>OZ010587.1:65574996-65579996 GCA_963932145.1 Acanthosepion lycidas | reverse complement strand
AACTGCCCGTTGGAAAATAAATGCCTCACAAAATCCGTGGTATACCAATGCACTATCTGATCCATTGAGAGCCCTAACACTGATAGGATATACATAGGATCAACAAAGAATAATTTTAAAATTAGATGGAGACAACACAAGAGCTCTTTCAACAATATTCAAAATAGAAATCAGACATCTCTATCCCAATATTTCTGGCATCTAAAGGAAACGAATAAAACACCAAAAGTAAAATGGAAAATAGTAAATAGAGCAAGAACCTGTAGAACCTGGGATGACCCATGCCTCTTATGCTTACAGGAAAAACTACACATCATTAAATTCCTAAATAATGAAAAATTATTAAACCATAGGCAGGAGTTAACGGTTTTTTGCCGACATCAACAGACTTTCGCATTAGATAATTAGCATAAAAAAAAACAAAAAAAAAAAAAAAACATAGCTAAGTAAAATTCTAAAAAGCTCAGCAAAACCCTTAAATAGGAAAAACCCCTTTTTGTCGTCGTCAAAAAAACTAAAAAAACAAACCGAAATTCAATGCAAAGCGATCTGTATATTAAACACCCACTTAAATAAACAAATAAATAAATAGATAATCAGATAGACAAAAATAAAAGACAATTCTCCAGACACAGAACGACTGTAGGCGCGCCATAAAAATATCCTTCACTGGGAACGAACTAAAGGATGACCGTAAACATTAGCCTTGAAATAGATACCCTACCCAACCTCAGCAAAACCTCTCAGAGGATGATGAATCTACTGATAAGAATTAACTCCCTGACCACTTAAAGAAGGAAAATAGTATAGCCACTCCCACAATAACAAATTCTGTAAAAATACACGTAAACCGAGAGATAGCTTATTCCTAAAATTTCGCTTGAAGATGAAACGTGACTAAACACCCCAATCCAACTTAATTTTATTAATTATTAGGATGATTTCGGCTCACGTTTTTGAAACATGAGAACTCTTATGTAGCGAAGGAATCATATTTTTAAACAAAAAATATTATTATAATATAAGCTCTACTTCTGTATGGAGCACTGTTTTTTAAAAATAAAAACAAAAATACTAAGGAACCCCGGATTATGCACCCAACGTGTTCTTTTCTATTTTCTGCATACCTGCACAAGGATATATATATATATATATATATATATATATATATATATATATATATATATATACATATATATATATATATATATATATATATATATATATATATATACATACATACATACATACACACACACACACACACACACACACATATATATATATATATATATATATATATATATATATATGTATGTATGCATGTATGTATGCATGTATCAGTTTGTGTCTGTGTGTGCAAAGTATCGTTTTGTCTATTTGTTGCCTGTCGGCACACTCCTTAGATAGACACATTAATTCCATGCACCATCGACTGAAAAGAAAACGTCACATATCTTTTCAACAGATGTAATACAGATGTCAAATCTTACGGAAGAAAAATCGGTATTTTCTTTTTTTTTTCTTCTTTTTTTTTTCTTTTTTTTTTTTTTTAACCTGGCGTATAAAGAAAGGAGAAAGAGAATAAATAAGCGAACCTGTACGTAGAAAAAGATGAACTCTTTTGAAATTCCAGAATAATTGTGTCCTTTCCAATAGAAGAAAAATGCTTAGAAGATGACATCTTGAAAATCAGAGCGATAGATAAGGACATTTACTGAACGTAATGAGCCTGTGTAAAGAATCACTTGAGGCAAAGTTCAAATTGATCTATTAAAATCCTGTGTAAGAAATAGCAATAGATCTATACAACGATATTAAACAAAATTACGCAATGTAATATGGGCGAGTAGCTAATTAATCACAACGTTCATTTTCTAACAATATGATCAATGTTCGAATGTCACCAACGTAGATTTATGAGCGAGGTAAATTTTTTAAAGTTATCTGACGTGAGAGATACTAGCGTTCGGCATAGATGGAAAATGGCTGAAAGCCTTGCCATGCTTCGACGCAAGCCTTGTGAATGAAATTGTCTAGATAGACTTATCTGGAAGCCGTCAATGTTTATCCGAATACCAAGCTTACTGGCCTTGATCAATTTGGTGTTCAATTTAAATATAGCGTCCGCTCAGAATAATAGCTGTATAAATAAAAACAGTGCTTTTTCGATATTGTACGAACAGAAATGTGTTTGTGCAAGCGTCTGCAACAGTGACGGGCACGTCAATCTAATAGAATTGGGTGCTCAGAAAACAAATATCCAGTCACAGAATGTGCAAAATTGTTTGGAAGTGTAAACCGTTTGTAAAATGTTTGAAATGGGAACTAACTGGGCCTGATGTTTCTTATAAAACATTCTTTTATACATCATTTCACTTTTTAGGTTCCGTAAAGAAACTGGGAAAATACCTTATTTCTAATGCATACTGTTCTGACCATTCATAGAAATAAAATTCGCCACGAAACTATTTCTTGTAAACAATATTAATCTGCAAAAATTTAAATGCAATTGCAGTCGTTATTTACTATCCTCTTCATTACTCTTTTTGGTTCTCTCTCATTATTAATGTTTCTGTTCCTAATTCTTCCACACGCCGTAAACCCTTGTGCCTTAGTGGCTTTACGGGCTTGCATGGAGTGGTATTTGTTTAAAATAGGTACTGTCATGAGATCGCTTAAACTTGATGAACATAATTATTTTATTGTCCAAATCTTTATGTTATTATCAAGAGGAAAGATCAAATTATTTTTTTTTATTATTTTTTATATTCTTTAATAATTTCTAGCACGACCAAAATTTTCGTTAAAAATCTTGTATTTTTTTGATCAGTAAAATTGACAGAAAATCGATCGGCAGCCATTTTTTAACTTTTGTTTGCCTAAGTGAAAGTCTCCTATTTAAAAAATCAATGATGATTTTTTTTTTAAATTAATTTAAGAAAATTAGAAATTATAAAGTTTATTTAATATATTTTGAAGCAAACATTATTTGATTTCTGCACTGAAAAAATGTACTTTAAAATGAGAGAAAGTCGATTTTAACAGCGGTGTTGATTGACAAGTGATACGCACTGAAAACCTTACGGGAGGAGAAGTTATAGTACGGAAGGTCACAAGTGACAGTTTAGCTTTACGTGAACAACTTATTTACCATGTTATTTTTAAGTAGGCATAGCATGATAAAAACGACCTTAAACTTGAGGAAAGTAGAATTTTATCGTCACAATGTTTATGCTACAACCAAAGCAAACCACGTGACCGATTATTGTTTTCATGATGCTTCCGATCTTCCGTATATTTGAATAAACCTATGTTATATTAGATTTTTATCTATTTGCAGATTGCTGATTGTAATAAGCTTTATTTTATAATCTGTAATGATATTAATCTACTTAATAACACCATTGACTAAACTGTACAACATTTTCATTTATTTTAGAATATTTAACAACTTTAATGAAAAAAAAAAATTGAATTAAGAAATAACAAATAATTGTTGTGAAAATTTATTTTTCATCGAAAACGTTTTTTTCTTTCAGACAATATTCTCCATTTTCATAAAAGGGAGTAAAATAAGCTGAAAACTGTTCAGATTAAATAATAATTTTGTTTTATTGAGTTTTGTATGTTACAATTCAAATCTGATTTTAAGGGTGTCAAAAAAATGATTTGCTTTCCTCAAAGCGTTATGAATTTAACTAATTAATCACCATAAATGTAAGCATTTGAATTTCAAGAGTTTTCATAAAATTATTTAAGAGGTAATAAATATAAAAAAATTACCACGACTTCCAAAAATAATCATATTTATAATAATTTACATCATTTATGAATAGTTTCTGAAAGTTTCATTACAATCCGAGAATTATTTTTTTTGCAAGATTTTCAAAATTAATGACTGCCAAAAAAAACAAAAAAAAAAAGTACAAAAAATCCGCCATGTTATTTTCTAGGACTTTCGCTGATGAAGAGACATGACGTTTTTCAATCAAATGTTAGAATGCTCTAATAAAGACAGAAAAATTTTGAAAAATAATACAAATTACTTTGTTCTCTCCTCTTAATAAAAACATAAAACTTTTGGCGATAAAAATTTCTTTTTTCAATTTAAGGCCGTTATTATCCTGCTACGCTCATTTTCCATGACAGTACCTAGTTTTAAAAAAAAATAACAGGGTCATACTGTGGAACTGAAGAATTGTATACTTTCCGTTGCATCGATCTCGTGAAGAAAATTATTTTGGTCTCACATTTTAATCTCTCAAATATGCTCCCAAATCACTCTTTGTTATTTGATGAAATTTGGTATTTTGATAGGTTCTACATTGCTTGTTTAAATAATTTTTTATCCATCAACTTTGTATAGTGTGAACGTCGTCTAGCTTACATGAGTTAATCTATTTTAAGATCTGAAGAAAACCTCTTATCCTAAGACTGCTGAAATTTAGAAATAGGGTTGTTGTAAATAGAGGAGAATATCTAGCAAACATAATTCGTAATCTGGAAATCTTCCCCGTCAAAAGACGACGATAGATCGAGTAAATTATATGTGGAAATGCGGCTGTGGAATTAGTTGATACTCATCGAAAACCAATGGTTGTAGAGTAGACTGACACCAAATTTTTGTTGTGTTTGCCTGGCATATGAAGAAAAATAGAATTGCATTACACTCAGTTATCTGTTGGATAATAATAATAATAATAATAATAATAATAATAATAATAATAATAATAATAATTATTATTATTATTATTATTATTATTATTATTATAATAATCTGACTGCAATGTATCTTTGAAGATATTCAAAAAGCTGTCAAAATACAAGGACCTTGAAATAGAAGTCTCGAAAATGTGGCATATGGGAACATCAAGAATCACTGTTGTAGTTGGAGCCCTAGGATTGGTTGGAAAATATTCCAGTAGACTAATTGAATGGATTCCTGGAAGTCCATGCCTCAAAGAGATACAAAAAATTGTTCTGACAAGTACAGCCTA
>OZ010587.1:65496345-65574796 GCA_963932145.1 Acanthosepion lycidas | reverse complement strand
ATACAACTTCTGTAGCGTATAATCTTTTCTCCTGGAAAAGTCACCAGATATTTTGTCCTCTGTGAAACCAACTTGAATTCTTCCATTGCTGTCAATGAACTCTTGGTTCCAGGATATCTTTATCTTTGTCGAAAAGATTCAAGCATTCACATGCATGGCCTTGGAGTTTACATCCGGGATAATTTTTCGATGACTTGAGAAATGTCTCTCGGGGCTGCTGACAACTCTTTCATGTGTTTCCGTCTTTCGATACTAAACTCTGTCTGCTATCTATTTTTCATTTATCGCCCCGGCATCTTTCAAAGACGATAGTATATTAGATGCAATAGCTGAGAGTATTAAAAGGCTCTTTCTCTCCAGTCATCTGCGGACATCTTTGTCTTCAGTGACTTATAATGCTCACAGCGACACTTGGCTGAAACATTCTAAAGTTGCTTATATACAGACATTATTTTTTTTCTATTGCCAATTCCTTCACTCAAATCGCGGACTTCCCTAATCGTTTCTCTAGCTAAACCGAGGAACCTTCTTCTATAATCTATCTATTCCTTACCTTCTGTCTCCTCTGTTACCACCGTTCTGAGAATTACGATAAACTACGTCCAACAACAAGGCCTCTGATCAGAAGGTTTTGAAGTGCGTGGAACCACCTCTTAATTGCTGGTGTTCCTAGGTCCACCCTGACCCGGGGTGGTAGCACCTGTTAAGGTCCCAGCTATGGGGAAATAGTTAACCCCCAAACCGGGGTCAAAACACTATTAAATTGTAAAAAATAGATTTTAATACCAGAAAAACCTTTTGTAAAATAATTATTGCCAGCAATAGTTTTTTGAAGAAAAAAATATTACCAAAAATAGATTTATGAAGGAAGAAAATATTACCAGCGACAAAAATTTTGTCGGCATTAAATAAACCATTGAGGTTGATATTCCATAAACCAAACCAAACCAAACCAAACCAAACCAAACCTCTGTTACCGACCTTCACAATACTTCCATCTTGGTAACACTGGCCACTCTGTGGAAGCTATTGATAAATCCTTCCAATCATTCAATAAACAGGAACCCCTAGTCGATAAGACCTTTTTCCGGTACCAGCATGCTGATTGGGTCTCATTTCGGGATTTTCTTTGTGACGCCCCTAGTACTTACATCTTTAATCTCCTAATTGAAAAATGTTCCACAGGTTTCTTCTTGGGTCAAAGGCGGCATGTACGCTTTCATCCCTTCTAAAAAATACCAGGTCAAACGGCAAACCTCTTCATGGTCCACACAAGAATGCTTGAGGCTATTTGCTACTGCTCGTAACAAATGTAAGCGAGTCCTAGAAAAACGTTTTCTGAGAGAACGAGGTACCGCATAGCCTCTAAAAAATTTGGCTCTATGACTATTGGCGTCTTTGTAATAAAGTGCTAAATAAGTACAATGTCTCTATTCCCCCCTTCAATAGATTTGGGGTGTTATCACGCTCTGTTGATAAAGTTGAATGCTTTGCCCGTAAATTCTCCTCACTCTACTTTTGACTCATCTGGAGAATCCCTTCCTGACTTCCCACTTAGAACTGATATGCATATAACCACTTCCATGGTTTCTGCTATCATTGATCCCCACAAAGCATGTGAACTCGATTGCATCTCTGTTACAGTCATTAAGAAGTGTGCTCCCGAAATAGATGCTGTTCTCTCTGAAGTGTATAATAAATGCCAAGCCTTCCTGCTTGCTGGGAATCATCGTCTGTTGTTCCAGTTTATAAGAACTCTGGTGAATTATCTGTGCCATCCATCCTATTCGCCTTCTGCCTCTTTTTGAGAAAAGTCTAGAGGCATTATTCAATGCTGATCCAGCCGTTCCTATCAAATCGCTAAATGAATGTTGTCCTGAACGGTCTAATGCTATCCTCCAAGAAAGTGACTCATTGCACCTTCTCTAGGTAACGTTCTCAGCTGACATGGAGCGGCAAGAATATATTAAATCAATCGCTACATCAGCTGCTCAGAAATTCGCTTCAGTGTGTCGGGCGAGACAATTTTTCTCTCCGGAATATATCTTGCACATTTATAAGTCTACCAATAGTCCATGTTATAATGTTGTTCATCATGACGGCCGTCTTCGAGTATAGAATCCAGAGTTTAGCAGTGAATATTTCGAAGACAGTAGGAAAGTGTTGTTCAGGTTAGCAGCGGATATTTCGATAAAAGTAGCAGAGCATAGGCCGTCCTTCTGGTTCTCTTCGACTGGCAAGCTGAACTGGACATTCGGGTAGGGTAAACAAAAATGGACGCTTTTATACACGACGGATAGAATGTTCTGCGTCTTCTGATTGGTTAACCTTCTATTGGTGGACTATAAAGTGAGTCCAGGCATTTGGACTAACTCACTAGTTACATGTATATACACGGAGTTTGTGTGTTTTAACTAGTGCTTCTGCGCAATTGAAAGTCAAGCCATTTCAAACAAACGGTCAGCGTTTCTTTGTATTTTGTGTTGTAAAGTTTTATTTTGTTTTGTAAAACTTTGAATTTTTCCCCCCCATTTTTTGTGTACGTTTTGATTTGATTTGTTTGTTGTTTTTTTTTTTTTTTTTTTTTTTTTTTTATTGATTTTCTTTTTCTTTGTGTTTTTTCCCCCTCTCCCGTTTTAGTTTTTTATTCTTTTGAATTTGGTTTTATTTTACTTTGAATTTATTTTTGAACTTTTTGCATTTTGTTTGAGTTATGTTGACAAAAAAGACCTAAAAAGGCGAACGTTTTTTACTTTTTTGAGCCGCCGGGGTAGCAAATCCCCATGGCGGAAAACATAATATTGTCACCGTCTCAGACGGTGCACACGGTGCAAACGCCACCAATAGAAAATGTTCCACCGGCGGAAAATGCGTCACCGGCAAAATCATCGGCCTGGGTGGAAAACAGGCCTCAAAAGAAGGATGCTGCCTACTACAGCCTCTTAAAAGTAAAATATGACAAGTACGTCAATGGGACAGAATTCTTAACCATCCCGGAGGCGTTAGAGGCGGTTAACTCAAGAATAGTTTCCCTGCTGACGTCCGACGTGAAGAGTCGTAAATTGACTGGAGTCAGCAGGGAAACGATGGAAGACACACTTAAAAAGTTAAACATCGTTCCTCGGATCTTGGCGAGGAGGTCAAATGCCATGTGGGATATCCTCTTAGCCACAGAAGGAGAGGCAAAGCAGTTAGCGGGTAGTACAATGGCGACCAACAATATCCGGCTCCAGACGGAGTACATGGGTACCCGCCGTACCAAAATCACGGTGCATGGGGTGCCCGTGGATATTTCGGCAGATAGACTGGGTGCGTTCTTCGCCCAATATGGACCGGTCGAGGAGGTCTCCGTAGTTACCAGCAAGGCGGGCATTGCTACGGGCGACATGACGTTGCATGTAACGTTAAACAGGGATGCCTTCAGAGATGTACCAAATACCCTGTTGTGTCGGAAGAGACGGATGCTGGTGGTTGTGGAGGGAAGGAAGCCACACTGTTGGAACTGTGGGGTATCTGGGCACATGTCCAAAGACTGCCCAGGCAAGGCTCCGCAACCCCAACCCGGCCCAACAACTACGGCGGCAGTGGCCACCACAGCAACAACATCTAAAGACAAGACAAAATCAGCGGTGTCAACAACACCAACAACAACACCAAAAGCATCGGAGAAGGCTTCAGAAGGGGAGTGGACAACAGTGAAGGGCAAAAAGAATATGCCCTCCTCACCTAAACAGAAGGCTCCAGAGCTGCAGCGACCACCGCAGGAGCCAAAAAAACAAAGTCCCCAGAGGCCGACTGTAAAACAGGCAAAAACCAAAGAGGTTACGCGCAGCCCGGAGAAACAGGCTAAGCAGCCGCGGGAAAAGCAGCTGGGGTCCCAGAAAGACAAACACACCCCAAAGGAGCAGCAAGAGCAACCGAATGCAGAGGAGAAGATGGAGGTGGAAGTAATGCCTCCACCACGTACATCAACCCTGAAGAGAGGCAGAGAAGAAGAGGAGGAAGAGGAGGTGGGAAAACCAGAACAACCAGGAAGGAGTAGGGTAGACAGGAGTCCAGCTATATTGAGGTCACAGTCCTTCTGTACGCTCCCTACAGAAAAAATTAGAAGCCCCAAAGCCAGGAGCATCTCTTCCTCCCCTTCCATTGATTCATCCCCCTCTCCCTCTACATCTCCCCCTGTGTTTATCTCCACATCCCCTCAGGCGTCTGATGCCTCCCCACCCCACCCGTCAAGGAAAAAGAAGGTGAAGAAGAAAAATTATTTCGTGGAACCCGAAGAAATTTGTAGGGTAAATAAGGGTGAATTAGAAAAAGATTTACCCAAACACAAAAAGCCCCTACTAAACATGTTGTTCAAAAAGAACATGGTAGATGGAAAGACAGTAGAGGATCCCCGTAACTTCCCGGAGGCCCCGGGAGTTATTACTTGCATAAGGGAGACAGGGAGTCGACTCAGAGTATGGAGCCATTTGTATGAGGCAAGAGAGGCCTTCCCTAAAATTAAGATGCTGGAGGTGGACTCACATTACTTAAAAAAATTCAGGCAGTTCTGTTCCGGGAGGGTCCCTGTCATACTCCATCCCTCTTTATACAGAGCCGTTAAGTTAACATACCCCATGGATGTCGGCGGAATTGCCCTGGATGGGCGGATGACGTCAGAGCTTGGTGTAGGGAGCCTGGGGCATTCCGTCGGGGTCCTGACTGACGCGGATTTCCGCCCCGTATGTGAATAGGTTAATTCTGTCTTTTTGATTTTTTACAGGACTTAGAAGATGTCAATTAAGATAGCGACTCTGAATGTGAGGGGCTTAAGGGATCGGGGTAAGGCGGCCCGCCTGCTCCGGGACCTTCTGTCCCTGGATGTGGATGTTGCCGCGATTGAAGAGACCCACTTTGTTTGCAGTTCCGATGCGTGTGTGCTGGACGATGACTTTGTCGTCTATTCAGCATATGGGGACCGTTCTGCCAGAGGAGTTTCTTTGCTTGTCAGGCGTACTCTTGATGCGAAGGTGGACCTTGTGCATACCGATGCCGAGGGCCGGTTGATCGTGGCCGATATTGCCGTGAAAAGTGGTTCGTTCCGAGTCGTTGCGGTTTATGCGCCCAACGACCGGGAGGAGCGGGTCTCGTTTTTTCGGCGGTTGGGGCCGTTCCTAGTGGATTCAACGCGCCTAGTTTTAATGGGGGACTGGAATGCCATCCTGGACCCCAAGTTAGACAGGGGGCGGGGAGCTAGCGGGAGAAGGGGCGATCGTAGCCTGGTTGATCTGATCGACGATTATGGTCTCGTCGATAGATACCGGGTCGATCATCCCGGGGGGAAAATGTGGACGTGGGCTCTTAATTGGCCTTTTGACAAGGTAGTTAGCTACCTTGACAGAATGTTAGTTAGAAGAGCCGACATAGATCTGTTAGATTGCCCTACGTTCCACTGGGTAGGCTACTCGGACCACAAACTCGTTTGTGCCCGGGTGGCGTTAGACTGTAGGCCTAGAATGGCTGGGTACTGGAAGTTCAATCTGTCCTTACTGGACAGGGAGGACTTTCGGGAACAGCTAATTAGACTAGTGCAGCGGGAGCTAGTGGGGGCGGTTATCGGGAATAAGTGGTGGGAACGCCTTAAATGTAGGATTAGGTCCTTCACCACTGATTTCGGCAAGCGGCTCGCTCTAGATAGAGCTGATAAGGTGAAGACACTCAAGTCTAGTTATTCCCGGGCGGTGGCTGGGGGGGATCCCCTAGAGATAGCCTTAGCTAAGGAGGCCCTGGATCGTTCGAATAGCGAGCGGTACATGGGCCAGGTAATTAGACATAAGTTAAGCAAGATGTCTTCCGAAGCTGTGAACTTGGGCGCAGATCTGCGCAGGGAAGAGGTCCGTCGAGGTGGCGATCGTTACATTCGTGAAGTCGAATCCCCGGAGGGGCGTACTCTTCGGGCCACTGACGACATGTGCGAGGCGTTTCGGCGCCATTTCGAGAGCCGGTTTACCAAGGAGCCTGGTCTCCGTGAGGAGGAGTTTCGTAGCTATTTGGCTGACTTTCCTCGGCTTTCGCCGACTGAAGCGGCTAGCTGCGAGGGAGAGATCACGGACGGCGAAGTCTACGCGGTTTTGAAGAAGGTCGGCAGAGGCAAGTCGCCCGGTCTGGATGGTTTGCCCTATGAATTGTACTTGAGGCTGTCGCACATCTTTGTTCCGATTTTGACTGCAGTGTTCAACAACTGGTTTCGGTCGGGGTCCATCCCCAATCGGATCTCCAGGGGCGTGATCACTCTGTTGAAAAAGGGCAAAGGTGGTGGGGGGAAACTAGATGACTACAGGCCCATAACTCTGCTAAACACAGAGTTAAAGATTATGGCCAAGATCCTGCAGGAGCGTTTGCAGTCAGTTGCCGAGTCTCTGTTGGGACCTGAGCAGACTTGTTCTGTGAGGGGCCGAACAATTCAGAGCAACCTGCATCTGATCCGCACGATCATAGAGGGTGTAAAAGACGACGAGCAAGCCGCGCTGATCAATTTGGATCAGTCCAAGGCATTTGATAGGGTCGACCATCGCTACCTTGCTACTGTCCTGCAGGCCGCTGGATTCGCACCCAACTTCTGCCGCTGGATTAGCCTCCTGTATCGCTCCCCCAGTGCTGTGGTACAGGTGAACGGAAGGTTGTCGGACGCGTTCGTGCTGTCTAGGTCGGTTCGTCAGGGTTGTCCGCTGTCGCCTCTCCTTTATGCTTTGGCGTTGGAGCCTCTCCTTCGCCGGCTGAAGGACGAGACCGGCAGTCCGGCCCTACGCGGAATCGCCGTTCCTGGAGGGGCTCGAGCCAGGGTTTCCGCGTACGCCGATGACGTATCTGCTTTCGTGTCGTCCCGGGACGACATCGAGGCGGTACAGAAGGCGCTTGATCGGTACGAGAAAGTGACAGGGGCCAAGATAAACCGCGACAAGTCTTCCGGCTTGCGGTTAGGTGCCTGGAAGGGGGTCGCTCTTCCGGGTCGCTTCGGTTGGACGGATGGACCTGTCCGCATTCTTGGAGTGTGGTTTGGACCGGACCTCCAGCTGGAGAAGAATTGGTCTGAAGTACTTGCAAAGGTCGATTCTGCCGGCAAGACTTGGAATCGACGGCGGTTGTCCGTGAAGGGCAGGGCGGAGGTGTGTGCTACATACATTTTCCCCCTGATTCTTTATCGATTGTCTGTACTTCCTCTCTGTGAGACCCATTGGAAGGCGCTCGAGCGATCGCTATCCTCCATTTTATGGAGGGGACGCGTGAACAGGGTCGACAGACGAGTCTGCACTAAACGTCCGTGTCATGGGGGGCTGGGAATGCCGCACCTCTTGAGTCACGTCCGTGCCTCTAGGTTGGCTTTCCTACGCCGCGCATTGACTGGGAGAGATCCGATTCTGGAGGGGATTGTTAGGGACGCCTTCCCTAGCCTTACCATCAGTCCCCCCATCTCGAGGGTTGAGCGCCGTCGTAAACCCCGGGACGAGTCGGATTTCATCCGCGAGTGTCGGTCGGCCTTGAAGGCCATTCCCCGGTCCAGTGACCTGTCACGGCCTAGGAAGGTCTTCTATCGTGGATTAGTGGAGGGGCCCGCGAAGGATTCCCTACGTGATACGCTCGGCTTGTCGGAGGAGGAGTATCGCTCCTACTGGTCTTGGGCGCCAGCGGCGGATTACCTCAGTAACCCTGAGTTTTCGCTTACCTGGCGATTGGCTCGGAATCGGCTGCCTCTCAACGACAAGGCTTTCATATGGGGTTTGGCGGATTTGCCAGACTGTGAACGGTGTGGTCTTGGCTTAGAAGAAACGGCTCCGCACGCCTTCTACCATTGCCCCCGGGTCCGCCCCTTATGGGACCATGTCGGCGAGCTGACGGCTCGTCTCGCTCCCGAACAGCTTGTGTCCATTGATCGCGCATACGCGTGTGACAATGTGTCGCCCCCGTATTCCGGGGTGAAACGGATGGTGTTTCTGACGCTGCTGGCCACGGCTCGAATGGTGATTTGGACGACGCGAAAGGAGGAAGTCTTGCGGGGCAACCGTCTTTCTCATCAGCATCTAATCCTATTCTTTGAGCATCAGCTCAAGATGAAGATTAGATCTGATAGAAAACGATTGCATTCGACAGTCTTTAGCGAAAGGTGGGTAAAAGAGGCGAGCTTGGTTCGTGTGACCGGGGCTAGCCTTGATTTTCTCTTCTAGGTCAACCTATTGCACATCGGGGTGGCTTCCTGTGGAACCCTCCCCTTGGTTAGGTTAGACAAGCTTCAGTGTACCTAGTTAATGTGAGTAAGTGTTGTTCCTGGCCTGTAACCCGGCTACTCTTTGGTTATGGTCCAAGTCGAGATTCCCAACCTCCCCAGTTTGTTTCGGCCCCCTTTTATCTCGACTGGGTCAGCTTTATATTTTCCCATTCCTGCATAATATTTTAGCCTTCTTCCCACTCCCTTAGCGAGAGTTGCCTCTTGATTTTGTCCCCTGGGCAGAATACAGCGGCCTCTCTATTTTGAGGGATGGACGGTCCCCTACTAACATCTGTTATGTTTAGTTTGTATTTTGTGTTTATATTTATTTGATTATTGGGTTCATCTCCCTCCCCTCTCATTCTATCATTATTAAAATTTTATGTATTTTATGTATTATCATCAAATTTTTATGGTGTGGGGCGCGTTTTTGCTAGGTTCCCCTTGAGAGGATGCGGTATTATGGTGGTTGGAGGATTGTTTGGTGACGGACGAGTTCTTGTGGTGAATGGGTAAATTGTAATGTATGAATGGGTCGTGAATCTGATTAGCTAGGTATAGGATAGTTAGTTTGGACCAGCCTCTACCCCTCCCCTTCATCGGCCACGTGCCAAAATTTGTAAATTTTACAAATAAATATCCTAGTTACATGTATATACACGGAGTTTGTGTGTTTTAACTAGTGCTTCTGCGCAATTGAAAGTCAAGCCATTTCAAACAAACGGTCAGCGTTTCTTTGTATTTTGTGTTGTAAAGTTTTATTTTGTTTTGTAAAACTTTGAATTTTTCCCCCCCATTTTTTGTGTACGTTTTGATTTGATTTGTTTGTTGTTTTTTTTTTTTTTTTTTTTTTTTTTTTATTGATTTTCTTTTTCTTTGTGTTTTTTCCCCCTCTCCCGTTTTAGTTTTTTTATTCTTTTGAGTTCGTTTTTATTTTACTTTGAATTTATTTTTGAACTTTTTACATTTTGTTTGAGTTATGTTGACAAAAAATACCTAAAAAGGCGAACGTTTTTTACTTTTTTGAGCCGCCGGGGTAGCAAATCCCCATGGCGGAAAACATAATATTGTCACCGTCTCAGACGGTGCAAACGGTGCAAACGCCACCAATAGAAAATGTTCCACCGGCGGAAAATGCGTCACCGGCAAAAGCATCGGCCTGGGTGGAAAACAGGCCTCAAAAGAAGGATGCTGCTTACTACAGCCTCTTAAAAGTAAAATATGACAAGTACGTCAATGGGACAGAACTCTTAACCATCCCGGAGGCGTTAGAGGCGGTTAACTCAAGAATAGTTTCCCTGCTGACGTCCGACGTGAAGAGTCGTAAATTGACTGGAGTCAGCAGGGAAACGATGGAAGACACACTTAAAAAGTTAAACATCGTTCCTCGGATCTTGGCGAGGAGGTCAAATGCCATGTGGGATATCCTCTTAGCCACAGAAGGAGAGGCAAAGCAGTTAGCGGGTAGTACAATGGCGACCAACAATATCCGGCTCCAGACGGAGTACATGGGTACCCGCCGTACCAAAATCACGGTGCATGGGGTGCCCGTGGATATTTCGGCAGATAGACTGGGTGCGTTCTTCGCCCAATATGGACCAGTCGAGGAGGTCTCCGTAGTTACCAGCAAGGCGGGCATTGCTACGGGCGACATGACGTTGCATGTAACGTTAAACAGGGATGCCTTCAGAGATGTACCAAATACCCTGTTGTGTCGGAAGAGACGGATGCTGGTGGTTGTGGAGGGAAGGAAGCCACACTGTTGGAGCTGTGGGGTATCTGGGCACATGTCCAAAGACTGCCCAGGCAAGGCTCCGCAACCCCAACCCGGCCCAACAACTACGGCGGCAGTGGCCACCACAGCAACAACATCTAAAGACAAGACAAAATCAGCGGTGTCAACAACACCAGCAGCAACACCAAAAGCATCGGAGAAGGCTTCAGAAGGGGAGTGGACAAAAGTGAAGGGCAGAAAGAATATGCCCTCCTCACCTAAACAGATGGCTCCAGAGCTGCAGCGACCACCGCAGGAGCCAAAAAAACAAAGTCCCCAGAGGCCGACTGTAAAACAGGCAAAAACCAAAGAGGTTACGCGCAGCCCGGAGAAACAGGCTAAGCAGCCGCGGGAAAAGCAGCTGGGGTCCCAGAAAGACAAACACACCCCAAAGGAGCAGCAACAGCAACCGAATGCAGAGGAGAAGATGGAGGTGGAAGTAATGCCTCCACCACGTACATCAACCCTGAAGAGAGGCAGAGAAGAAGAGGAGGAAGAGGAGGTGGGAAAACCAGAACAACCAGGAAGGAGTAGGGTAGACAGGAGTCCAGCTATATCGAGGTCACAGTCCTTCTGTACGCTCCCTAGAGAGAAAGTTAGAAGCCCCAAAGCCAGGAGCATCTCTTCCTCCCCTTCCATTGATTCATCCCCCTCTCCCTCTACATCTCCCCCTGTGTTTATCTCCACATCCCCTAAGGCGTCTGATGCCGCCCCACCCCACCCGTCAAGGAAAAAGAAGGTGAAGAAGAAAAATTATTTCGTGGAACCCGAAGAAATTTGTAGGGTAAATAAGGGTGAATTAGAAAAAGATTTACCCAAACACAAAAAGCCCCTACTAAACATGTTGTTCAAAAAGAACATGGTAGATGGAAAGACAGTAGAGGATCCCCGTAACTTCCCGGAGGCCCCGGGAGTTATTACTTGCATAAGGGAGACAGGGAGTCGACTCAGAGTATGGAGCCATTTGTATGAGGCAAGAGAGGCCTTTCCGAAAATTAAGATGCTGGAGGTGGACTCACATTACTTAAAAAAATTCAGGCAGTTCTGTTCCGGGAGGGTCCCTGTCATACTCCATCCCTCTTTATACAGAGCCGTTAAGTTAACATACCCCATGGATGTCGGCGGAATTGCCCTGGATGGGCGGATGACGTCAGAGCTTGGTGTAGGGAGCCTGGGGCATTCCGTCGGGGTCCTGACTGACGCGGATTTCCGCCCCGTATGTGAATAGGTTAATTCTGTCTTTTTGATTTTTTACAGGACTTAGAAGATGTCAATTAAGATAGCGACTCTGAATGTGAGGGGCTTAAGGGATCGGGGTAAGGCTGCCCGCCTGCTCCGGGACCTTCTGTCCCTGGACGTGGATGTTGCCGCGATCGAGGAGACCCACTTTGTTTGCAGTTCCGATGCGTGTGTGCTGCAAGACGACTTTGTCGTCTATTCAGCATATGGGGACCGTTCTGCCAGAGGAGTTTCTTTGCTTGTCAGGCGTACTCTCGATGCGAAGGTGGACCTTGTGCATACCGATGCCGAGGGCCGGTTGATCGTGGCCGATATTGCCGTGAAAAGTGGTTCGTTCCGAGTCGTTGCGGTTTATGCGCCCAACGACCGGGAGGAGCGGGTCTCGTTTTTTCGGCGGTTGGGGCCGTTCCTGGTGGATTCAACGCGCCTAGTTTTAATGGGGGACTGGAATGCCATCCTGGACCCCAAGTTAGACAGGGGGCGGGGAGCTAGCGGGAGAAGGGGCGATCGTAGCCTGGTTGATCTGATCGACGATTATGGTCTCGTCGATAGATACCGGGTCGATCATCCCGGGGGGAAAATGTGGACGTGGGCTCTTAATTGGCCTTTTGACAAGGTAGTTAGCTACCTTGACAGAATGTTAGTTAGAAGAGCCGACATAGATCTACTAGATTGCCCTACGTTCCACTGGGTAGGCTATTCGGACCACAAACTCGTTTGTGCCCGGGTGGCGTTAGACTGTAGGCCTAGAATGGCTGGTTACTGGAAGTTCAATCTGTCCTTACTGGACAGGGAGGACTTTCGGGAACAGCTAATTAGACTAGTGCAGCGGGAGCTAGTGGGGGCGGTTATCGGGAATAAGTGGTGGGAACGCCTTAAATGTAGGATTAGGTCCTTCACCACTGATTTCGGCAAACGGCTCGCTCTAGATAGAGCTGATAAGGTGAAGACACTCAAGTCTAGTTATTCCCGGGCGGTGGCTGGGGGGGATCCCCTAGAGATAGCCTTAGCTAAGGAGGCCCTGGATCGTTCGAATAGCGAGCGGTACATGGGCCAGGTAATTAGACATAAGTTAAGCAAGATGTCTTCCGAAGCTGTGAATTTGGGCGCAGATCTGCGCAGGGAAGAGTTCCGTCGAGGTGGCGATCGTTACATTCGTGAAGTCGAATCCCCGGAGGGGCGTACTCTTCGGGCCACTGACGACATGTGCGAGGCGTTTCGGCGCCATTTCGAGATCCGGTTTACCAAGGAGCCTGGTCTCCGTGAGGAGGAGTTTCGTAGCTATTTGGCTGACTTTCCTCGGCTTTCGCCGACTGAAGCGGCTAGCTGCGAGGGAGAGATCACGGACGGCGAAGTCTACGCGGTTTTGAAGAAGGTCGGCAGAGGCAAGTCGCCCGGTCTGGATGGTTTGCCCTATGAATTGTACTTGAGGCTGTCGCACATCTTTGTTCCGATTTTGACTGCAGTGTTCAACAACTGGTTTCGGTCGGGGTCCATCCCCAATCGGATCACCAGGGGCGTGATCACTCTGTTGAAAAAGGGCAAAGGTGGTGGGGGGAAACTAGATGACTACAGGCCCATAACTCTGCTAAACACAGAGTTAAAGATTATGGCCAAGATCCTGCAGGAGCGTTTGCAGTCAGTTGCCGAGTCTCTGTTGGGACCTGAGCAGACTTGTTCTGTGAGGGACCGAACAATTCAGAGCAACCTGCATCTGATCCGCACGATCATAGAGGGCGTAAAAGAATACGAGCAAGCCGCGCTGATCAATTTGGATCAGTCCAAGGCATTTGATAGGGTCGACCATCGCTACCTTGCTACTGTCCTGCAGGCCGCTGGATTCGCACCCAACTTCTGCCGCTGGATTAGCCTCCTGTATCGCTCCCCCAGTGCTGTGGTACAGGTGAACGGAAGGTTGTCGGACGCGTTCGTGCTGTCTAGGTCGGTTCGTCAGGGTTGTCCGCTGTCGCCTCTCCTTTATGCTTTGGCGTTGGAGCCTCTCCTTCGCCGGCTGAAGGACGAGACCGGCAGTCCGGCCCTACGCGGAATCGCCGTTCCTGGAGGGGCTCGAGCCAGGGTTTCCGCGTACGCCGATGACGTTTCTGCTTTCGTGTCGTCCCGGGACGACATCGAGGCGGTACAGAAGGCGCTTGATCGGTACGAGAAGGTGACAGGGGCCAAGATAAACCGCGACAAGTCTTCCGGCTTGCGGTTAGGTGCCTGGAAGGGGGTCGCTCTTCCGGGCCGCTTCGGTTGGACGGATGGACCTGTCCGCATTCTTGGAGTGTGGTTTGGACCGGACCTCCAGCTGGAGAAGAATTGGTCTGAAGTACTTGCAAAGGTCGATTCTGCCGGCAAGACTTGGAATCGACGGCGGTTGTCCGTGAAGGGCAGGGCGGAGGTGTGTGCTACATACATTTTCCCCCTGATTCTTTATCGATTGTCTGTACTTCCTCTCTGTGAGACCCATTGGAAGGCGCTCGAGCGATCGCTATCCTCCATTTTATGGAGGGGACGCGTGAACAGGGTCGACAGACGAGTCTGCACTAAACGTCCGTGTCATGGGGGGCTGGGAATGCCGCACCTCTTGAGTCACGTCCGTGCCTCTAGGTTGGCTTTCCTACGCCGCGCATTGACTGGGAGAGATCCGATTCTGGAGGGGATTGTTAGGGACGCCTTCCCTAGCCTTACCATCAGTCCCCCCATCTCGAGGGTTGAGCGCCGTCGTAAACCCCGGGACGAGTCGGATTTCATCCGCGAGTGTCGGTCGGCCTTGAAGGCCATTCCCCGGTCCAGTGACCTGTCACGGCCTAGGAAGGTCTTCTATCGTGGATTAGTGGAGGGGCCCGCGAAGGATTCCCTACGTGATACGCTCGGCTTGTCGGAGGAGGAGTATCGCTCCTACTGGTCTTGGGCGCCAGCGGCGGATTACCTCAGTAACCCTGAGTTTTCGCTTACCTGGCGATTGGCTCGGAATCGACTGCCTCTCAACGACAAGGCTTTCATATGGGGTTTGGCGGATTTGCCAGACTGTGAACGGTGTGGTCTTGGCTTAGAGGAAACGGCTCCGCACGCCTTCTACCATTGCCCCCGGGTCCGCCCCTTATGGGACCATGTCGGCGAGCTGACGGCTCGTCTCGCTCCCGAACAGCTTGTGTCCATTGATCGCGCATACGCGTGTGACAATGTGTCGCCCCCGTATTCCGGGGTGAAACGAATGGTGTTTCTGACGCTGCTGGCCACGGCTCGAATGGTGATTTGGACGACGCGAAAGGAGGAAGTCTTGCGGGGCAACCGTCTTTCTCATCAGCATCTAATCCAATTCTTTGAGCATCAGCTCAAGATGAAGATTAGATCTGATAGAAAACGATTGCATTCGACAGTCTTTAGCGAAAGGTGGGTAAAAGAGGCGAGCTTGGTTCGTGTGACCGGGGCTAGCCTTGATTTTCTCTTCTAGGTCAACCTATTGCACATCGGGGTGGCTTCCTGTGGAACCCTCCCCTTGGTTAGGTTAGACAAGCTTCAGTGTACCTAGTTAATGTGAGTAAGTGTTGTTCCTGGCCTGTAACCCGGCTACTCTTTGGTTATGGTCCAAGTCGAGATTCCCAACCTCCCCAGTTTGTTTCGGCCCCCTTTTATCTCGACTGGGTCAGCTTTATATTTTCCCATTCCCGCATAATATTTTAGCCTTCTTCCCACTCCCTTAGCGAGAGTTGCCTCTTGATTTTGTCCCCTGGGCAGAATACAGCGGCCTCTCTATTTTGAGGGATGGACGGTCCCCTACTAACTTCTGTTATGTTTAGTTTGTATTTTGTGTTTATATTTATTTGATTATTGGGTTCATCTCCCTCCCCTCTCATTCTATCATTATTAAAATTTTACGTATTTTATGTATTATCATCAAATTTTTATGGTGTGGGGCGCGTTTTTGCTAGGTTCCCCTTGAGAGGATGCGGTATTATGGTGGTTGGAGGATTGTTTGGTGACGGACGAGTTCTTGTGGTGAATGGGTAAATTGTAATGTATGAATGGGTCGTGAATCTGATTAGCTAGGTATAGGATAGTTAGTTTGGACCAGCCTCTACCCCTCCCCTTCATCGGCCACGTGCCAAAATTTGTAAATTTTACAAATAAATATCCTAGTTACATGTATATACACGGAGTTTGTGTGTTTTAACTAGTGCTTCTGCGCAATTGAAAGTCAAGCCATTTCAAACAAACGGTCAGCGTTTCTTTGTATTTTGTGTTGTAAAGTTTTATTTTGTTTTGTAAAACTTTGAATTTTTCCCCCCCATTTTTTGTGTACGTTTTGATTTGATTTGTTTGTTGTTTTTTTTTTTTTTTTTTTTTTTTTTTTATTGATTTTCTTTTTCTTTGTGTTTTTTCCCCCTCTCCCGTTTTAGTTTTTTTATTCTTTTGAGTTCGTTTTTATTTTACTTTGAATTTATTTTTGAACTTTTTACATTTTGTTTGAGTTATGTTGACAAAAAATACCTAAAAAGGCGAACGTTTTTTACTTTTTTGAGCCGCCGGGGTAGCAAATCCCCATGGCGGAAAACATAATATTGTCACCGTCTCAGACGGTGCAAACGGTGCAAACGCCACCAATAGAAAATGTTCCACCGGCGGAAAATGCGTCACCGGCAAAAGCATCGGCCTGGGTGGAAAACAGGCCTCAAAAGAAGGATGCTGCTTACTACAGCCTCTTAAAAGTAAAATATGACAAGTACGTCAATGGGACAGAACTCTTAACCATCCCGGAGGCGTTAGAGGCGGTTAACTCAAGAATAGTTTCCCTGCTGACGTCCGACGTGAAGAGTCGTAAATTGACTGGAGTCAGCAGGGAAACGATGGAAGACACACTTAAAAAGTTAAACATCGTTCCTCGGATCTTGGCGAGGAGGTCAAATGCCATGTGGGATATCCTCTTAGCCACAGAAGGAGAGGCAAAGCAGTTAGCGGGTAGTACAATGGCGACCAACAATATCCGGCTCCAGACGGAGTACATGGGTACCCGCCGTACCAAAATCACGGTGCATGGGGTGCCCGTGGATATTTCGGCAGATAGACTGGGTGCGTTCTTCGCCCAATATGGACCAGTCGAGGAGGTCTCCGTAGTTACCAGCAAGGCGGGCATTGCTACGGGCGACATGACGTTGCATGTAACGTTAAACAGGGATGCCTTCAGAGATGTACCAAATACCCTGTTGTGTCGGAAGAGACGGATGCTGGTGGTTGTGGAGGGAAGGAAGCCACACTGTTGGAGCTGTGGGGTATCTGGGCACATGTCCAAAGACTGCCCAGGCAAGGCTCCGCAACCCCAACCCGGCCCAACAACTACGGCGGCAGTGGCCACCACAGCAACAACATCTAAAGACAAGACAAAATCAGCGGTGTCAACAACACCAGCAGCAACACCAAAAGCATCGGAGAAGGCTTCAGAAGGGGAGTGGACAAAAGTGAAGGGCAGAAAGAATATGCCCTCCTCACCTAAACAGATGGCTCCAGAGCTGCAGCGACCACCGCAGGAGCCAAAAAAACAAAGTCCCCAGAGGCCGACTGTAAAACAGGCAAAAACCAAAGAGGTTACGCGCAGCCCGGAGAAACAGGCTAAGCAGCCGCGGGAAAAGCAGCTGGGGTCCCAGAAAGACAAACACACCCCAAAGGAGCAGCAACAGCAACCGAATGCAGAGGAGAAGATGGAGGTGGAAGTAATGCCTCCACCACGTACATCAACCCTGAAGAGAGGCAGAGAAGAAGAGGAGGAAGAGGAGGTGGGAAAACCAGAACAACCAGGAAGGAGTAGGGTAGACAGGAGTCCAGCTATATCGAGGTCACAGTCCTTCTGTACGCTCCCTAGAGAGAAAGTTAGAAGCCCCAAAGCCAGGAGCATCTCTTCCTCCCCTTCCATTGATTCATCCCCCTCTCCCTCTACATCTCCCCCTGTGTTTATCTCCACATCCCCTAAGGCGTCTGATGCCTCCCCACCCCACCCGTCAAGGAAAAAGAAGGTGAAGAAGAAAAATTATTTCGTGGAACCCGAAGAAATTTGTAGGGTAAATAAGGGTGAATTAGAAAAAGATTTACCCAAACACAAAAAGCCCCTACTAAACATGTTGTTCAAAAAGAACATGGTAGATGGAAAGACAGTAGAGGATCCCCGTAACTTCCCGGAGGCCCCGGGAGTTATTACTTGCATAAGGGAGACAGGGAGTCGACTCAGAGTATGGAGCCATTTGTATGAGGCAAGAGAGGCCTTTCCGAAAATTAAGATGCTGGAGGTGGACTCACATTACTTAAAAAAATTCAGGCAGTTCTGTTCCGGGAGGGTCCCTGTCATACTCCATCCCTCTTTATACAGAGCCGTTAAGTTAACATACCCCATGGATGTCGGCGGAATTGCCCTGGATGGGCGGATGACGTCAGAGCTTGGTGTAGGGAGCCTGGGGCATTCCGTCGGGGTCCTGACTGACGCGGATTTCCGCCCCGTATGTGAATAGGTTAATTCTGTCTTTTTGATTTTTTACAGGACTTAGAAGATGTCAATTAAGATAGCGACTCTGAATGTGAGGGGCTTAAGGGATCGGGGTAAGGCTGCCCGCCTGCTCCGGGACCTTCTGTCCCTGGACGTGGATGTTGCCGCGATCGAGGAGACCCACTTTGTTTGCAGTTCCGATGCGTGTGTGCTGCAAGACGACTTTGTCGTCTATTCAGCATATGGGGACCGTTCTGCCAGAGGAGTTTCTTTGCTTGTCAGGCGTACTCTCGATGCGAAGGTGGACCTTGTGCATACCGATGCCGAGGGCCGGTTGATCGTGGCCGATATTGCCGTGAAAAGTGGTTCGTTCCGAGTCGTTGCGGTTTATGCGCCCAACGACCGGGAGGAGCGGGTCTCGTTTTTTCGGCGGTTGGGGCCGTTCCTGGTGGATTCAACGCGCCTAGTTTTAATGGGGGACTGGAATGCCATCCTGGACCCCAAGTTAGACAGGGGGCGGGGAGCTAGCGGGAGAAGGGGCGATCGTAGCCTGGTTGATCTGATCGACGATTATGGTCTCGTCGATAGATACCGGGTCGATCATCCCGGGGGGAAAATGTGGACGTGGGCTCTTAATTGGCCTTTTGACAAGGTAGTTAGCTACCTTGACAGAATGTTAGTTAGAAGAGCCGACATAGATCTGTTAGATTGCCCTACGTTCCACTGGGTAGGCTACTCGGACCACAAACTCGTTTGTGCCCGGGTGGCGTTAGACTGTAGGCCTAGAATGGCTGGGTACTGGAAGTTCAATCTGTCCTTACTGGACAGGGAGGACTTTCGGGAACAGCTAATTAGACTAGTGCAGCGGGAGCTAGTGGGGGCGGTTATCGGGAATAGGTGGTGGGAACGCCTTAAATGTAGGATTAGGTCCTTCACCACTAATTTCAGCAAACGGCTCGCTCTAGATAGAGCTGATAAGGTGAAGACGCTTAAAGCTAGTTATTCCCGGGCGGTGGCTGGGGGGGATCCCCTAGAGATAGCCTTAGCTAAGGAGGCCCTGGATCGTTCGAATAGCGAGCGGTACATGGGCCAGGTAATTAGACATAAGTTAAGCAAGATGTCTTCCGAAGCTGTGAACTTGGGCGCAGATCTGCGCAGGGAAGAGGTCCGTCGAGGTGGCGATCGTTACATTCGTGAAGTCGAATCCCCGGAGGGGCGTACTCTTCGGGCCACTGACGACATGTGCGAGGCGTTTCGGCGCCATTTCGAGAGCCGGTTTACCAAGGAGCCTGGTCTCCGTGAGGAGGAGTTTCGTAGCTATTTGGCTGACTTTCCTCGGCTTTCGCCGACTGAAGCGGCTAGCTGCGAGGGAGAGATCACGGAGGGCGAAGTCTACGCGGTTTTGAAGAAGGTCGGCAGAGGCAAGTCGCCCGGTCTGGATGGTTTGCCCTATGAATTGTACTTGAGGCTGTCGCACATCTTTGTTCCGATTTTGACTGCAGTGTTCAACAACTGGTTTCGGTCGGGGTCCATCCCCAATCGGATCACCAGGGGCGTGATCACTCTGTTGAAAAAGGGCAAAGGTGGTGGGGGGAAACTAGATGACTACAGGCCCATAACTCTGCTAAACACAGAGTTAAAGATTATGGCCAAGATCCTGCAGGAGCGTTTGCAGTCAGTTGCCGAGTCTCTGTTGGGACCTGAGCAGACTTGTTCTGTGAGGGGCCGAACAATTCAGAGCAACCTGCATCTGATCCGCACGATCATAGAGGGTGTAAAAGACGACGAGCAAGCCGCGCTGATCAATTTGGATCAGTCCAAGGCATTTGATAGGGTCGACCATCGCTACCTTGCTACTGTCCTGCAGGCCGCTGGATTCGCACCCAACTTCTGCCGCTGGATTAGCCTCCTGTATCGCTCCCCCAGTGCTGTGGTACAGGTGAACGGAAGGTTGTCGGACGCGTTCGTGCTGTCTAGGTCGGTTCGTCAGGGTTGTCCGCTGTCGCCTCTCCTTTATGCTTTGGCGTTGGAGCCTCTCCTTCGCCGGCTGAAGGACGAGACCGGCAGTCCGGCCCTACGCGGAATCGCCGTTCCTGGAGGGGCTCGAGCCAGGGTTTCCGCGTACGCCGATGACGTATCTGCTTTCGTGTCGTCCCGGGACGACATCGAGGCGGTACAGAAGGCGCTTGACCGGTACGAGAAGGTGACAGGGGCCAAGATAAACCGCGACAAGTCTTCCGGCTTGCGGTTAGGTGCCTGGAAGGGGGTCGCTCTTCCGGGCCGCTTCGGTTGGACGGATGGACCTGTCCGCATTCTTGGAGTGTGGTTTGGACCGGACCTCCAGCTGGAGAAGAATTGGTCTGAAGTACTTGCAAAGGTCGATTCTGCCGGCAAGACTTGGAATCGACGGCGGTTGTCCGTGAAGGGCAGGGCGGAGGTGTGTGCTACATACATTTTCCCCCTGATTCTTTATCGATTGTCTGTACTTCCTCTCTGTGAGACCCATTGGAAGGCGCTCGAGCGATCGCTATCCTCCATTTTATGGAGGGGACGCGTGAACAGGGTCGACAGACGAGTCTGCACTAAACGTCCGTGTCATGGGGGGCTGGGAATGCCGCACCTCTTGAGTCACGTCCGTGCCTCTAGGTTGGCTTTCCTACGCCGCGCATTGACTGGGAGAGATCCGATTCTGGAGGGGATTGTTAGGGACGCCTTCCCTAGCCTTACCATCAGTCCCCCCATCTCGAGGGTTGAGCGCCGTCGTAAACCCCGGGACGAGTCGGATTTCATCCGCGAGTGTCGGTCGGCCTTGAAGGCCATTCCCCGGTCTAGTGACCTGTCACGGCCTAGGAAGGTCTTCTATCGTGGATTAGTGGAGGGGCCCGCGAAGGATTCCCTACGTGATACGCTCGGCTTGTCGGAGGAGGAGTATCGCTCCTACTGGTCTTGGGCGCCAGCGGCGGATTACCTCAGTAACCCTGAGTTTTCGCTTACCTGGCGATTGGCTCGGAATCGGCTGCCTCTCAACGACAAGGCTTTCATATGGGGTTTGGCGGATTTGCCAGACTGTGAACGGTGTGGTCTTGGCTTAGAAGAAACGGCTCCGCACGCCTTCTACCATTGCCCCCGGGTCCGCCCCTTATGGGACCATGTCGGCGAGCTGACGGCTCGTCTCGCTCCCGAACAGCTTGAGTCCATTGATCGCGCATACGCGTGTGACAATGTGTCGCCCCCGTATTCCGGGGTGAAACGGATGGTGTTTCTGACCCTGCTGGCCACGGCTCGAATGGTGATTTGGACGACGCGAAAGGAGGAAGTCTTGCGGGGCAACCGTCTTTCTCATCAGCATCTAATCCTATTCTTTGAGCATCAGCTCAAGATGAAGATTAGATCTGATAGAAAACGATTGCATTCGACAGTCTTTAGCGAAAGGTGGGTAAAAGAGGCGAGCTTGGTTCGTGTGACCGGGGCTAGCCTTGATTTTCTCTTCTAGGTCAACCTATTGCACATCGGGGTGGCTTCCTGTGGAACCCTCCCCTTGGTTAGGTTAGACAAGCTTCAGTGTACCTAGTTAATGTGAGTAAGTGTTGTTCCTGGCCTGTAACCCGGCTACTCTTTGGTTATGGTCCAAGTCGAGATTCCCAACCTCCCCAGTTTGTTTCGGCCCCCTTTTATCTCGACTGGGTCAGCTTTATATTTTCCCATTCCCGCATAATATTTTAGCCTTCTTCCCACTCCCTTAGCGAGAGTTGCCTCTTGATTTTGTCCCCTGGGCAGAATACAGCGGCCTCTCTATTTTGAGGGATGGACGGTCCCCTACTAACATCTGTTATGTTTAGTTTGTATTTTGTGTTTATATTTATTTGATTACTGGGTTCATCTCCCCTCCCCTCTCATTCTATCATTATTAAAATTTTATGTATTTTATGTATTATCATCAAATTTTTATGGTGTGGGGCGCGTTTTTGCTAGGTTCCCCTTGAGAGGATGCGGTATTATGGTGGTTGGAGGATTGTTTCGTGACGGACGAGTTCTTGTGGTGAATGGGTAAATTGTAATGTATGAATGGGTCGTGAATCTGATTAGCTAGGTATAGGATAGTTAGTTTGGACCAGCCTCTACCCCTCCCCTTCATCGGCCACGTGCCACAATTGTAAATTTTTACAATAAATCTCCTAGTTACATGTATATACACGGAGTTTGTGTGTTTTAACTAGTGCTTCTGCGCAATTGAAAGTCAAGCCATTTCAAACAAACGGTCAGCGTTTCTTTGTATTTTGTGTTGTAAAGTTTTATTTTGTTTTGTAAAACTTTGAATTTTTCCCCCCCATTTTTTGTGTACGTTTTGATTTGATTTGTTTGTTGTTTTTTTTTTTTTTTTTTTTTTTTTTTTTATTGATTTTCTTTTTCTTTGTGTTTTTTCCCCCTCTCCCGTTTTAGTTTTTTTATTCTTTTGAGTTCGTTTTTATTTTACTTTGAATTTATTTTTGAACTTTTTACATTTTGTTTGAGTTATGTTGACAAAAAATACCTAAAAAGGCGAACGTTTTTTACTTTTTTGAGCCGCCGGGGTAGCAAATCCCCATGGCGGAAAACATAATATTGTCACCGTCTCAGACGGTGCAAACGGTGCAAACGCCACCAATAGAAAATGTTCCACCGGCGGAAAATGCGTCACCGGCAAAAGCATCGGCCTGGGTGGAAAACAGGCCTCAAAAGAAGGATGCTGCTTACTACAGCCTCTTAAAAGTAAAATATGACAAGTACGTCAATGGGACAGAACTCTTAACCATCCCGGAGGCGTTAGAGGCGGTTAACTCAAGAATAGTTTCCCTGCTGACGTCCGACGTGAAGAGTCGTAAATTGACTGGAGTCAGCAGGGAAACGATGGAAGACACACTTAAAAAGTTAAACATCGTTCCTCGGATCTTGGCGAGGAGGTCAAATGCCATGTGGGATATCCTCTTAGCCACAGAAGGAGAGGCAAAGCAGTTAGCGGGTAGTACAATGGCGACCAACAATATCCGGCTCCAGACGGAGTACATGGGTACCCGCCGTACCAAAATCACGGTGCATGGGGTGCCCGTGGATATTTCGGCAGATAGACTGGGTGCGTTCTTCGCCCAATATGGACCAGTCGAGGAGGTCTCCGTAGTTACCAGCAAGGCGGGCATTGCTACGGGCGACATGACGTTGCATGTAACGTTAAACAGGGATGCCTTCAGAGATGTACCAAATACCCTGTTGTGTCGGAAGAGACGGATGCTGGTGGTTGTGGAGGGAAGGAAGCCACACTGTTGGAGCTGTGGGGTATCTGGGCACATGTCCAAAGACTGCCCAGGCAAGGCTCCGCAACCCCAACCCGGCCCAACAACTACGGCGGCAGTGGCCACCACAGCAACAACATCTAAAGACAAGACAAAATCAGCGGTGTCAACAACACCAGCAGCAACACCAAAAGCATCGGAGAAGGCTTCAGAAGGGGAGTGGACAAAAGTGAAGGGCAGAAAGAATATGCCCTCCTCACCTAAACAGATGGCTCCAGAGCTGCAGCGACCACCGCAGGAGCCAAAAAAACAAAGTCCCCAGAGGCCGACTGTAAAACAGGCAAAAACCAAAGAGGTTACGCGCAGCCCGGAGAAACAGGCTAAGCAGCCGCGGGAAAAGCAGCTGGGGTCCCAGAAAGACAAACACACCCCAAAGGAGCAGCAACAGCAACCGAATGCAGAGGAGAAGATGGAGGTGGAAGTAATGCCTCCACCACGTACATCAACCCTGAAGAGAGGCAGAGAAGAAGAGGAGGAAGAGGAGGTGGGAAAACCAGAACAACCAGGAAGGAGTAGGGTAGACAGGAGTCCAGCTATATCGAGGTCACAGTCCTTCTGTACGCTCCCTAGAGAGAAAGTTAGAAGCCCCAAAGCCAGGAGCATCTCTTCCTCCCCTTCCATTGATTCATCCCCCTCTCCCTCTACATCTACCCCTGTGTTTATCTCCACATCCCCTAAGGCGTCTGATGCCTCCCCACCCCACCCGTCAAGGAAAAAGAAGGTGAAGAAGAAAAATTATTTCGTGGAACCCGAAGAAATTTGTAGGGTAAATAAGGGTGAATTAGAAAAAGATTTACCCAAACACAAAAAGCCCCTACTAAACATGTTGTTCAAAAAGAACATGGTAGATGGAAAGACAGTAGAGGATCCCCGTAACTTCCCGGAGGCCCCGGGAGTTATTACTTGCATAAGGGAGACAGGGAGTCGACTCAGAGTATGGAGCCATTTGTATGAGGCAAGAGAGGCCTTTCCGAAAATTAAGATGCTGGAGGTGGACTCACATTACTTAAAAAAATTCAGGCAGTTCTGTTCCGGGAGGGTCCCTGTCATACTCCATCCCTCTTTATACAGAGCCGTTAAGTTAACATACCCCATGGATGTCGGCGGAATTGCCCTGGATGGGCGGATGACGTCAGAGCTTGGTGTAGGGAGCCTGGGGCATTCCGTCGGGGTCCTGACTGACGCGGATTTCCGCCCCGTATGTGAATAGGTTAATTCTGTCTTTTTGATTTTTTACAGGACTTAGAAGATGTCAATTAAGATAGCGACTCTGAATGTGAGGGGCTTAAGGGATCGGGGTAAGGCGGCCCGCCTGCTCCGGGACCTTCTGTCCCTGGATGTGGATGTTGCCGCGATTGAAGAGACCCACTTTGTTTGCAGTTCCGATGCGTGTGTGCTGGACGATGACTTTGTCGTCTATTCAGCATATGGGGACCGTTCTGCCAGAGGAGTTTCTTTGCTTGTCAGGCGTACTCTCGATGCGAAGGTGGACCTTGTGCATACCGATGCCGAGGGCCGGTTGATCGTGGCCGATATTGCCGTGAAAAGTGGTTCGTTCCGAGTCGTTGCGGTTTATGCGCCCAACGACCGGGAGGAGCGGGTCTCGTTTTTTCGGCGGTTGGGGCCGTTCCTAGTGGATTCAACGCGCCTAGTTTTAATGGGGGACTGGAATGCCATCCTGGACCCCAAGTTAGACAGGGGGCGGGGAGCTAGCGGGAGAAGGGGCGATCGTAGCCTGGTTGATCTGATCGACGATTATGGTCTCGTCGATAGATACCGGGTCGATCATCCCGGGGGGAAAATGTGGACGTGGGCTCTTAATTGGCCTTTTGACAAGGTAGTTAGCTACCTTGACAGAATGTTAGTTAGAAGAGCCGACATAGATCTACTAGATTGCCCTACGTTCCACTGGGTAGGCTATTCGGACCACAAACTCGTTTGTGCCCGGGTGGCGTTAGACTGTAGGCCTAGAATGGCTGGTTACTGGAAGTTCAATCTGTCCTTACTGGACAGGGAGGACTTTCGGGAACAGCTAATTAGACTAGTGCAGCGGGAGCTAGTGGGGGCGGTTATCGGGAATAAGTGGTGGGAACGCCTTAAATGTAGGATTAGGTCCTTCACCACTGATTTCGGCAAGCGGCTCGCTCTAGATAGAGCTGATAAGGTGAAGACACTCAAGTCTAGTTATTCCCGGGCGGTGGCTGGGGGGGATCCCCTAGAGATAGCCTTAGCTAAGGAGGCCCTGGATCGTTCGAATAGCGAGCGGTACATGGGCCAGGTAATTAGACATAAGTTAAGCAAGATGTCTTCCGAAGCTGTGAACTTGGGCGCAGATCTGCGCAGGGAAGAGGTCCGTCGAGGTGGCGATCGTTACATTCGTGAAGTCGAATCCCCGGAGGGGCGTACTCTTCGGGCCACTGACGACATGTGCGAGGCGTTTCGGCGCCATTTCGAGAGCCGGTTTACCAAGGAGCCTGGTCTCCGTGAGGAGGAGTTTCGTAGCTATTTGGCTGACTTTCCTCGGCTTTCGCCGACTGAAGCGGCTAGCTGCGAGGGAGAGATCACGGACGGCGAAGTCTACGCGGTTTTGAAGAAGGTCGGCAGAGGCAAGTCGCCCGGTCTGGATGGTTTGCCCTATGAATTGTACTTGAGGCTGTCGCACATCTTTGTTCCGATTTTGACTGCAGTGTTCAACAACTGGTTTCGGTCGGGGTCCATCCCCAATCGGATCACCAGGGGCGTGATCACTCTGTTGAAAAAGGGCAAAGGTGGTGGGGGGAAACTAGATGACTACAGGCCCATAACTCTGCTAAACACAGAGTTAAAGATTATGGCCAAGATCCTGCAGGAGCGTTTGCAGTCAGTTGCCGAGTCTCTGTTGGGACCTGAGCAGACTTGTTCTGTGAGGGGCCGAACAATTCAGAGCAACCTGCATCTGATCCGCACGATCATAGAGGGTGTAAAAGACGACGAGCAAGCCGCGCTGATCAATTTGGATCAGTCCAAGGCATTTGATAGGGTCGACCATCGCTACCTTGCTACTGTCCTGCAGGCCGCTGGATTCGCACCCAACTTCTGCCGCTGGATTAGCCTCCTGTATCGCTCCCCCAGTGCTGTGGTACAGGTGAACGGAAGGTTGTCGGACGCGTTCGTGCTGTCTAGGTCGGTTCGTCAGGGTTGTCCGCTGTCGCCTCTCCTTTATGCTTTGGCGTTGGAGCCTCTCCTTCGCCGGCTGAAGGACGAGACCGGCAGTCCGGCCCTACGCGGAATCGCCGTTCCTGGAGGGGCTCGAGCCAGGGTTTCCGCGTACGCCGATGACGTATCTGCTTTCGTGTCGTCCCGGGACGACATCGAGGCGGTACAGAAGGCGCTTGATCGGTACGAGAAGGTGACAGGGGCCAAGATAAACCGCGACAAGTCTTCCGGCTTGCGGTTAGGTGCCTGGAAGGGGGTCGCTCTTCCGGGCCGCTTCGGTTGGACGGATGGACCTGTCCGCATTCTTGGAGTGTGGTTTGGACCGGACCTCCAGCTGGAGAAGAATTGGTCTGAAGTACTTGCAAAGGTCGATTCTGCCGGCAAGACTTGGAATCGACGGCGGTTGTCCGTGAAGGGCAGGGCGGAGGTGTGTGCTACATACATTTTCCCCCTGATTCTTTATCGATTGTCTGTACTTCCTCTCTGTGAGACCCATTGGAAGGCGCTCGAGCGATCGCTATCCTCCATTTTATGGAGGGGACGCGTGAACAGGGTCGACAGACGAGTCTGCACTAAACGTCCGTGTCATGGGGGGCTGGGAATGCCGCACCTCTTGAGTCACGTCCGTGCCTCTAGGTTGGCTTTCCTACGCCGCGCATTGACTGGGAGAGATCCGATTCTGGAGGGGATTGTTAGGGACGCCTTCCCTAGCCTTACCATCAGTCCCCCCATCTCGAGGGTTGAGCGCCGTCGTAAACCCCGGGACGAGTCGGATTTCATCCGCGAGTGTCGGTCGGCCTTGAAGGCCATTCCCCGGTCCAGTGACCTGTCACGGCCTAGGAAGGTCTTCTATCGTGGATTAGTGGAGGGGCCCGCGAAGGATTCCCTACGTGATACGCTCGGCTTGTCGGAGGAGGAGTATCGCTCCTACTGGTCTTGGGCGCCAGCGGCGGATTACCTCAGTAACCCTGAGTTTTCGCTTACCTGGCGATTGGCTCGGAATCGGCTGCCTCTCAACGACAAGGCTTTCATATGGGGTTTGGCGGATTTGCCAGACTGTGAACGGTGTGGTCTTGGCTTAGAGGAAACGGCTCCGCACGCCTTCTACCATTGCCCCCGGGTCCGCCCCTTATGGGACCATGTCGGCGAGCTGACGGCTCGTCTCGCTCCCGAACAGCTTGTGTCCATTGATCGCGCATACGCGTGTGACAATGTGTCGCCCCCGTATTCCGGGGTGAAACGAATGGTGTTTCTGACGCTGCTGGCCACGGCTCGAATGGTGATTTGGACGACGCGAAAGGAGGAAGTCTTGCGGGGCAACCGTCTTTCTCATCAGCATCTAATCCAATTCTTTGAGCATCAGCTCAAGATGAAGATTAGATCTGATAGAAAACGATTGCATTCGACAGTCTTTAGCGAAAGGTGGGTAAAAGAGGCGAGCTTGGTTCGTGTGACCGGGGCTAGCCTTGATTTTCTCTTCTAGGTCAACCTATTGCACATCGGGGTGGCTTCCTGTGGAACCCTCCCCTTGGTTAGGTTAGACAAGCTTCAGTGTACCTAGTTAATGTGAGTAAGTGTTGTTCCTGGCCTGTAACCCGGCTACTCTTTGGTTATGGTCCAAGTCGAGATTCCCAACCTCCCCAGTTTGTTTCGGCCCCCTTTTATCTCGACTGGGTCAGCTTTATATTTTCCCATTCCCGCATAATATTTTAGCCTTCTTCCCACTCCCTTAGCGAGAGTTTCCTCTTGATTTTGTCCCCTGGGCAGAATACAGCGGCCTCTCTATTTTGAGGGATGGACGGTCCCCTACTAACATCTGTTATGTTTAGTTTGTATTTTGTGTTTATATTTATTTCATTATTGGGTTCATCTCCCTCCCCTCTCATTCTATCATTTATTAAAATTTTATGTATTTTATGTATTATCATCAAATTTTTATGGTGTGGGGCGCGTTTTTGTAGGTTCCCCTTGAGAGGATGTGGTATTATGGTGGTTGGAGGATTGTTTGGTGACGGACGAGTTCTTGTGGTGAATGGGTAAATTGTAATGTATGAATGGGTCGTGAATCTGATTAGCTAGGTATAGGATAGTTAGTTTGGACCAGCCTCTACCCCTCCCCTTCATCGGCCACGTGCCACAATTGTAAATTTTTACAATAAATCTCCTAGTTACATGTATATACACGGAGTTTGTGTGTTTTAACTAGTGCTTCTGCGCAATTGAAAGTCAAGCCATTTCAAACAAACGGTCAGCGTTTCTTTGTATTTTGTGTTGTAAAGTTTTATTTTGTTTTGTAAAACTTTGAATTTTTCCCCCCCATTTTTTGTGTACGTTTTGATTTGATTTGTTTGTTGTTTTTTTTTTTTTTTTTTTTTTTTTTTTATTGATTTTCTTTTTCTTTGTGTTTTTTCCCCCTCTCCCGTTTTAGTTTTTTTATTCTTTTGAGTTCGTTTTTATTTTACTTTGAATTTATTTTTGAACTTTTTACATTTTGTTTGAGTTATGTTGACAAAAAATACCTAAAAAGGCGAACGTTTTTTACTTTTTTGAGCCGCCGGGGTAGCAAATCCCCATGGCGGAAAACATAATATTGTCACCGTCTCAGACGGTGCAAACGGTGCAAACGCCACCAATAGAAAATGTTCCACCGGCGGAAAATGCGTCACCGGCAAAAGCATCGGCCTGGGTGGAAAACAGGCCTCAAAAGAAGGATGCTGCTTACTACAGCCTCTTAAAAGTAAAATATGACAAGTACGTCAATGGGACAGAACTCTTAACCATCCCGGAGGCGTTAGAGGCGGTTAACTCAAGAATAGTTTCCCTGCTGACGTCCGACGTGAAGAGTCGTAAATTGACTGGAGTCAGCAGGGAAACGATGGAAGACACACTTAAAAAGTTAAACATCGTTCCTCGGATCTTGGCGAGGAGGTCAAATGCCATGTGGGATATCCTCTTAGCCACAGAAGGAGAGGCAAAGCAGTTAGCGGGTAGTACAATGGCGACCAACAATATCCGGCTCCAGACGGAGTACATGGGTACCCGCCGTACCAAAATCACGGTGCATGGGGTGCCCGTGGATATTTCGGCAGATAGACTGGGTGCGTTCTTCGCCCAATATGGACCAGTCGAGGAGGTCTCCGTAGTTACCAGCAAGGCGGGCATTGCTACGGGCGACATGACGTTGCATGTAACGTTAAACAGGGATGCCTTCAGAGATGTACCAAATACCCTGTTGTGTCGGAAGAGACGGATGCTGGTGGTTGTGGAGGGAAGGAAGCCACACTGTTGGAGCTGTGGGGTATCTGGGCACATGTCCAAAGACTGCCCAGGCAAGGCTCCGCAACCCCAACCCGGCCCAACAACTACGGCGGCAGTGGCCACCACAGCAACAACATCTAAAGACAAGACAAAATCAGCGGTGTCAACAACACCAGCAGCAACACCAAAAGCATCGGAGAAGGCTTCAGAAGGGGAGTGGACAAAAGTGAAGGGCAGAAAGAATATGCCCTCCTCACCTAAACAGATGGCTCCAGAGCTGCAGCGACCACCGCAGGAGCCAAAAAAACAAAGTCCCCAGAGGCCGACTGTAAAACAGGCAAAAACCAAAGAGGTTACGCGCAGCCCGGAGAAACAGGCTAAGCAGCCGCGGGAAAAGCAGCTGGGGTCCCAGAAAGACAAACACACCCCAAAGGAGCAGCAACAGCAACCGAATGCAGAGGAGAAGATGGAGGTGGAAGTAATGCCTCCACCACGTACATCAACCCTGAAGAGAGGCAGAGAAGAAGAGGAGGAAGAGGAGGTGGGAAAACCAGAACAACCAGGAAGGAGTAGGGTAGACAGGAGTCCAGCTATATCGAGGTCACAGTCCTTCTGTACGCTCCCTAGAGAGAAAGTTAGAAGCCCCAAAGCCAGGAGCATCTCTTCCTCCCCTTCCATTGATTCATCCCCCTCTCCCTCTACATCTCCCCCTGTGTTTATCTCCACATCCCCTAAGGCGTCTGATGCCTCCCCACCCCACCCGTCAAGGAAAAAGAAGGTGAAGAAGAAAAATTATTTCGTGGAACCCGAAGAAATTTGTAGGGTAAATAAGGGTGAATTAGAAAAAGATTTACCCAAACACAAAAAGCCCCTACTAAACATGTTGTTCAAAAAGAACATGGTAGATGGAAAGACAGTAGAGGATCCCCGTAACTTCCCGGAGGCCCCGGGAGTTATTACTTGCATAAGGGAGACAGGGAGTCGACTCAGAGTATGGAGCCATTTGTATGAGGCAAGAGAGGCCTTTCCGAAAATTAAGATGCTGGAGGTGGACTCACATTACTTAAAAAAATTCAGGCAGTTCTGTTCCGGGAGGGTCCCTGTCATACTCCATCCCTCTTTATACAGAGCCGTTAAGTTAACATACCCCATGGATGTCGGCGGAATTGCCCTGGATGGGCGGATGACGTCAGAGCTTGGTGTAGGGAGCCTGGGGCATTCCGTCGGGGTCCTGACTGACGCGGATTTCCGCCCCGTATGTGAATAGGTTAATTCTGTCTTTTTGATTTTTTACAGGACTTAGAAGATGTCAATTAAGATAGCGACTCTGAATGTGAGGGGCTTAAGGGATCGGGGTAAGGCTGCCCGCCTGCTCCGGGACCTTCTGTCCCTGGACGTGGATGTTGCCGCGATCGAGGAGACCCACTTTGTTTGCAGTTCCGATGCGTGTGTGCTGCAAGACGACTTTGTCGTCTATTCAGCATATGGGGACCGTTCTGCCAGAGGAGTTTCTTTGCTTGTCAGGCGTACTCTCGATGCGAAGGTGGACCTTGTGCATACCGATGCCGAGGGCCGGTTGATCGTGGCCGATATTGCCGTGAAAAGTGGTTCGTTCCGAGTCGTTGCGGTTTATGCGCCCAACGACCGGGAGGAGCGGGTCTCGTTTTTTCGGCGGTTGGGGCCGTTCCTGGTGGATTCAACGCGCCTAGTTTTAATGGGGGACTGGAATGCCATCCTGGACCCCAAGTTAGACAGGGGGCGGGGAGCTAGCGGGAGAAGGGGCGATCGTAGCCTGGTTGATCTGATCGACGATTATGGTCTCGTCGATAGATACCGGGTCGATCATCCCGGGGGGAAAATGTGGACGTGGGCTCTTAATTGGCCTTTTGACAAGGTAGTTAGCTACCTTGACAGAATGTTAGTTAGAAGAGCCGACATAGATCTGTTAGATTGCCCTACGTTCCACTGGGTAGGCTACTCGGACCACAAACTCGTTTGTGCCCGGGTGGCGTTAGACTGTAGGCCTAGAATGGCTGGGTACTGGAAGTTCAATCTGTCCTTACTGGACAGGGAGGACTTTCGGGAACAGCTAATTAGACTAGTGCAGCGGGAGCTAGTGGGGGCGGTTATCGGGAATAGGTGGTGGGAACGCCTTAAATGTAGGATTAGGTCCTTCACCACTAATTTCAGCAAACGGCTCGCTCTAGATAGAGCTGATAAGGTGAAGACGCTTAAAGCTAGTTATTCCCGGGCGGTGGCTGGGGGGGATCCCCTAGAGATAGCCTTAGCTAAGGAGGCCCTGGATCGTTCGAATAGCGAGCGGTACATGGGCCAGGTAATTAGACATAAGTTAAGCAAGATGTCTTCCGAAGCTGTGAACTTGGGCGCAGATCTGCGCAGGGAAGAGGTCCGTCGAGGTGGCGATCGTTACATTCGTGAAGTCGAATCCCCGGAGGGGCGTACTCTTCGGGCCACTGACGACATGTGCGAGGCGTTTCGGCGCCATTTCGAGAGCCGGTTTACCAAGGAGCCTGGTCTCCGTGAGGAGGAGTTTCGTAGCTATTTGGCTGACTTTCCTCGGCTTTCGCCGACTGAAGCGGCTAGCTGCGAGGGAGAGATCACGGAGGGCGAAGTCTACGCGGTTTTGAAGAAGGTCGGCAGAGGCAAGTCGCCCGGTCTGGATGGTTTGCCCTATGAATTGTACTTGAGGCTGTCGCACATCTTTGTTCCGATTTTGACTGCAGTGTTCAACAACTGGTTTCGGTCGGGGTCCATCCCCAATCGGATCACCAGGGGCGTGATCACTCTGTTGAAAAAGGGCAAAGGTGGTGGGGGGAAACTAGATGACTACAGGCCCATAACTCTGCTAAACACAGAGTTAAAGATTATGGCCAAGATCCTGCAGGAGCGTTTGCAGTCAGTTGCCGAGTCTCTGTTGGGACCTGAGCAGACTTGTTCTGTGAGGGGCCGAACAATTCAGAGCAACCTGCATCTGATCCGCACGATCATAGAGGGTGTAAAAGACGACGAGCAAGCCGCGCTGATCAATTTGGATCAGTCCAAGGCATTTGATAGGGTCGACCATCGCTACCTTGCTACTGTCCTGCAGGCCGCTGGATTCGCACCCAACTTCTGCCGCTGGATTAGCCTCCTGTATCGCTCCCCCAGTGCTGTGGTACAGGTGAACGGAAGGTTGTCGGACGCGTTCGTGCTGTCTAGGTCGGTTCGTCAGGGTTGTCCGCTGTCGCCTCTCCTTTATGCTTTGGCGTTGGAGCCTCTCCTTCGCCGGCTGAAGGACGAGACCGGCAGTCCGGCCCTACGCGGAATCGCCGTTCCTGGAGGGGCTCGAGCCAGGGTTTCCGCGTACGCCGATGACGTATCTGCTTTCGTGTCGTCCCGGGACGACATCGAGGCGGTACAGAAGGCGCTTGACCGGTACGAGAAGGTGACAGGGGCCAAGATAAACCGCGACAAGTCTTCCGGCTTGCGGTTAGGTGCCTGGAAGGGGGTCGCTCTTCCGGGCCGCTTCGGTTGGACGGATGGACCTGTCCGCATTCTTGGAGTGTGGTTTGGACCGGACCTCCAGCTGGAGAAGAATTGGTCTGAAGTACTTGCAAAGGTCGATTCTGCCGGCAAGACTTGGAATCGACGGCGGTTGTCCGTGAAGGGCAGGGCGGAGGTGTGTGCTACATACATTTTCCCCCTGATTCTTTATCTATTGTCTGTACTTCCTCTCTGTGAGACCCATTGGAAGGCGCTCGAGCGATCGCTATCCTCCATTTTATGGAGGGGACGCGTGAACAGGGTCGACAGACGAGTCTGCACTAAACGTCCGTGTCATGGGGGGCTGGGAATGCCGCACCTCTTGAGTCACGTCCGTGCCTCTAGGTTGGCTTTCCTACGCCGCGCATTGACTGGGAGAGATCCGATTCTGGAGGGGATTGTTAGGGACGCCTTCCCTAGCCTTACCATCAGTCCCCCCATCTCGAGGGTTGAGCGCCGTCGTAAACCCCGGGACGAGTCGGATTTCATCCGCGAGTGTCGGTCGGCCTTGAAGGCCATTCCCCGGTCTAGTGACCTGTCACGGCCTAGGAAGGTCTTCTATCGTGGATTAGTGGAGGGGCCCGCGAAGGATTCCCTACGTGATACGCTCGGCTTGTCGGAGGAGGAGTATCGCTCCTACTGGTCTTGGGCGCCAGCGGCGGATTACCTCAGTAACCCTGAGTTTTCGCTTACCTGGCGATTGGCTCGGAATCGGCTGCCTCTCAACGACAAGGCTTTCATATGGGGTTTGGCGGATTTGCCAGACTGTGAACGGTGTGGTCTTGGCTTAGAAGAAACGGCTCCGCACGCCTTCTACCATTGCCCCCGGGTCCGCCCCTTATGGGACCATGTCGGCGAGCTGACGGCTCGTCTCGCTCCCGAACAGCTTGTGTCCATTGATCGCGCATACGCGTGTGACAATGTGTCGCCCCCGTATTCCGGGGTGAAACGGATGGTGTTTCTGACCCTGCTGGCCACGGCTCGAATGGTGATTTGGACGACGCGAAAGGAGGAAGTCTTGCGGGGCAACCGTCTTTCTCATCAGCATCTAATCCTATTCTTTGAGCATCAGCTCAAGATGAAGATTAGATCTGATAGAAAACGATTGCATTCGACAGTCTTTAGCGAAAGGTGGGTAAAAGAGGCGAGCTTGGTTCGTGTGACCGGGGCTAGCCTTGATTTTCTCTTCTAGGTCAACCTATTGCACATCGGGGTGGCTTCCTGTGGAACCCTCCCCTTGGTTAGGTTAGACAAGCTTCAGTGTACCTAGTTAATGTGAGTAAGTGTTGTTCCTGGCCTGTAACCCGGCTACTCTTTGGTTATGGTCCAAGTCGAGATTCCCAACCTCCCCAGTTTGTTTCGGCCCCCTTTTATCTCGACTGGGTCAGCTTTATATTTTCCCATTCCCGCATAATATTTTAGCCTTCTTCCCACTCCCTTAGCGAGAGTTGCCTCTTGATTTTGTCCCCTGGGCAGAATACAGCGGCCTCTCTATTTTGAGGGATGGACGGTCCCCTACTAACATCTGTTATGTTTAGTTTGTATTTTGTGTTTATATTTATTTGATTACTGGGTTCATCTCCCCTCCCCTCTCATTCTATCATTATTAAAATTTTATGTATTTTATGTATTATCATCAAATTTTTATGGTGTGGGGCGCGTTTTTGCTAGGTTCCCCTTGAGAGGATGCGGTATTATGGTGGTTGGAGGATTGTTTCGTGACGGACGAGTTCTTGTGGTGAATGGGTAAATTGTAATGTATGAATGGGTCGTGAATCTGATTAGCTAGGTATAGGATAGTTAGTTTGGACCAGCCTCTACCCCTCCCCTTCATCGGCCACGTGCCACAATTGTAAATTTTTACAATAAATCTCCTAGTTACATGTATATACACGGAGTTTGTGTGTTTTAACTAGTGCTTCTGCGCAATTGAAAGTCAAGCCATTTCAAACAAACGGTCAGCGTTTCTTTGTATTTTGTGTTGTAAAGTTTTATTTTGTTTTGTAAAACTTTGAATTTTTCCCCCCCATTTTTTGTGTACGTTTTGATTTGATTTGTTTCTTGTTTTTTTTTTTTTTTTTTTTTTTTTTTTATTGATTTTCTTTTTCTTTGTGTTTTTTCCCCCTCTCCCGTTTTAGTTTTTTTATTCTTTTGAGTTCGTTTTTATTTTACTTTGAATTTATTTTTGAACTTTTTACATTTTGTTTGAGTTATGTTGACAAAAAATACCTAAAAAGGCGAACGTTTTTTACTTTTTTGAGCCGCCGGGGTAGCAAATCCCCATGGCGGAAAACATAATATTGTCACCGTCTCAGACGGTGCAAACGGTGCAAACGCCACCAATAGAAAATGTTCCACCGGCGGAAAATGCGTCACCGGCAAAAGCATCGGCCTGGGTGGAAAACAGGCCTCAAAAGAAGGATGCTGCTTACTACAGCCTCTTAAAAGTAAAATATGACAAGTACGTCAATGGGACAGAACTCTTAACCATCCCGGAGGCGTTAGAGGCGGTTAACTCAAGAATAGTTTCCCTGCTGACGTCCGACGTGAAGAGTCGTAAATTGACTGGAGTCAGCAGGGAAACGATGGAAGACACACTTAAAAAGTTAAACATCGTTCCTCGGATCTTGGCGAGGAGGTCAAATGCCATGTGGGATATCCTCTTAGCCACAGAAGGAGAGGCAAAGCAGTTAGCGGGTAGTACAATGGCGACCAACAATATCCGGCTCCAGACGGAGTACATGGGTACCCGCCGTACCAAAATCACGGTGCATGGGGTGCCCGTGGATATTTCGGCAGATAGACTGGGTGCGTTCTTCGCCCAATATGGACCAGTCGAGGAGGTCTCCGTAGTTACCAGCAAGGCGGGCATTGCTACGGGCGACATGACGTTGCATGTAACGTTAAACAGGGATGCCTTCAGAGATGTACCAAATACCCTGTTGTGTCGGAAGAGACGGATGCTGGTGGTTGTGGAGGGAAGGAAGCCACACTGTTGGAGCTGTGGGGTATCTGGGCACATGTCCAAAGACTGCCCAGGCAAGGCTCCGCAACCCCAACCCGGCCCAACAACTACGGCGGCAGTGGCCACCACAGCAACAACATCTAAAGACAAGACAAAATCAGCGGTGTCAACAACACCAGCAGCAACACCAAAAGCATCGGAGAAGGCTTCAGAAGGGGAGTGGACAAAAGTGAAGGGCAGAAAGAATATGCCCTCCTCACCTAAACAGATGGCTCCAGAGCTGCAGCGACCACCGCAGGAGCCAAAAAAACAAAGTCCCCAGAGGCCGACTGTAAAACAGGCAAAAACCAAAGAGGTTACGCGCAGCCCGGAGAAACAGGCTAAGCAGCCGCGGGAAAAGCAGCTGGGGTCCCAGAAAGACAAACACACCCCAAAGGAGCAGCAACAGCAACCGAATGCAGAGGAGAAGATGGAGGTGGAAGTAATGCCTCCACCACGTACATCAACCCTGAAGAGAGGCAGAGAAGAAGAGGAGGAAGAGGAGGTGGGAAAACCAGAACAACCAGGAAGGAGTAGGGTAGACAGGAGTCCAGCTATATCGAGGTCACAGTCCTTCTGTACGCTCCCTAGAGAGAAAGTTAGAAGCCCCAAAGCCAGGAGCATCTCTTCCTCCCCTTCCATTGATTCATCCCCCTCTCCCTCTACATCTCCCCCTGTGTTTATCTCCACATCCCCTAAGGCGTCTGATGCCTCCCCACCCCACCCGTCAAGGAAAAAGAAGGTGAAGAAGAAAAATTATTTCGTGGAACCCGAAGAAATTTGTAGGGTAAATAAGGGTGAATTAGAAAAAGATTTACCCAAACACAAAAAGCCCCTACTAAACATGTTGTTCAAAAAGAACATGGTAGATGGAAAGACAGTAGAGGATCCCCGTAACTTCCCGGAGGCCCCGGGAGTTATTACTTGCATAAGGGAGACAGGGAGTCGACTCAGAGTATGGAGCCATTTGTATGAGGCAAGAGAGGCCTTTCCGAAAATTAAGATGCTGGAGGTGGACTCACATTACTTAAAAAAATTCAGGCAGTTCTGTTCCGGGAGGGTCCCTGTCATACTCCATCCCTCTTTATACAGAGCCGTTAAGTTAACATACCCCATGGATGTCGGCGGAATTGCCCTGGATGGGCGGATGACGTCAGAGCTTGGTGTAGGGAGCCTGGGGCATTCCGTCGGGGTCCTGACTGACGCGGATTTCCGCCCCGTATGTGAATAGGTTAATTCTGTCTTTTTGATTTTTTACAGGACTTAGAAGATGTCAATTAAGATAGCGACTCTGAATGTGAGGGGCTTAAGGGATCGGGGTAAGGCTGCCCGCCTGCTCCGGGACCTTCTGTCCCTGGACGTGGATGTTGCCGCGATCGAGGAGACCCACTTTGTTTGCAGTTCCGATGCGTGTGTGCTGCAAGACGACTTTGTCGTCTATTCAGCATATGGGGACCGTTCTGCCAGAGGAGTTTCTTTGCTTGTCAGGCGTACTCTCGATGCGAAGGTGGACCTTGTGAATACCGATGCCGAGGGCCGGTTGATCGTGGCCGATATTGCCGTGAAAAGTGGTTCGTTCCGAGTCGTTGCGGTTTATGCGCCCAACGACCGGGAGGAGCGGGTCTCGTTTTTTCGGCGGTTGGGGCCGTTCCTGGTGGATTCAACGCGCCTAGTTTTAATGGGGGACTGGAATGCCATCCTGGACCCCAAGTTAGACAGGGGGCGGGGAGCTAGCGGGAGAAGGGGCGATCGTAGCCTGGTTGATCTGATCGACGATTATGGTCTCGTCGATAGATACCGGGTCGATCATCCCGGGGGGAAAATGTGGACGTGGGCTCTTAATTGGCCTTTTGACAAGGTAGTTAGCTACCTTGACAGAATGTTAGTTAGAAGAGCCGACATAGATCTGTTAGATTGCCCTACGTTCCACTGGGTAGGCTACTCGGACCACAAACTCGTTTGTGCCCGGGTGGCGTTAGACTGTAGGCCTAGAATGGCTGGGTACTGGAAGTTCAATCTGTCCTTACTGGACAGGGAGGACTTTCGGGAACAGCTAATTAGACTAGTGCAGCGGGAGCTAGTGGGGGCGGTTATCGGGAATAGGTGGTGGGAACGCCTTAAATGTAGGATTAGGTCCTTCACCACTAATTTCAGCAAACGGCTCGCTCTAGATAGAGCTGATAAGGTGAAGACGCTTAAAGCTAGTTATTCCCGGGCGGTGGCTGGGGGGGATCCCCTAGAGATAGCCTTAGCTAAGGAGGACCTGGATCGTTCGAATAGCGAGCGGTACATGGGCCAGGTAATTAGACATAAGTTAAGCAAGATGTCTTCCGAAGCTGTGAACTTGGGCGCAGATCTGCGCAGGGAAGAGGTCCGTCGAGGTGGCGATCGTTACATTCGTGAAGTCGAATCCCCGGAGGGGCGTACTCTTCGGGCCACTGACGACATGTGCGAGGCGTTTCGGCGCCATTTCGAGAGCCGGTTTACCAAGGAGCCTGGTCTCCGTGAGGAGGAGTTTCGTAGCTATTTGGCTGACTTTCCTCGGCTTTCGCCGACTGAAGCGGCTAGCTGCGAGGGAGAGATCACGGACGGCGAAGTCTACGCGGTTTTGAAGAAGGTCGGCAGAGGCAAGTCGCCCGGTCTGGATGGTTTGCCCTATGAATTGTACTTGAGGCTGTCGCACATCTTTGTTCCGATTTTGACTGCAGTGTTCAACAACTGGTTTCGGTCGGGGTCCATCCCCAATCGGATCTCCAGGGGCGTGATCACTCTGTTGAAAAAGGGCAAAGGTGGTGGGGGGAAACTAGATGACTACAGGCCCATAACTCTGCTAAACACAGAGTTAAAGATTATGGCCAAGATCCTGCAGGAGCGTTTGCAGTCAGTTGCCGAGTCTCTGTTGGGACCTGAGCAGACTTGTTCTGTGAGGGGCCGAACAATTCAGAGCAACCTGCATCTGATCCGCACGATCATAGAGGGTGTAAAAGACGACGAGCAAGCCGCGCTGATCAATTTGGATCAGTCCAAGGCATTTGATAGGGTCGACCATCGCTACCTTGCTACTGTCCTGCAGGCCGCTGGATTCGCACCCAACTTCTGCCGCTGGATTAGCCTCCTGTATCGCTCCCCCAGTGCTGTGGTACAGGTGAACGGAAGGTTGTCGGACGCGTTCGTGCTGTCTAGGTCGGTTCGTCAGGGTTGTCCGCTGTCGCCTCTCCTTTATGCTTTGGCGTTGGAGCCTCTCCTTCGCCGGCTGAAGGACGAGACCGGCAGTCCGGCCCTACGCGGAATCGCCGTTCCTGGAGGGGCTCGAGCCAGGGTTTCCGCGTACGCCGATGACGTATCTGCTTTCGTGTCGTCCCGGGACGACATCGAGGCGGTACAGAAGGCGCTTGACCGGTACGAGAAGGTGACAGGGGCCAAGATAAACCGCGACAAGTCTTCCGGCTTGCGGTTAGGTGCCTGGAAGGGGGTCGCTCTTCCGGGCCGCTTCGGTTGGACGGATGGACCTGTCCGCATTCTTGGAGTGTGGTTTGGACCGGACCTCCAGCTGGAGAAGAATTGGTCTGAAGTACTTGCAAAGGTCGATTCTGCCGGCAAGACTTGGAATCGACGGCGGTTGTCCGTGAAGGGCAGGGCGGAGGTGTGTGCTACATACATTTTCCCCCTGATTCTTTATCGATTGTCTGTACTTCCTCTCTGTGAGACCCATTGGAAGGCGCTCGAGCGATCGCTATCCTCCATTTTATGGAGGGGACGCGTGAACAGGGTCGACAGACGAGTCTGCACTAAACGTCCGTGTCATGGGGGGCTGGGAATGCCGCACCTCTTGAGTCACGTCCGTGCCTCTAGGTTGGCTTTCCTACGCCGCGCATTGACTGGGAGAGATCCGATTCTGGAGGGGATTGTTAGGGACGCCTTCCCTAGCCTTACCATCAGTCCCCCCATCTCGAGGGTTGAGCGCCGTCGTAAACCCCGGGACGAGTCGGATTTCATCCGCGAGTGTCGGTCGGCCTTGAAGGCCATTCCCCGGTCCAGTGACCTGTCACGGCCTAGGAAGGTCTTCTATCGTGGATTAGTGGAGGGGCCCGCGAAGGATTCCCTACGTGATACGCTCGGCTTGTCGGAGGAGGAGTATCGCTCCTACTGGTCTTGGGCGCCAGCGGCGGATTACCTCAGTAACCCTGAGTTTTCGCTTACCTGGCGATTGGCTCGGAATCGGCTGCCTCTCAACGACAAGGCTTTCATATGGGGTTTGGCGGATTTGCCAGACTGTGAACGGTGTGGTCTTGGCTTAGAAGAAACGGCTCCGCACGCCTTCTACCATTGCCCCCGGGTCCGCCCCTTATGGGACCATGTCGGCGAGCTGACGGCTCGTCTCGCTCCCGAACAGCTTGTGTCCATTGATCGCGCATACGCGTGTGACAATGTGTCGCCCCCGTATTCCGGGGTGAAACGAATGGTGTTTCTGACGCTGCTGGCCACGGCTCGAATGGTGATTTGGACGACGCGAAAGGAGGAAGTCTTGCGGGGCAACCGTCTTTCTCATCAGCATCTAATCCAATTCTTTGAGCATCAGCTCAAGATGAAGATTAGATCTGATAGAAAACGATTGCATTCGACAGTCTTTAGCGAAAGGTGGGTAAAAGAGGCGAGCTTGGTTCGTGTGACCGGGGCTAGCCTTGATTTTCTCTTCTAGGTCAACCTATTGCACATCGGGGTGGCTTCCTGTGGAACCCTCCCCTTGGTTAGGTTAGACAAGCTTCAGTGTACCTAGTTAATGTGAGTAAGTGTTGTTCCTGGCCTGTAACCCGGCTACTCTTTGGTTATGATCCAAGTCGAGATTCCCAACCTCCCCAGTTTGTTTTTAACCCTGCTTTTCATCTCGACTGGGTCAGCTTTATATTTCCCCATTCCCGCATAATATTTTATCCTTTTTCCCCACTCCCTTAGCGAGAGAGCTTCTTGATTCTGTCCCCTGGGCAGAATACAGCGGCCTCTCTATTTTGAGGGTTGGACGGTCCCCTACTAACATCTGTTATGTTTAGTTTGTATTTTGTGTTTATATTTATTTGATTATTGGGTTCATCTCCCTCCCCTCTCATTCTATCATTATTAAAATTTTATGTATTTTATGTATTATCATCAAATTTTTATGGTGTGGGGCGCGTTTTTGCTAGGTTCCCCTTGAGAGGCTGCGGTATTATGGTGGTTGGAGGATTGTTTGGTGATGGACGAGTTCTTGTGGTGAATGGGTAAATTGTAATGTATGAATGGGTCGTGAATCTGATTAGCTAGGTATAGGATAGTTAGTTTGGACCAGCCTCTACCCCTCCCCTTCATCGGCCACGTGCCAAAATTTGTAAATTTTACAAATAAATATTCTAGTTACATGTATATACACGGAGTTTGTGTGTTTTAACTAGTGCTTCTGCGCAATTGAAAGTCAAGCCATTTCAAACAAACGGTCAGCGTTTCTTTGTATTTTGTGTTGTAAAGTTTTATTTTGTTTTGTAAAACTTTGAATTTTTCCCCCCCATTTTTTGTGTACGTTTTGATTTGATTTGTTTGTTGTTTTTTTTTTTTTTTTTTTTTTTTTTTTATTGATTTTCTTTTTCTTTGTGTTTTTTCCCCCTCTCCCGTTTTAGTTTTTTTATTCTTTTGAGTTCGTTTTTATTTTACTTTGAATTTATTTTTGAACTTTTTACATTTTGTTTGAGTTATGTTGACAAAAAATACCTAAAAAGGCGAACGTTTTTTACTTTTTTGAGCCGCCGGGGTAGCAAATCCCCATGGCGGAAAACATAATATTGTCACCGTCTCAGACGGTGCAAACGGTGCAAACGCCACCAATAGAAAATGTTCCACCGGCGGAAAATGCGTCACCGGCAAAAGCATCGGCCTGGGTGGAAAACAGGCCTCAAAAGAAGGATGCTGCTTACTACAGCCTCTTAAAAGTAAAATATGACAAGTACGTCAATGGGACAGAACTCTTAACCATCCCGGAGGCGTTAGAGGCGGTTAACTCAAGAATAGTTTCCCTGCTGACGTCCGACGTGAAGAGTCGTAAATTGACTGGAGTCAGCAGGGAAACGATGGAAGACACACTTAAAAAGTTAAACATCGTTCCTCGGATCTTGGCGAGGAGGTCAAATGCCATGTGGGATATCCTCTTAGCCACAGAAGGAGAGGCAAAGCAGTTAGCGGGTAGTACAATGGCGACCAACAATATCCGGCTCCAGACGGAGTACATGGGTACCCGCCGTACCAAAATCACGGTGCATGGGGTGCCCGTGGATATTTCGGCAGATAGACTGGGTGCGTTCTTCGCCCAATATGGACCAGTCGAGGAGGTCTCCGTAGTTACCAGCAAGGCGGGCATTGCTACGGGCGACATGACGTTGCATGTAACGTTAAACAGGGATGCCTTCAGAGATGTACCAAATACCCTGTTGTGTCGGAAGAGACGGATGCTGGTGGTTGTGGAGGGAAGGAAGCCACACTGTTGGAGCTGTGGGGTATCTGGGCACATGTCCAAAGACTGCCCAGGCAAGGCTCCGCAACCCCAACCCGGCCCAACAACTACGGCGGCAGTGGCCACCACAGCAACAACATCTAAAGACAAGACAAAATCAGCGGTGTCAACAACACCAACAACAACACCAGCAGCAACACCAAAAGCATCGGAGAAGGCTTCAGAAGGGGAGTGGACAAAAGTGAAGGGCAGAAAGAATATGCCCTCCTCACCTAAACAGATGGCTCCAGAGCTGCAGCGACCACCGCAGGAGCCAAAAAAACAAAGTCCCCAGAGGCCGACTGTAAAACAGGCAAAAACCAAAGAGGTTACGCGCAGCCCGGAGAAACAGGCTAAGCAGCCGCGGGAAAAGCAGCTGGGGTCCCAGAAAGACAAACACACCCCAAAGGAGCAGCAAGAGCAACCGAATGCAGAAGAGAAGATGGAGGTGGAAGTAATGCCTCCACCACGTACATCAACCCTGAAGAGAGGCAGAGAAGAAGAGGAGGAAGAGGAGGTGGGAAAACCAGAACAACCAGGAAGGAGTAGGGTAGACAGGAGTCCAGCTATACTGAGGTCACAGTCCTTCTGTACGCTCCCTACAGAAAAAGTTAGAAGCCCCAAAGCCAGGAGCATCTCTTCCTCCCCTTCCATTGATTCATCCCCCTCTCCCTCTACATCTCCCCCTGTGTTTATCTCCACATCCCCTCAGGCGTCTGATGCCTCTCCACCCCACCCGTCAAGGAAAAAGAAGGTGAAGAAGAAAAATTATTTCGTGGAACCCGAAGAAATTTGTAGGGTAAATAAGGGTGAATTAGAGAAAGATTTACCCAAACACAAAAAGCCCCTACTAAACATGTTGTTCAAAAAGAACATGGTAGATGGAAAGACAGTAGAGGATCCCCGTAACTTCCCGGAGGCCCCGGGAGTTATTACTTGCATAAGGGAGACAGGGAGTCGACTCAGAGTATGGAGCCATTTGTATGAGGCAAGAGAGGCCTTCCCTAAAATTAAGATGCTGGAGGTGGACTCACATTACTTAAAAAAATTCAGGCAGTTCTGTTCCGGGAGGGTCCCTGTCATACTCCATCCCTCTTTATACAGAGCCGTTAAGTTAACATACCCCATGGATGTCGGCGGAATTGCCCTGGATGGGCGGATGACGTCAGAGCTTGGTGTAGGGAGCCTGGGGCATTCCGTCGGGGTCCTGACTGACGCGGATTTCCGCCCCGTATGTGAATAGGTTAATTCTGTCTTTTTGATTTTTTACAGGACTTAGAAGATGTCAATTAAGATAGCGACTCTGAATGTGAGGGGCTTAAGGGATCGGGGTAAGGCGGCCCGCCTGCTCCGGGACCTTCTGTCCCTGGATGTGGATGTTGCCGCGATTGAAGAGACCCACTTTGTTTGCAGTTCCGATGCGTGTGTGCTGGACGATGACTTTGTCGTCTATTCAGCATATGGGGACCGTTCTGCCAGAGGAGTTTCTTTGCTTGTCAGGCGTACTCTTGATGCGAAGGTGGACCTTGTGCATACCGATGCCGAGGGCCGGTTGATCGTGGCCGATATTGCCGTGAAAAGTGGTTCGTTCCGAGTCGTTGCGGTTTATGCGCCCAACGACCGGGAGGAGCGGGTCTCGTTTTTTCGGCGGTTGGGGCCGTTCCTAGTGGATTCAACGCGCCTAGTTTTAATGGGGGACTGGAATGCCATCCTGGACCCCAAGTTAGACAGGGGGCGGGGAGCTAGCGGGAGAAGGGGCGATCGTAGCCTGGTTGATCTGATCGACGATTATGGTCTCGTCGATAGATACCGGGTCGATCATCCCGGGGGGAAAATGTGGACGTGGGCTCTTAATTGGCCTTTTGACAAGGTAGTTAGCTACCTTGACAGAATGTTAGTTAGAAGAGCCGACATAGATCTACTAGATTGCCCTACGTTCCACTGGGTAGGCTACTCGGACCACAAACTCGTTTGTGCCCGGGTGGCGTTAGACTGTAGGCCTAGAATGGCTGGGTACTGGAAGTTCAATCTGTCCTTACTGGACAGGGAGGACTTTCGGGAACAGCTAATTAGACTAGTGCAGCGGGAGCTAGTGGGGGCGGTTATCGGGAATAGGTGGTGGGAACGCCTTAAATGTAGGATTAGGTCCTTCACCACTGATTTCGGCAAGCGGCTCGCTCTAGATAGAGCTGATAAGGTGAAGACACTCAAGTCTAGTTATTCCCGGGCGGTGGCTGGGGGGGATCCCCTAGAGATAGCCTTAGCTAAGGAGGCCCTGGATCGTTCGAATAGCGAGCGGTACATGGGCCAGGTAATTAGACATAAGTTAAGCAAGATGTCTTCCGAAGCTGTGAACTTGGGCGCAGATCTGCGCAGGGAAGAGGTCCGTCGAGGTGGCGATCGTTACATTCGTGAAGTCGAATCCCCGGAGGGGCGTACTCTTCGGGCCACTGACGACATGTGCGAGGCGTTTCGGCGCCATTTCGAGAGCCGGTTTACCAAGGAGCCTGGTCTCCGTGAGGAGGAGTTTCGTAGCTATTTGGCTGACTTTCCTCGGCTTTCGCCGACTGAAGCGGCTAGCTGCGAGGGAGAGATCACGGAGGGCGAAGTCTACGCGGTTTTGAAGAAGGTCGGCAGAGGCAAGTCGCCCGGTCTGGATGGTTTGCCCTATGAATTGTACTTGAGGCTGTCGCACATCTTTGTTCCGATTTTGACTGCAGTGTTCAACAACTGGTTTCGGTCGGGGTCCATCCCCAATCGGATCACCAGGGGCGTGATCACTCTGTTGAAAAAGGGCAAAGGTGGTGGGGGGAAACTAGATGACTACAGGCCCATAACTCTGCTAAACACAGAGTTAAAGATTATGGCCAAGATCCTGCAGGAGCGTTTGCAGTCAGTTGCCGAGTCTCTGTTGGGACCTGAGCAGACTTGTTCTGTGAGGGGCCGAACAATTCAGAGCAACCTGCATCTGATCCGCACGATCATAGAGGGTGTAAAAAACGACGAGCAAGCCGCGCTGATCAATTTGGATCAGTCCAAGGCATTTGATAGGGTCGACCATCGCTACCTTGCTACTGTCCTGCAGGCCGCTGGATTCGCACCCAACTTCTGCCGCTGGATTAGCCTCCTGTATCGCTCCCCCAGTGCTGTGGTACAGGTGAACGGAAGGTTGTCGGACGCGTTCGTGCTGTCTAGGTCGGTTCGTCAGGGTTGTCCGCTGTCGCCTCTCCTTTATGCTTTGGCGTTGGAGCCTCTCCTTCGCCGGCTGAAGGACGAGACCGGCAGTCCGGCCCTACGCGGAATCGCCGTTCCTGGAGGGGCTCGAGCCAGGGTTTCCGCGTACGCCGATGACGTATCTGCTTTCGTGTCGTCCCGGGACGACATCGAGGCGGTACAGAAGGCGCTTGATCGGTACGAGAAGGTGACAGGGGCCAAGATAAACCGCGACAAGTCTTCCGGCTTGCGGTTAGGTGCCTGGAAGGGGGTCGCTCTTCCGGGCTGCTTCGGTTGGACGGATGGACCTGTCCGCATTCTTGGAGTGTGGTTTGGACCGGACCTCCAGCTGGAGAAGAATTGGTCTGAAGTACTTGCAAAGGTCGATTCTGCCGGCAAGACTTGGAATCGACGGCGGTTGTCCGTGAAGGGCAGGGCGGAGGTGTGTGCTACATACATTTTCCCCCTGATTCTTTATCGATTGTCTGTACTTCCTCTCTGTGAGACCCATTGGAAGGCGCTCGAGCGATCGCTATCCTCCATTTTATGGAGGGGACGCGTGAACAGGGTCGACAGACGAGTCTGCACTAAACGTCCGTGTCATGGGGGGCTGGGAATGCCGCACCTCTTGAGTCACGTCCGTGCCTCTAGGTTGGCTTTCCTACGCCGCGCATTGACTGGGAGAGATCCGATTCTGGAGGGGATTGTTAGGGACGCCTTCCCTAGCCTTACCATCAGTCCCCCCATCTCGAGGGTTGAGCGCCGTCGTAAACCCCGGGACGAGTCGGATTTCATCCGCGAGTGTCGGTCGGCCTTGAAGGCCATTCCCCGGTCCAGTGACCTGTCACGGCCTAGGAAGGTCTTCTATCGTGGATTAGTGGAGGGGCCCGCGAAGGATTCCCTACGTGATACGCTCGGCTTGTCGGAGGAGGAGTATCGCTCCTACTGGTCTTGGGCGCCAGCGGCGGATTACCTCAGTAACCCTGAGTTTTCGCTTACCTGGCGATTGGCTCGGAATCGGCTGCCTCTCAACGACAAGGCTTTCATATGGGGTTTGGCGGATTTGCCAGACTGTGAACGGTGTGGTCTTGGCTTAGAAGAAACGGCTCCGCACGCCTTCTACCATTGCCCCCGGGTCCGCCCCTTATGGGACCATGTCGGCGAGCTGACGGCTCGTCTCGCTCCCGAACAGCTTGTGTCCATTGATCGCGCATACGCGTGTGACAATGTGTCGCCCCCGTATTCCGGGGTGAAACGAATGGTGTTTCTGACGCTGCTGGCCACGGCTCGAATGGTGATTTGGACGACGCGAAAGGAGGAAGTCTTGCGGGGCAACCGTCTTTCTCATCAGCATCTAATCCAATTCTTTGAGCATCAGCTCAAGATGAAGATTAGATCTGATAGAAAACGATTGCATTCGACAGTCTTTAGCGAAAGGTGGGTAAAAGAGGCGAGCTTGGTTCGTGTGACCGGGGCTAGCCTTGATTTTCTCTTCTAGGTCAACCTATTGCACATCGGGGTGGCTTCCTGTGGAACCCTCCCCTTGGTTAGGATTAGACAAGCTTCAGTGTACCTAGTTAATGTGAGTAAGTGTTGTTCCTGGTCTGTAACCCGGCTACTCTTTGGTTATGATCCAAGTCGAGATTCCCAACCTCCCCAGTTTGTTTCGGCCCCCTTTTATCTCGACTGGGTCAGCTTTATATTTTTCCCATTCCCGCATAATATTTTAGCCTTCTTCCCTCTCCCTTAGCGAGAGTTGCCTCTTGATTTTGTCCCCTGGGCAGAATACAGCGGCCTCTCTATTTTGAGGGTTGGACGGTCCCCTACTAACATCTGTTATGTTTAGTTTGTATTTTGTGTTTATATTTATTTGATTATTGGGTTCATCTCCCTCCCCTCTCATTCTATCATTATTAAAATTTTATGTATTTTATGTATTATCATCAAATTTTTATGGTGTGGGGCGCGTTTTTGCTAGGTTCCCCTTGAGAGGATGCGGTATTATGGTGGTTGGAGGATTGTTTGGTGACGGACGAGTTCTTGTGGTGAATGGGTAAATTGTAATGTATGAATGGGTCGTGAATCTGATTAGCTAGGTATAGGATAGTTAGTTTGGACCAGCCTTTACCCCTCCCCTTCATCGGCCACGTGCCACAATTATGTATCAAATCATAATAAATCTCCTAGTTACATGTATATACACAAAGAAACTGTAACAGTCCATGCCTATAATATTGCTGCCATATATGGCCCGGTTCCTCTGCCATTTTTCATGGAGATCCTTGATAAAATCCAAAGGAAAATCAGTAATATTACCGGTCCTGATCTGGAGGCTCGGCGTCAGTCACTTGGCCACTGCCGCTAGGAAGCTTCTCTGTCCCACCTTTATTAATACTTTCATGGTAATTCTTCGAAAGAGCTCTTTGCTCTGGTATCTAGATTATATGAATTTAAGCGCAGTACAAGACTGGCGTCGAATCTCATCAATTTACAGTTGAGCTAGCTAAATGTAGTCGTAATTCTATGCTACCGGTTTTTTTATCTCGCACTTCTCGCTTGTGGAACTCCATACCGGTCAGATGCAAAAATTTAAGTGCAAACTCAATGACTATTTACAGTCCTCCTGATTGCTCTTTCCTTTTTCTCGTCATTACTAATTGTTCTGTTTCCAATTCCTCTACATCCTCTAACCCCTTTGCGTGATAGTGGCTCTACTGTCTTGCTTGGGGTGATAACGATTAAAAAAAAGCATATATATAATTAATGCAAGTAAAAGGTTTGTCAGACGTTTGATGTTATCTTACACATCTCGATACCACAGTTCCGTAGACGGAACATCCAGAAATCACTCCGTCCACAGCTCAGGGGCTATAAGCAATTGACTGACTATACTTCTCGATTTGTCTCTTTTTATATGTACTCTGCACTGGTCTAAGTTTTCTTTTTGTTAGTGTAAGTGTAAGTACTTGCGTGTGTATGCCTGTGTGAGTTTGCGCGCTCATGAAGATACGGTTGGCTGAAAAGTTCATAATTTGACTATGGAATATTTACGGCAGAGGTATGAAATTTTGCATGCATTGATTTCGACTCTTCCTTTTAATATTGCTTACTTCCAGATAAAATGATATATGACTGTTCAAAGAAGGCTTTAGATTTATCTATTAGGTTGGTGCAAAAATAATGTCGTTTTCTCACAATGTAACATATGTGAGAAAACGACATTATTTTTGCACCAACTTAATAGTAGTGAATTTCGGAAGGGAAGGGAGAGTCTTGATAATGACTCAATGTCTTCACGTAGTACAACTGCTATGGCCGAGAAAACCATTGATTGTATTCACCCCATGGTAATGGATGACAGACTATTGTCTATAAATCAAATTTCCACCGATTGAATAAAAGAACATGCTCCCCGTCACCCTACGACCACTACCGATCAGAGACCTGTTGATAATGATGGCAGTAATGTCGGGCCGATAACTTTTTAGTACCCATCCGTATTACTGTTACAACTGAAATTAAAAATGGTCAAACATTTTCAAGTTTAATTGTATAAAGAATTCTTCCATCCCTCCAATGTAAAGCAGCTTTGCTAATCTAAATCTTGTTACTTTAGTCTGTAAACTCGGCTGGATTTAAACCATATGTTCTGAATCTCGTTTCCAGAGATTTACAAAAAAAAAAAAAAAAATGAAAAAAAAGAAAAGAAAGAAAAAGAAACATTTGCAATTAGATTATTTCTTGACAAACTGATTTTTCCTTCATATATTCATGTATATCCTACACGAGTTGGGAAAGTATTTAATCGCTATCAGCTTTGGATTTTTTATTATTACTATTATTATTACTATTATTATTACTAATATTATTCATTATTTTATATCGGGAAGTATTAAATATCTTAAATGCAGCAACATTTAATCCTTCGCCTCGAAAGAACGATTTTACTTAAACACTATAAACAAAGTATAAATAACCGTTGGAAAGAGGAAAAAAAATAAAGAACTATTTTAAAAAAATAACTCTGAATGTTTATTAACAGTTTTTTTAATTGTAAACTGCGAGAAGTAGAGGATTTCGAATAATCCTAATATTAAGCAGTCGCCAAATATTTTCAGACTTAATCGATTCACGGCACAGGCTTACAAGAAAGTGAAGGATTGCCTGTCGTCGATTGATTGTGGACTAATCTCTTTATTCTGTGTTCGTTAGTTTTATTGATTCGATATTTAGATTTATCTAATAAATCACACGCGCGCATACACACATTCACACACACACGCATACACACATATACATATATCTATCTATCTATCTATCTATCTATCTATATATATATATATATATATATATATATATATATATATGTGTGTGTGTGTGTGTGTGTGTGTGTATGTATGTATGTGTGTCATGGGTCCTTACCTATAACTACAGAATGAACTATTTCTAAGAATATGTATACTACGCCTCTCAAGAGAGAGGTTCGAATCGAGCCGAGCTTCTCGGCTTGACGGTCGAACTCTCTGCCTCTGAGCAGAGAGGAACCCGGACGAGGCTCCGCCGAAGAGCAGAGTCTAGTTCGGGGAGGTTGACCAACCCGATCCCATTTATACGGGTTCTACGGGCATTTTTTGGCCGAGCCTACGGGCTCGGGAAACACACGTACATCTCGGCCTTGTGCCACATCATTCCTTCGTGGGGGAGGCAAGTAAATATCGAATCGAGTCGGGCCGATAGTAGTTTACTCCAAACCAGACTGACAGTCATACTAACACCTTCCACATCTTGTATTATTATTTCGTGTAATATACCTTCGTTATTTCTACTCTTGTGTTCGTGTTGTTCTTCCTTGGTCCTAACCTGGACCATAACAATATATATATGGATTTTGGCTACCCTAGTTTTCCTTAAAAAATAGTCGTAATGACATTATTTTTTATACATTTTTAATCTATTATTTTAATTTAGAAGTAATTTTCACAAAATGAAATTTAGCTTTGAGGAAATTTTATGGACACTGAAAGAATAAAGCTCACTCATATTACGAAGTCAGTGGAAAATGCTAGGGCATATTAATGAGGGACGAGGGCTTGGAAAAATATGTACTCACGTGAAATAATGAAGGCAAGAGAGACACGCCTAGTAACCTACCTGAAGATTTGGTGTAAATAGATGGCTGTACAGGTCCCTGGACAAATGGTTAAAAAATCCTGACTAAGCGCTACAAAGTATAGGATCATCTACCTTCTTTAGGGACACGGTGCCTAGAAGAAGATTAATTACACTTTCCTTGACAATATGCCTATCTCCGTAACATAAGGAATCAATAGGGAAAATGGTTTGCATCTTTAATTCCATCAATCACCAAGCTTGTATTGTTTGTAAATGAATGAGATCATGAGATTTCTCTAGTACCAATAAACTGTTGTACTCGCAAAAAAAAGATGCATGATTTGAAGTCTAGTCGTCTTTATCTATTTTCAGACTTCAAGAGGAATTTATGTATATAAGATCCATTGCGTAATATTCTGGAGAATAGTCTTCACATTATTTACCTAGAGTACACCTGGTTTCTTCAGACATGTTTTATATTTACAAGAGTCAAATTAGAATTGAAATGGCGTATTGCATACGTAGTTTGGAGCTACTCATTCGTACCTTTCTAACCAAGATATATTTCGAAATCTTTTACGTCGTCTTGCAGGAGATGAAACTGCGGAAACAGCCTCATTCTGGCTGTTGCTATGTCCCAATTAAATAGATCTTTTATCCCTGTTTTCATTACAATTATTCAGATGATCTCCATTCTTTACTTCAATAATCCAGGCCATTAGAGCTAGTACGCCCTATACAACACCCACAGAGTCGAATAGCATTAACTTCATCTGTATTCCAAATGTAATCAAGATGTTCCATTCAGACAATTTTTTTCCAAAGAAATACTATTTTGTTGAACAAATTCTTGCGGATGCTTTACTGAACTATTAACCTCTTATTGAGCGGTATAATATTCAATTCCTACCACCTCCTCTCACTCGCCTCATTGAACAATCCTCCACCTTGAGTGGCTCTCGTGTCTGGCATTGGTTGATGGTAAGAACAAGGAGAAAACCTGTTTACGTACATGAACGTCTCATGCGAGAACTTAAACATGATACTGCTCAAGATGCCAAAAACATTTAGCCGGTTTTAAGACATCACCATGGGAAGGCCAAACTCTAGTAAAATTTATAATACGGACTGCGATCATGCTATGTCACGAGAAGAACGCATCTCGGAACCTGAGATAATTTTTGGCTTGTTTTATTATTCTTATGCGACGCGAGCTTCTTGGCACGTAAACGATGACGTTGATTAACGGAGGGTAGACAGAAGAGGAATAGGATTTTATGGCGTCTGCAAAGGTGAAATCTGAGCGGAAATGGCTGGTACAAGATGGACGATATAATGTCAGGAAATGGAAGAAAAGAATTTTGGAAAGATATTACAACATGGAAAAAAGCAAGCAGAAAGTTTTCTCCTAATGTTTTGAAATGACCCGACACTGGACGCAATGAATAAGACGGATTATTAAAGATCTATGCCAGTTTTTATATTAAATATTGAAATTGCTTTCTCATCTTCACTGATAACAGTTATGGTAATATTAAGCGTTTTCTTGTATGGAAATATTCGGCGATCCATAGTGCTCATATTGAATGAAATTGTAAAAAATCTGTCTCTTAAACAATCTTTCAGTAGCTGTGATAGTTCTTTCCAGTATTGATAGGGATTTGATTCCTAACCTTTTATTTAAAGTAGTGTGGAATATCAAACATCATTATTATGGCATTAATAATTTCCCTTCAAGTTACATAAAATTTTCATTTTACTTGTTGCTGTTGTTGAAATTCCAGATGTGATGTGGTTTCGATTATCGATTATTGTGATTCTGAATTGTCTACATTATACAAAGAAGGATAGTCTTCGCCAATATTCACTGGCTACCCTTACTCAAATCTAATTACTGATATTAGAAAGTGGCTGTATGCATCTGACAGTTTAGATATTTCTGAACGGGCTTCTCGCCAAGCATGACATCTACTGGTTTAATAGCAAAACTGTCCAAATCGATTTACAACATCATTGTCCATCCCACGCAATTTTTAATATCTAAAAAAGCACTAAACTAACTGAGCTAAACGGAGAACAGGTTAAAATCGTTTTGTGTTACCCCCACTGTCCTCTCCATTGAGCAATGGTGAGAGGAAAATCATTCATGCCTTCAGTAATGGTACTAATATTCACACTCTGGCTTCCATCTTAAAAGCCCATTCAAGAACCATTAAGTGAACGGTAAATATGTTTAAAAAAGAGGGAACAGTAGAGAAGAAGACTGAATCAGGAGGTCAGATCAGGAAGAGTGTCATCGTTTTAAATTAGAGCTATAAAGAAATCCAGATATGACAGTCCAAAGAGCAATGAGAAAAGGCTTGAAAATGAAATCATACGTGAAATCTATCAGGCAGCTTGTTATTCCAGGAGAGAAAGATCGAATATTAGAGAGGGCGTAGATCATTTTCGGAAAATGATCTTCGAATAATATATATATATTTTAACTTTATTTCAATAATATACGAGCTTTCGATCTTTACCTATGATTAATTAATAATGAACATGTCATATTTTTATCATCGAATTCATCACGATTTTTTTTATTATCGAATTCATCACGATTCTTCTGTTAAGCTTGGAGAGTACTTATATTAGGTTGGTGCAAAATAATGACGTAATAATGTTGTTTTTTGACGTATTTTTAACGTCAAAAAACGACATTATTACGTCATTATTTTTTGCACCAACCTAATACATTCTTATTTCTCAATGTAGAATACAATCCTGTTATAAACACCTCGGATAATTTCAGTAAGATAAATTTAAACATTTTTTGCGATACAATGGTTCAAAGCTTACGCAAACATATGGGCGATTTTGCTGTTACACGATTTGGACAATTTTGCTGTTACACTCATATATGAAAATCTAGACCTGACTAGGGTACTTAAGAAGTTCACTTCTGCTACTTTTTGTTTCTCAGGAATTCTTAGTACTTCACGCAAACATTCATTTAATATTGCGATCGATGTCTTGTGGCAAATAAATGCCTGCCAAATATCTTTCTTCTTATTTCGTGGTTTCGTGGTGCAACTTTACGAATTAGCATCAGACTCACAGACATTTGCCCAGGAATATTTGGTCAGACAGAGCACTGTGTTGGGTGAAATGTCCCCACTTTCCTAGAGGAAATTATCGAGGATTTTGCCATCAGTCAGGGTACTCGGAAGTTCGTGTCTGTATAAAGTTTTCTAGCTAAAGAACGCGTTCCATATTAACAGACGACTTTCAGTTAAAAGATTTGAATAAACAGACACGAAAGGTTAACATTTCTTTTACACATCGTTATTCAACTGATATTATATACTATAGTGCGGTAATAGCACCTGTTAGGGCCCCAGATATGGGCAAATACTTAACACCCAAGCTAGGATCATGACACTACGAAAGTATAAAAATACATTTTATAGTAAAAATTAATTCATTATATTTTAATAGTAAAAATAAATTAGCAAATCCACCAACAAAATTAAATGTCGGCATTAAGTGACCCACAAAGTGCTGATATGCCGTTAAAGAATAAAAAAAACAACCAACTCTGCTATGGTCAAATGAGTTAAGTCAAGAGGAATAAGTCCTGCTTTCTCAATACATGTAATTATATAACCATTATTCTCTTTTATGTTACGAAGAATCTATTCAGCTATCGCCTCAAGCCACAGACATTTATACAACAATAGACTCGAAGGCGTTTGAGTCTATACAGACAAATGTATTGTATAAGACAGTACTGAGGAAATTGATGAAGAATTTCTTTTTTTAATTGAGTTCACCCCAATTGAGGCAGTAAAGCGACTAATACAGAAGGAGTTACCGGGTGTGGAAGAATGAGAAAACAGAAATATAATGACCGAGAACAAAAGAAGTGTAATCCTGAGGGCAGCAGATAGCGATTGACATTGCATTTTAATCTCTACAGATAAAAAGATGACTGGAAAACATGGAGCCGGAAGGAATCCCACAAGCGATAAGCGCGAGAAAAAAAGTTGTTAGCATAGCAATTACGGTTATATCTAGTCAACTCAACTATAAATTGGTGAGACTCCGTCGCCAGTCTAGTAATGCGCTTAAATTCGAAAAGTCTAGGCAGCATAGCTAAGAGTGATATTTACTTCTGCTATGTACAGAATATGTGGCACAAGGTCAAAATGGGGGATGGGGGAAAAAGACAGTCTTCTTCTCTCTTAAAACGTAGCTAGCTACAAACACTGACCCATGCATACAACAATATTCCTTAGAACAAAACAACGCATTCTTACTTACCTTTCTTACTACATCCACCATAATACCTAATTGTCTCCATGAAAGTCCTAACTAAACCCCATATGTACAATTCATTGTCTGTGGGTGGGGGTGGGTAATAAAGCACCAATTTAAAAACTAGTTCCAATGTGTATTTACAATATGAATGCCATAGCCAAGAGCAATATTTATTCTGTTATCTACAGAAATGTGGCACAAGGCCGAAAAGGAAATTGGGGAAAGGACTGTCTTCTTCTGTCTTAACTATAACTTAGCTAGCCGCAAGCACTGACCCAATCGTACAAAACAATATTCCTTACACCAAAACAACACATTTATACGTACCTTTCTTACTACAACCACCATAATGCCATACCCAAGAGCTCATCCGAATAATTACCATGAAAGTATTTATAGAAAAGACACAGGGAAACAACCTTAGGGCAGTGGGAAAATGACTGAAGCCGAGATGCCAGATAGGGGCCAACAAAATTGCTGATTCTTATTTTGATTGATAGATAGCAGAAGCACCAGTGCCGGTCGAGTACTGGATTTAAATGCATGTCCCATTACGTACCATTACGAAGTCGTGGATGTTACGTATTTCCTGGACAATTATGATGTCTACAACGGTATCATTTTATGGGCCAGGTATCTTCAGCGCGTAGAGGAACATGGCTTCCGATAACTTCATATTCATAGTTATCCGATGCAAGATACAACTCTTTACTTCCTGTACCCACTATGCCATCAATTCACCTCCACACATTAGGTAGGTTTCTTGCAGTTTCCTTCTGTCCATTCTTCCTTTGGTATGACTTGTGCGTATCCATTTTTCCAAATACTCTTATAGAATTATAACTCCTTGAATGTATCATCCCAAGCAAAGTGGGAATGCTGCTAGTATGCAGGGGGTTACATTGAGTGCAAGTGAAAAAAAGACTCGGTATATGGGGGATTGAGTAAATAATAAAACGTGAACAGAACTGAACATGAGAGAAGATGGCGATTGGCGTTGTATGTAAATTTTGAAAACTGTAATTTTCAGGTAAGCAAATAAACGGGAAGAAGTCCTACAGACGATTGGTGTGAGGAAAGAACCCACTGGAGTAGAAGCGACGATTATATTTAACTATTTTGACATTGAAACGGTGAGACCTAATTGCCAATCTAGTAGCACGCTTGAATTCATGTAGTCGAAGTTCCAAGGAAAAAAGTGTTGTCAGTACAGTTGTCATGAAAATATTTGAAGAAAACGTGGGAGGAAGTTACATCACGTCGGTGAGACAGTGACTGAAGTCGAGATGCCAAGTCAGGATCAGTTGCATTGCAGATCTTTCCTTGGATTTTCTCAAGCACCTCGAGATGAATAACGGTAGCACCAGACCAGATATGGCAACAATATTGAATGCACAGACCAATGATAGATTTGTGAATGTGCAAGATGGCCTCTGACGAGAAAAAAACCTTTTGGCACGGCACGGTGGCCCAACTTTCCATGCAGTAGATGCAGGTATTGATTCAATGTAGTCGTTCGCCTTCAAGTCAGTTGAAAACTTGAGGCGAAAGAAGCGCAATGTGTTTGTCTCCAGGAGTCTAGCATCAGCGATGCTGATGGCGGACAGGAAAGTTTCTCTATCTTGGTTAAAAGAGAGCTGTTTCATTTTGGACACATTAACATTTACAAACCAATTTCGTCTCCAGTTAACCACTGATTGGGGGTCCTTATCAAGAGTAGCGACTAGATTAACTTTGTCAGCGCTGACAGATTTGCTATTGGAACAGGAGTAAATGGTAATGTCATCTGCATAAATCTCTTCTTGGTAACTGATAACATATAGGAAGATATAATTTTCTGTGCGTCATTTTGTTCTCAGCCAGGTTATTTTCAGCATACATCTGTAAAGCCATAGTTCTGTCGCTTCTTTTTCATCTCTACAGGAACTACCCAACATTCACTGGAGAGTAGATAGGGTATACCAGTTCAGAGCCCTTGTCTTAGTTTCGAACGATGTTTTCATGCTTATATTCTCAACGTCATATTTTCCATCATCTGTTCATAGACAGTTAAATTTCTTTGCCTTATTGATTCTTTTGTTTCCTATTTGATATGTTCACATTAGGTTTCCCTTTTTGTTGACAACCAAAGATTCTGCCTTCTGATAATAAAGCGTTATTTTTCACTAGTGCGAAAAATCTAAATAAAAAACAAAAAAAAAAAAATTAGAAATACCTGGGCCTTTTCTATAAACATTTTCATGGTAATGCAAAATCACATCTTCCCATTTAAATGAAATAATAATAATAATCATAATAATAATAATAATAATAATAATAATAATAATAATAGTTAAGAGAAAAGCGCGATTTAAGAACAGAAAAGGAAAGGAAAAACATTTTTTGATAACGTTAAAAAATATTTCACCAGAATATCTGTCTTCTTTAAGTTATATTTACAAATAAGTTTTTCAAACAGAAAAATATGTTTACAAATTTTGCAAAGTTATATATTGTTTACTTGTTTTTATTTAAACGCAACATAAAGAAGACAGATATTCTGATGAAATATTGTTTAACATTGTCAAAAGACTGTGTTTTTTTTCTTTTAAGTCCTGCTCTTCTCGTAACGATTAAAAAACTACTGGAAGCGCTACAGCTTTCTGTTTAATAATAATAATAATAATAATAATGATAATAATAATGATAATAATAATAATAATAATAATAATAATAATAATAGAAATCTCGAAAATGTGGCATATGGGAACATCAACAATCCCTGTTGTAGTTGGAGCTCTAGGACTGGTTGGAAAAGATTGCAGTAGACTAACTGCAGCGATTCCTGGAAGCCCATGCCTCAAGGAGATACAAAAAATTGTTCTGACAAGTACAGCCCACACTTTACGAAGGGCTTTATCTATGTAATTTTTATTTTATTTTATTTTTTTTATTTATTTATTTTTTTGTCAGTGAAAAGTGTCACGATGCCATTTCTAACCTTAGGTCCCTGGGTGGGACCCGGAAAGTAATGTGTAAACGCCAGAAAGCAAAGAAAATAAAAACAATAATAATAATAATAAAGTTGACAATAAAGATGATCTATCACAGCTGACACGATTAGCATTGCTATAATTCTTGTATATCATTTGGAAAATGCTGCCAACAATGTTGGACTCTCTGACAATACCTCCAAAAGCGAATTCATAGGAATCAACCAGTTAGGATCAACACAGACTGTATAAACGTTTGCATACCTAGGAAGGGAGATACACTCTACTGTAAAGGATATGAAAATGAGCTTGAAACACCGCTTCCCATGCGATCACCGAAGTTAAACAACGTCGAAACTGGTGAGTAACTAGATGAGTGACAGCTTGAGCTTAAGAGGTGCTGTAAGCGAGGGTGTACAGGTTGTATAATGAATAATAGCTCGGAATTGTTCATCGGAAAGCCGAGGTCCAATTCCAGTTGGGTTCGTTATATTCCCTTACTTGCAAATAGCCTTGGGAAATGCTTGAATTCGCCTCTTTCTCGTACCGTAGCTGTGGATTAATTAGTAAAACAATCATTATGATCTCCAACATTAAATTAAAATAAAATATTGCGTATAAAATTGTTATATACCGTTCTTATGAACACTAAATTCCCAATCCTCATAAATACATTGGACACTATTGTAAGTAGGGGGAAACATGATGAGCAGTCCACCCCGAGCAGGGGTTTAACTACTTCACGCTTCTGCCGAGTATTGTATTTTGTTGATGTAAATAAAGATTACAATTTCATTTGCAGCCTCCGTTTTGGAAACCTCATTCAGCAATGCTTCCTAGGTTGCAATAAAAATAAATAAATTTCGGCATTCATATAAACCTTAAAGTTGATAAGCCGCTAAACAAAAAGAAGCAACCTACAATCAATCAATAAATACCTCTAACAGTGAAAACCTAGATACCTGTTGAGGGCAAGAGAATACATGTTCGAAGCAGTGTGACTATAATATTACCTATAATATTGAAGTATATTTTATCACCTTGGAGGAGATAGATGAAAAAAACAAAAACAAAAAAAAACGTAACATTTGAACTCAAATAAATGCTGGACTACGATAAAAGTGGAAAATATGGAATGGCAAGAAAGAAATTTTTGTACCAATAGATTTTGAAAGGTTTTCTCTATCTTATCACACGCTCCTTTTTTTCTAATCGCCTAAACGTAGAGAAACGGGGATGGAATATCAACTGGAGGCACCACAGTAAAGAGGACTTTATTGTGTACAGAATGACTGATATGAATTAGATACGACAGGTCAGGATGTACAGTCGCTTTGCTGACAACATTGAAGCCGTCATCCAAAAAAAGAATGTTGTGCATAATAACCTATCGCTAATTTCCTAAAGGGATATGTCTTCAAAATAGGCATATATATATATATATATATATATATATATATATATATATATATATATATATATATATATATATATATATATATCAGCCCTGTGTGCAAGAATCAAAACCTTACACGCCATGCTGGTGCACAAAAACGTTAGACCTATGTCCGATTTATCAACGAATGGTATAATTTGATACTATATGAACGACCTGAGCTCTTCGGTGCGGTCTAATGGTTATCAAGCATGTCACGCAAGATCAATTACGACTAAACAGTGCGTTCGATCTTCACTGGATGCCCCATCGTTTCTGTCTTGCGCTACATCTCGACTACGCTCAGAAATTTACCATACATACGATTTAACCTTCATTGTTTTTTACGGATTATCAGCCTCTTGATGGTTGTTTAATCCAGAGAATACTTTTAGATTGCAAGTTTTTTAAAAGATAATTACACTTGTTTACAGCAATATTCTCTCTCTCTCTCTCTCTCTCTCTATATATATATATATATATATATATATATATATATATATATATGTGTGTGTGTGTGTGTGTGTATGTGTCTGTGTGTGAGAGAGAGTTTGCATATATAAGTGTGCGTATATATATATATATATATATATATATATATATATTAGGCTGGTGCAAAAATAATGTCGTTTTCTCATATAGTAACATATGTGAGAAAACGACATTATTTTTGCACCAACCTAATATATATATATATATATATATATATATATATATATATATATATATATATATATATATATATATATATATATATATATGACTCTTTTCCTTCTAGCACAATCAGGGACGACAAGAAAAATCTTTACCCTTCTCCAGCCTAACCCCATTTTTACACACTTGTGGTCGCGCTGATATAGAATTTCAGCATCTTCAAAGACCAAGATTAAATTAGATTTCATGGCTAAAGGCAAAACTCATTGTCTCCTCCAACTAACGTCCATACAGATTGCCTTGTTTTCCACTGGACATCCTGTCGTCAAGGTTTAGAATTTGCAGACTGAATTCTTTCTTGACTGGTAATTCTCTATTCAAAAAATGGGTCAACGTTCCGAATGTGAAATTAGAAAACTCAAGTGGCTACCATTTTGATCCGAGTTTTTATCGGCTTACGGCCACATCCCTTTGAAAACTTTTAACCTAAGTTTTGATTTCCGGTATGATATCCATTTTCGCTTATAATTTTAGAGATTCACATTTATACATATACGAAAATATATTGATGTACACGCAAACAAGGCTGCCAGATGCGTCGACTTAGTACATTGTGTTCTTTTCATGAATTTGAAAATTTAGAAATTGTGTTTTTTAAAACAAAATTACCTAATGAGCGCCTTCAGAGCCCTAAGCGGTCTAACTTTCATTCCTGGACATAACCAGATTTTTGTGAGATAATACATATCTCTACAATGGCTTCAGGTACTTCATAACACCAAGAATGAATCAACAAGGCAAATTTCTTCTGCCATGTGTGTGAGAATATCACAGCTGTTGTCCGAACAATTACTTCTCATCTGAGAACTGTTTATTTTCCTTATTTCAAGATCAGGGAAAATGCTAAGCCCTACACAACTGCTGTAGAACCTGTTAAAGTGGATTCACTGCTTTCATGGCAAAAAATAATAGCCTTCAACTTGCCCGGATATTCAGAAGAATTTCACAAAGCCATGCGCATGATTGTTATGTTTGTCTAATAATAAATGGTTTCAATGCTTCTTCTAAAAAAATCAAATATCCCAACCCGCTCTCAAGTATAATACATATTCCCCACTCAGATTATCTCCCTCTCCTTACAACTAAAGCAGATGAAGATCTTATTCCTTCATCATATCAGGATTTTTCTCTAGTGGAAAATTGAAACAAGTTGGTCTGTGCCGAAGACAATGTCTTTTTTTATTTGCCCTTAATTTACACCTACAGAGGCAGCATTAAGAGTTCCTGGTATTCCGGCTTAAGCAGTGGAACTTTGTCACGGCAGACGGAAACATCACGAGTTTCAGGACACGAAACAAGGAATTCACCTCGTTCTTCGATATGCAAAATAGGTTGTGCTACTACACAAATGTTTCTGGCTAGTTCACCTTCCTTTTCCCCCGACACTACCCCTCAGATTGGACTCTTTTCCTAGACTCTTCCAAGCTATGTTTTAATACTATGCTTCTTTAAAATGGGAATAAATATCCCATCATTCCCTTGGCTTAATCAGTCCATCTGAAGAAGTCGTACGACAATATGGAGCTCATTTTGGAATGTCTCAAGTGCAAGCAGTATAAGTTGAGTCTCTGTGGGAACATCAATCTCATTGGGCTCCTTATAGGTGTGGAGGCGGGCTTTACGGAGTATCATTGCTTCCTATGTCTCAGCGACACTTGGGATGTTTCCAAGTGCAAGAAACCGGACTGTTGAAAACAGTCTCAAAGAATATCTTCTGCTGGACATCAACATATGTTTGGTCTAATGATGAATTTCGTGAAGGTCCTGGACCAAAATTGCGCCGCCTTCTAAGGTCTGTGCACTATATTTCTCAGTTCTGCTAAACTCAAGTACATCTTCGTCGGGCCTTACACCCGAGAAAAGCTGAAGGATAAGTTATGTAAGGAGATCCTTACCTTAAATGACCTGTGAGTATGTGAAACATTTAAGTCAGTTTGCCATGATTTTCTTGGTAGAAAACGTGTACAAGTTTACCAAGAGTATATCGAGAAGTTGTTAGTTGATTATAAGGATATGGGGTGCTGATTATAACTCAAAATTCACTTTCTCCATTACCAGCTTAATTCCTTCTCTCTGAACTTAAGAGCAGTGAGTGATGAATCTGGCAAAAGGTTTCACCAAGATATTAATAAGATGGAAATAAACTACCTAGGCAAGTGGAACTCCAGCATTACGAGGTCAATCTGCTGGATGTGCCTGCAAATGATGGCAAAATACACGAGAGTATCCAAAAACTCGCTTTTGACTCTCGGATGTAATATGATGTGTATGTATGATAATAACCAAATAATTTGTCCCCCTTAATTCTCTGTATCTATATTTGTTTTCTGTAAGATGGCTTTGTCAATGATAAAATAAACACATCATATTTTTAATTTATATCCCTTATTACAAAAAATGCGATGTGTGAAAGCAAAGCGGTAGAGGGGATAGAGAAAAACTATTCAGAAATTTGAATTCCCAGAACAAAATTAGTAGAAAGAACAACACTTATTCACATGCTTGCCTAAGAGAATAAAATATTGTAAACTAGTAAAATGGTTTAGGGATACAAGTTTAATTAATTAACCCATAATAGAGGGAGAATAGGTGAATCTTTCCCAATGATATTTGTGCGAAACTGAATTTATTTTTTGGTTGATGATTTCTTTTCTATGGTTTATGAACGTTTTGCAGATTATTTAAAGCTAGAAAATATTTTTGTAACCTAGTGAAGTTTACTGAATAGAATAATCTCACGAAAGTTAGAAATGAATGATAATACTTAGGACAAGAACAACACATATAAGATTTGTCAGCAGGGCGTAGAATTTATCAACTGCTAGATGTGAGTCAAGTGAATTCCACAATGAATCTCCAACTGCAGGATATCTACCAACCACCTCACGCGGTCTTATATGGCACAAGGCCGAATTTAAGGTGGGATATCCCAGCCCATAAGCTCAACCCAAATTTCCCCGTTGGCGCTGTATCAAACGGGGTCGTGTATTTTTCTTTCCGAGACGAGACTTTACTCTTCTCGTCTGGGGATACTCTCTGCTCAGATGCAGAGAGTTTGAACAGCACAGCTGGAGACGAATCTACAACTGCAGTCCAACATACAGTATTTACTACTGTATTTATGTGAATGGGGGCATACCCATTATCGTCCATAGGTATGCTACAACATAGATTATGAGTCTTCTTTTTTCAGAGGGTCAGAAGAGGTGCATTCATACCTTTCCGAAGGGCATTTGCGCATAAATGCTTATAAAGAGCCAAAGTCCCTCCGTTTAACATTGTGTTAGTCACCTCGGATTTCCGAATATAGATAGTCCTCTGGGGTGTGTTTAAACCCCAATGCAAAATGCTTATGGCTTTATAATTATGTAAAATATTGACGCATTGCTGAAAAAAAGAACATAAAAGGCAATTTCTTTTATAATATACTTTAAATCAAAACAGGAACGGAACATGTAAATATTCATTGAAATGAAGATTGTACTAATTTTTTTGCATAAATATATGTTGCAAAATTTAGGGGTAACACATCAATACAATAATAGAGAAAATTTATATTCATCAAAAATAGCAGCAAAATATTTCGATGTGTAGTAAGATATTTAAACTCATAATTACAGGACTGAATGAATAATAAATGACAAGCGATGTATGCTTTCCGCGGCAACTGAGCTGTAACTGCGCCAAACCATGTTCTACACGACGTCATTGACTCAGGAGAGTACTTCGAGGGAGTAACCCCCCCCCCAAAAAAAAAAAAACGAGTCGCCAACTGGAAGTTACGGTTATTTAATAATGTGGAGGTACCAAAACGCACCCATATGACTAACGCAGGATTTTAATAATTCCAAGTCATTGTCCATTTGTTGTAGAGTAGTTTTCACAGTGGAGGCTTGTATTTCACTAAGTCGGTCCTAAATTAGGTTCGACGTACAAAACGTTAGTAACTTGAAATAATAGTTAATGACGCAGCAATCTAATTGTGGTGGTTGATACTTTAAGGTCCGACATCGACTGACTCTCCAACTAACTCTGAGCCCCCTGGCGACTGCTGCTACTACTACTACTACTTATAATATGTGGGAGAGTCTATTAACAATAGAATAAGTATGTTCCGGTACGACACCATTACAACTCTTGCCATCCATACTTAGAGCATCTAATATTTCAAACCATCACCCATCTAGGTACAGACAGGCGTAACTTAGGGGATCGTACAGGAACCGACGGTTCAACGTGATATGACCGTAAGCCGATTTAAACTCGCGTCAAAATGGTTAAGGTAGGTAACTTTCGAGTCTATAATTGCGCTGTTGGAACGTTGACCCGTTTTTTGAGTAGAGCATTACCGGTCAACAAAGAATTAAGTCTGCAAATTCTAAATCTCAACGACAGGATGACCAGTGATAAATAAGGCAATTTGTATGGACGTTACTTGGAAGAGGCAATGAGTTTTACATTTAACCATGAAATCTAATTTAATCTTGATCTTTGGAGATGGTGAAATTCTATATATCAGCTCAACCAAAAGTGGGTAAAAGTGAGTTTGAGCGAGAGAAATTAACAGACATAAAAGTTAAAGATTTTCTTGTCGTGACTCATTCTTCTACAAGCGGAAGAGTCATATAAGTTAATGGGAAATAGGTAAAGTTCAGATGATATTGATCTATCGATTAGTTTCTTTCCCCTAATCATTGACCTCTGCGTGGTTTTAAGTTAAACGAGTCTGGAATATTCATCTATATAAAATGTTTAATGTAAAGATATCCTGATATGTTTCGGAACACATATACCTATAAATATTTTCAGAGTGAGAAAAATAAATCGAAACACCATGATTGTTTTATTAGTATTAATTGCATTTATGTTTCAATGTTAAATCAGCTAGATGTAACCTTAAGTTCTATCCTAATCCTTTTCCTCGCAATTCACGCACGTGGAACTCTCTTCGTGTTTTTTTACTTCCCTGTTACCGTCAGTTTTCAAAAATTCAAATGCAATAACAGTCTCAGTTTTCTGTCTTTCTGAACGCTGGTCTTGTAGCGATATCAATATCAGCTGATATCTTGTTAAGGAGCCACCCGCAACGCGCAATGGAAATCGCTGTGGCAGTTATCTGTCTTAGCAAATAAGGTCAGCTTAATGGAGTAGAAATCCTAAAAACCATGTCAAACGATCCTGACAAAGTGGGTCACTGAATGAAACCCGGACCTTATTTCTTGATGAATAATTTTTTATTTAGATAGAGCTGACAAGACAAAGAAGGTTGCTCTCTATATAACAGTGGGGTCTAGAGCAGAGAGACACTGTGTAGACCGAGAGAGACGACAGACCACTCTCACGCTACGCGTAAGGAAAACACGGCCGTCAGACGGCCCCTCCTCACACTGATACCCGCATATTCTTTTATTGTCCTTTGTACTTATTTACGTCTTCCCGTTCTCTTCAACTCCGCTTAAAGTCTTTGTATCTTAGAGGCTTTATTGCTTTGTTTGGTGTGAAATGATTAAAAATACGTCTGTGGAAGTGTGTTTATATTGTAATTAGTGTGAAACCCTTCGTTCAAGCGTATTTTTCTATAGACACAGAATACTATTTTAATGTTTTTATTTAACATTTCCTGTTAACTTACTTCTGTTAAGAAGACATTCATCAATGAATGGGGTATTTCTTTACATTTCGCACACCGATTATTATTTCTCAGGTCAAAATGAGGCTGGGAAAATCGTACTGAAGTCATCATCATACACAAAGAAAATAATGTTATACTTAAAAAAAAGAACAAAATCACATGAATTTTTTTCATATTAATTGACATCTATATTTACAGCTTTTGCAGGCGTCCTTAAATGCCGCGTTGTTCCTACGAAGGAAACAAACATCTGGAAGAGCTCAATCAAAATCGTTATCGAAAATTGTCACATATCAAAACTCGTAAGAAAACAGGAACCGTAAAAAGAGCAACAGCAAAATATTCATTGCTTGAAGTCTTTAATTTTGTGCGCACGGATACACACACTCATACACACATACGCACACATCTGGCGGATTTATAAATCTATTATTCATACACGCATTGAATACTGTTGCCGTATCTGGTCAGGTGCTTCTTAACAAAATCCCGAGAAGAATCCCTAATCGATTTCTGACCAGGCATCACCACTCCAGTCACATACTCACTGACGGGACCTGGCTTTTCTACAAAAATCTGCTCTGACAGGTTTTTATTTGGTGACCCGGCTTCATGAATTTAAGCGTGCTACTTGATTGGCAACTGGCTATCACAATTTTACTGTTGAACTAGCTACTACTTCTACTTTAACAGTTTCTTTTGTCGTACGTCTTGTTTATAGAACTCCATTCCAATTTCTTGTTTATATGATAATTAAATTCTTAAATAATTAGAGACAACGTCATCGCTATATTCTGTCTCCTTGAAATATATTCCTTTTTTTGTCCTTTCCTCAATCATTTCCACTAATGTGTGTGTGTATATATATATATATATATATATATATATATATATATATATATATATATATATATATGTGTGTGTGAAAATATTATAGAAAATAGAAAAGAAACTGGTTTGGTAAATAATCCAATAGTTTCTTAGTATTTTTGTTATTATTTTTAAAAAATAGTGCTCGATACGAAAGTAGAGCATAAATATAATTATTTATTTAAAAATATGATTCAAACTCGCTACATAAGAGGTGTCATGTTTCAAAACAAGAGCCGAGAGCTTCAAAATAATATTTGAATTAACTTGAGTTAAAGTAGGCTCTGTTCCATCTTCAAGCGAAATTTTTTTTGGAATAACTTATTTCTGAAATTTACGAGTTTTAATGGTATATTCAGAATTGAAATCAAAATTTCCATGGTAACATCAAGGGCGGATTGTTTAGAATAGACAGGGGTGGGGTGTTAATAATTTGTATCAGTATAGAGTTACTTACATAGATGCCGGGACAGGGTAAGGTGGGGGTGGCTAAATTAACGACGTAGGAAGTTTTCGCATAGTCTGGCTTGAGAGTCTATGGAGATTTATTTATTTTATTCTTTTATTATATCTCTTTATGAAAGCGATTTGTGTATATAAAAAAAAGCCGTAACGTTTGTTTTTTGACGACTTCATAAAGGGTTGTCTTTTTTGTAGGGTATTAAACTATGTATATGGGCTATGGATTTAAAAATTTATTTTATTGTATATATATATATATATATATATATATATATATATATATATATATATATGGGTAATTCAATATAAACTCAACCAAATTTCCATAATTGCCCACGCGCACCATATTAGATTTTGATGTTGTATTAGAACGTTGTACCCACCTCTGAAATGTTAAAACCCCAAAAATCTCAACTTCCTTAAACTTTTATTTCATGTTTAATGGACTCTTGAAATTTAGTGTCAATCATTCCTGATTTCAATATTGCATGATTTACCAAATTTAGAAATTGATAACTTTGTCTTCTAAGAAAATTCGAAGTTAATATTTGGTAGTCTTATAATGTAAGACAAGAAGAAAAAGGCTCTTTTTACTTTATTGATATTTTCAATAGTCTTTCATTTATAATCTGTTAAGAAGATTATATGATCTTTAAAAATTATTTTTATGTGATTTGCCACGCATAAAAACTAAAACATTAGCAATAGAATAATCACCCGATGACTTCAGGTGTGTCATCCCCAGCATGACAATAAACATCTGGTAGCAAGACCTCTTATCGCGACGTATTGAGGATTGTCGAATCACCTTGTAGTTGCTGTAGTTCCCAGGTTCACCCTGACCTAGGGTAGTAGGACCTATTAGGGTCCATGTTGTGTGCAGATAGTTAACCACAAAACTGGGATCAAAACACTAGAACATTAGAATTACTTTTATATTAATATTGTCAGTAACATATTTTCATAGTAAAAATATTACCAGCAACAGATTTTAAAAAAATACCAGCAATATATGTATCTAAGAAATTACTTATGCTCTGAAGAAAATTCGATTTCGGCATCAAATGACTGACTAGGAGTTGATATGCCGTCAAAAAACAACAGAAGCAGTGAAAATCGTTGAGTATTTGTTTTAAAGAGTTACATGATTCCCAGTTTTTAAAAGTTTACAGCGCCTTCAAAACGATCAAATTATAAGAATTTTAGGAAAGCTTGACAAGTAGCGACAACTGTTTAATTCAGGATTTATAAATAGATGAATTATAGCTTCATACTTTATATTTCATTGATAAAAACTAAAAGAAAAAACCTTTTTCAATGCTACTGTTGTAGCATACATACGAACGATAATGGTGTTGTCACCATACACATAAATACAGTAGTAAATATTCTATTATGTTGGTCTGCAGTTGGAGATTTCACTTGACTCACTTCTAGCAGTTGACTACTTCTTTACGCGCCGCTGGCGAATCTTATATGTCTTCTTCTTGTTCTAAGTATTATCGTTCATTAGCAAACCTTGTTTGATTATTCTATTCAGTACCCTTCCCTAGGTTACAATACTTAGTAAGCACGCCATAGAAAAGGATCGACCTAGAGAAAGACTTTCATTTAAATCCCAAAACTATTTTGACTCTTAGAATTTATGGTACTGTTAATTTAATATATACTTACTTTTAGAATTTCGAGAATTAATCATGATTTTATTGACTGATTTTTAAGCCATTCACTCTCCGGTTCCCGCATTCGATCCCATCAAAATGTTGAAAGAGGCTCGTCTACATTTTTATTTTTAAAAAGAATTTGTTAATTTTATTTATGATACATATTTACATAATATGCTAAAATGTTCATATTCGTTAATATTAAAAAACATTTGCATGATCTAATGCTTTGCTAAACTTAATTTTTTTTTTTTGCAGATCGTTTTCAATAGTATATATCATAATTGAAAACTTTATTCAAACATGGAGATGATTCCTCTCGAGCTTCATCCAGATAAAAAAGAGCCTTTCTTATCCATGAAAAAATGGAGGTTGTCAAAATTCGTCATATAGTAAATTGGATATATTCTGATTTTTAAATATTAAGTGGTCTAAAACATTAGTTTGCTTATTAAGTAGAAAATTTACTTAATATACCGAACAATAATTGGGGGTCAAATCAATATTTCTTCAGAATATATTAATCAGATGACACAAAAAAAAAACTGAAGTCGTTTATACTCATTGCTATAACTTGTAATAAATGTCCATAAGTACTTAGAATTATATAAAAGCATTAATCCTCTTTAATAAAAATATTTTATATTCTAAACAACCCATACGTATTCAGAGGTTTTCTTCTGAAATATATCAAATTAATGTAGAGTTGTTTTTTTCAAAACTAAACATAATTATAGAGATGGTGCCTTTTTTGTTGAACGCTGTTTTGGGTATGGCACCCTGTGAGGACTATGGTTGGAATGGTCTCTTGTTGACAACTCTTGTATGAAATGGTGCATTCTAGTGATGCTGACTTGTTAAAGACTGTTGTAGAAATGGCTCCTTATTGAGTCCTATGCTAGAATTGTCTTGTTGATGGCTGTTGTCGAAATGGTGTCTTTTTAATGCATGTTATCGTGATGGTGCATTGTTGATGGCTGCTGTATGAATGGCATCTTGTTAAAGACGGTTGGATGGGTTATACCCTGCTGGGAAATTTGTAAGGATGATGCCTTGTTTTGGCCAATGGAATGGCATCTTGTCGAAGACGTATTGTATGGATGGTGCCTTGTTGACAAGTTTCGTAAGAGTGGTTGTTTTTTGACAACTGTCATTTTTATAGTGTCTTGTTTTGGACTATTTTATGGATGGTATCTTGGTGAAGATTGTGGTAGGGATGGTGTCTTTTTAATATTCTGGTAGATATGGTGTCTTATGAGTGGTATTGTAGTGAGGATACCCTACTGAGAACTGTTGCAGGTATAGTGTCCTGTGGGTATTATTCTAGGGATGATGCCTTGTTGAAGACGGATGTAAGGATTGTGTCTTCTTGATAACTGTTGTAAGTTTCTTGTCATCATATGGACTCTTCTAGGGATAGTGTCTTTTTTAATATTCTGATAGATATGGTATCTTCTTGAGTGCTATTGTAGTAATGATACCCTACTGAGAACTGTTGCAGTGATAGTGTTCTGTGGATATTATTGTAGGGATTATGCCTTCATGAGGACGGTTGTAGGGATTGTAGCTTTTTTCACAACCGTTGCAAGTTTCTTATCTTATGGACTCTTGTAGGAATGGTGTCTTTTCGAAGATTGGTGTAGGGACGATGGATTGTTGACAATTTTTGTAGGGATGCTGACTGAAGACCCATATTTTAGAAGTGGATTTTGAAGACTGTAGTCATGATGGTGCCTTTACTTGACTTTTGTAAGCATAGTGACTGCATTAAACATGTTTTAGGGATGGTGCCTATTTTCAAACTGTTCTGGAGTTCATGTCTTTTTGAGAACTGGTTGAATTATATTGTATCTTATAGGGATAGTGTAATTTTGGTTTGTTTTATCTCGTCGGAAAATTGTTTCTTTGCTTCCAAATAAAGATACAATGCCGATTGAGTCTATGCCATACGCCTTACATAAAGTTTGTATGAGCTGTCGGTAAAGATAATTATACTTGTGAGACATATTGTATTTTTCCAGAGCGCAACGAGACATTTGCATATGTATAAAAAATCCTCAATTTTCAAACATTTGTCAAATGAGGATCAGTGTAATTTTAATGGTTTTTCCATCACCGACAGAACGGACAGACCTTAAAAGAAGCTTTAGTTAAACAAACAAGTGAAATCATATATGAACTGCTTGAGGATTTAAAATTAATTATGTAGAATTATAAAAGGAAAAAAAAATAAGACATTTATTGCACAAGGGATTCATCTTTTTTGCTTCTTCCTGTAAATTTTGAATTATCGTCAATAACAAATTAATGTCGTAATTTTTCATTTTAAATTTAATATTAAAATCAATTTAAATGTTTGGCAGAGGAAGAGAAATCTTGAAACCTGTACACTCTGTATCAAATGTCGAAGGATACCTGGCAAAAATAATCATTTTTCAACTATCACAAGATAGTTTTTTAACATAAACAAAAAAAAACATAAGAAATATTACATCATCCGTGAAATTTAAAACCATAACAAGTTGACAAGTTTAAAACTCCGAAATTTGCGAAGAATACTTTTCAGGAAGTTTTTTTTTTATGTATAAAAATGGGAAGAAATCATTGAATTATAGCGTTAAAAAAAGCGAAAATAGAAACACCACTTAGACCGTTAAATATCATTTCAGATGTATTGAAACAGGAGGGCACTTAGTGGACTAAGATGATGGCCTTTATTTTGACCGAAAGAAAACTGGACTCTTCCGATTAACGAACCCTATATATTATCCTGTTATCAAATATACAAAACGACCATTCGCCCTTGCATGGAGTATTGCTGCCATATATGGTCTGGGGCACCTGTTTACCTCGGAGTTCTTGACAAGATCCAGAGACGGATATGTAATATAATTGGCCCTGATCTAGCGTCTCGCCTGAAGCCACTATCTCACAGACGCGCCGTCGCCTCTCTCTGTCTCTGCTACAAATACTTTCATGGCAATTGCTCCGATGAGCTGCTTTCCCTGATCCACAGTCTCCATGAATACAAGCGCCTTACGAGGCTGGCATCACGCTTTCACCCTTACACTGTAGAAACTTTAAAATGTAGCCGTCTTTTCTACTCCAATTGCTTCATACCTCGCACCTCTCGCCTGTGGAACACCCTTCCCAATTACTGTTTCCCTGATAGCTATAATCTCCAACTATTCAAATGTAATGTCAATCGACATCTCCAGTTACCTTGATCTACACACTATCCTTCCCTTCATCCTTTCTTCTATCACTCCTATCTTCTCTTGCTACAAATCTTCTGCAACCCTCCTGCATCCTAGTGGCTTCATGCCTTGCTCGGGGCGCTAAGCTTAAAAAAAAACAAAAAAAAAAAACGTCGTTTCTCGATTTCCAACAGGTTTTATGCAACTAATTCTATCAGCTCTCATTATCAGATATGAGTCATAGAACTGTTCTCGCAGATTGTTAAATGAACCTCTGCCAAGATCCTACCCAAAAACTAATAGTGAATGTTAAAAAAGAGAAACGCCTAGAATTAACCAAAATTCTTAGTTAGAGGCAAACGTAAAGTTCTCTGAAGAATACAAACTGCAGTTTTTTTTTGTTCATCAGAAGAACTTCAGGAACAGAATATGTTGAAAAATATACAATAAAATTTATGTAAAACTCTTACAGTCAAGTTATTTAGTTTATTTCTTCTTTACCAATGGACAATGTTAAAATGGTAAAAAATCTGGAAGTGTTGCAGAATAAACATGATATTCGCATGGACATAAGCAGTTGTTGCATATTTATTCATGACGATGCACCAGGTCATAAACAAGCAAGTGCACGAATGAATTAAGAAGGACAAAGGTCACTACGTTCGAATGACCCCAGTACCATAGAAAATCTGCGGAATTACATGATAAATAAGGTTGTAGAAAAAAGCTAACCAATATAAGGCCACCTGGGAATGCTCTCAAGGACGTCGTGGGCTCAGGGCATTCATCGGAATATTATCAGTCATGTGGTCGTATTGAAGCGGGTATCCACGCGAAATTCTGCTATACAACCCTAGGTTGAAATTAACAGGATAACAAACGTTGTTTTAATAAATTTGAAGTTTTGTAACTATTAATAGCTTTTCTTTTTATTCTATTGATACATCTGTGCGTTTTTGCTAACGAATGTCTGAATTCTTTGTTCTCAGCTGTATCAACATTCAAGGAAAACACGTTTTAAACTTGAAAATGAAACTTGCATGATGTTTCTCCCACAGGGGAACGATATTAAATCAAAGATCCAGAATATTAAAAAAAAAAAATCATCCCAAAGAAAATTTAATCAACAGGAGAAAAGCTTATAAATAATCAAAGCAACAGATTTTTCTTTAATGCCGTGTACCATGATAATTCTCGAAAGATTTAATTTCCAACTCTGTATTGCCTTAACTTCTTAAAAAAATGAATGGCCACTTTTTATCATGTCAATGATTATTAATTCGGTGTAGCTATTATCCTAGACTGGTTGTCATCTAAGGCTGGAGAGAAGAGTCTAATCCCGTGTCCCCTCATATCTCTGAACAGATTTAATTTATAACCCTGTATAGCCATAATCCTTAAAAATAAACGAATGGCCACAGTTTATCATCTCCATAATTTTTAATTCGGTATTGCTATTATCTTATAATGGCTACTTAACATATAGTTGGGAGGAAAAGAGCTAGATTCCTCTTATTTCCGAAGAGCAATTGCGCGAATGTGAATGCAGCTGACCAGATTGGAATACGAACACAACTCTCCGATTCTATTTGTTGATAATTGTCGCGCACATTCCTGATAGTCATAAATTTCCTAATAAAAACTTCTGCGTGAATTATACGTTGTCTTCGTGACTATAATCCTAAGGGCTTATCTCTGGCATTGGTAACTTTTCCACTCAGCAAATGTTATCGATACCAACCTTGTCTGTTTGAGTGATATATTATTGTTATCAGTAGCTTGTTTTCCGGTCTATCGGCAAATTCTAGAATAATTACGTGTTTTCCACTCCTGTACATATGATCTATCTCACAAGCAAAATGACACTGCTTCATTTTAAGTAAGCCCTATTTCTTTTGATTTTTTATATAAGTGTAAGAAACATTACTATCCTCAACGCTGTCATCACAATTAAGTACCCACATTAAATAAAATATCTTTCGTAACAGGAGAAAAATTTTTTATTTAAATTTGTGTATAAAAGACTTCACATTAAATAAAATATCTTTCGTAACAGGAGAAAAATATTTTATTTAAATTTGTGTATAAAAGACTTTCTGAATTCAAAGAATGGTGACGTGATTTGTCCTAGCTCCAAAATATTAACGGTTATTAAAAATATATTGCAGTTTTTATGGCGTATAATAACGGTGGAGTAATGGATAGCGGCTCGGATTGAGGAATCGGAGAGCCGATTTCGAATTCCAGTCGAATTCATTACATTCAACTACCTGCTAATACTCTTGGAAAAAGTAAGAATTCTCTTCTTCCCCCCAGCTATGAATAAATAGCAGGAGAGACCCGGTTCTTTAGCCTTGGATGACAAGTGGTCTACCACAGAAAGAAATGGCAACCTACTGCGGGAAAAATATGTCCTGATAAATGATCGCCTAAGCGTGTATCACGTATGGCACGTAACTTACTGACAATTATATATATATAATGATTATTATATTTACTTGCAATAATTTAATATTATTTCTTTCAATTCTTCCTACAATTAGCGTTTTTTTTTTATTTGTTTAACTGAAAATCGTGTGTCTTATTTTTACTTTGTTGGCATTCGTTTATACAGGTTCTAGTTGCTATCTGTCTATCAGTATTCTAAACATTTAACAAAAACAATATATCTCTTAAATGAAACATATAAAAGGTTATTTTCTAGAGGAAAAGTAGAAGCAGAACATAAGTTGAAATATCATTTATGTATTCTGATCAGAAATATGCAATAACAATAAAATATGAAATTTTACTTGTAGCGGAGTTTGATTAATAAAGTAATTGCGGTTTGAAATGTGTGGACAAACTTACTTTATGACGGTCAGCCTAATGTGTTTGTGAGTTCGTAGACAAAGTCTTAATCGGCGGTTGCTGTCTGTCATCTCTTCATTGTATGCAGTTGTTATCGATACCAACCTTGCGTGTCTAAGTCATATATTATTGTTATCAGTAAACTGTATTCTTATCTATCGGCAAATTTTATAATAATTACGTGTTTTCCACTCCTGTACAGATGAACTGTCTCAGAGACGCTGCCTCATTTTAATTATGCTGCTGTTTTTTGTTTTTTCTTATGTGTGTAAGAACACTTTATATCGTCATCGTTGTCACCACAAACGCAGCCATTATTACTCCCATTAATATCAAGATAATTTCTCGGAAATTTTAAAAGTTCGATCCACGAAAATCATTGATATACGCATTTTCTTTTGTTTCATAACAAAGTAGAGATAAATATATTAAGCGCAGCTTATTATATGAATGCATACAAGAAATGTACGTGGTCTGTCTGAAAAGTAACGGGACTTATCCGTTCTTCGATTTGAGAGGCATCGTACACAGTCAGTTCTTGCCACACAGGCAGACGATCATTCAGCAAGTCTACATAAAGATCCTATGGCGTTTGTTTCGTACAGTTCGCGAGAAGCGAAGAGAGTTGTGGCATGACAAATCGTGGCTTCTGGTAATAATGTATTGCTGGTAATAATTCTTCCTTCAAAATTTATGACCGGCATAATTTTTACGAATATGTTTTGCTGGTATTAAATCCTTTTTTTACAGGTTTTGATCCCAGTTTGGGTGTTAACTATATTCCTATAGCTGGAACCTTAACAGCTGCTACCAAATCGGGTCAGAGTGAACTTGGGAACACCAGCAATTAAGCGGTGGTTCCACGCTCCTCAAAACATCTTGATTAGAGGCCTTGCTGTCAGATTTGGTTTATCGTCTTACCCAGGACGCGGACGTAGTTTATTGTCATACCGAGGATGCGGATGTAGTTTATCGTCATACCCAGAACGGGATATAGTTTATCGTCATACCCAGGACGCGGATGTAGTTTATCGTCATACCCAGGTCGCGTTGACTTTCCGCACTAGACATTAAAATCAGTACTACCAAAGAACAATAAATGTGTCACTTGTCCTGTTTACTTTAATCTCTGTTCGATATATAGCAGCTCAAGAGAATTGGAGTTTTCTGTCCCTTTTATGTTGCCTGTAAGTTTCTTCATGTAAGCAACTTTTCAGCCCTAGATATTAAAATCCGAAATGCTAGAGAAAATAGATGTTTTAATCAATGTATCTTGTCCCGTTTGTATTAACATTTCCTCGATATATACAAAAGCTAGAGTATTTGAGTGTTGTATGTTTCGAAGTATCAGCTTAGTTCATGTTTCCCGCTTTTCAAGTATCAGTTGTTGTTTTTTTTTTATTGGTATCATTTTTATGGCTTATCAACCGTTTGAAAATATCATTAGATTGTAAGCATATTTTGGAGATAATAATGATTTCATGATACAATTCTTAAAAATTAACCCATAGATGGGGGGAAAAGGTTTAATGCCTTTCCCAAGGTTATTTGCGTGTAAGTGAATATAACGAACCGGACTGGAATTAGAACTCAACTCACAGAATTCCAATCTCGAGCCGTTATCCATCACCGACATAGCTCGTTCGTGTCCGAAATGCTGGACGACATATTTTGCGCCCTTCATTCACCAATGTTTAGAATCTAAACTGTGAATCCCTACAAAATACCACCTAGCTTCTTTTAAACACTTCATCTCACTTCTAATATCCAAATAAAATTGTTGTTGTTCGTCTTCTTTTTCTATTATTATTATTATTATTATTTTTTGCCTTCTGGCGTTTACACATTTCTTTCCGGGTCCCACCCAGGGACCTAAGGCTAGAAATGGCATCATGACACTTTTCACTGGCAAAAAAAAAAAAAAAAAAAAGAAAAAAAGAAATTACATAGATAAAGCCCTTCGTAAAGTGTGGGCTGTACTTGTCAGAACCATGTTTTGTATCTCCTTGAGGCATGGGCTTCCAGGAATCCCTGCAATTAGTCTACTGCAATCTTTTCCAACCAGTCCTAGGGCTCCAACTACAACAGGGATTGTTGATGTTCCCATATGCCACATGTTCGAGATTTCTATTTCAAAGTCCTTGTATTTTGACAGCTTTTTGAATATCTTCAAAGATACATTGCAGTCAGCAGGGACTGCCATATCAATAAGGAGGCACCGTTTTTGTTTGTGGTCTTTAATAACAATTTATTATTATTATGATTATTATTATTATTATTATATTTCCATTTGATTTCTGGGGTATACTAATTTCTTTCCGGGTCCCGTATAGAAACCTAAAGTCAAAAATTGTATAATGTCATTTTCTATTGACTAATTTAAAAAAATAAGACACACATATTTATATAGATAAAGCCCCTCATAAGGTATGGGCTGTACTCGTGGGAACAATTTGTATTCATCTGATTTCAGGTGTATACGCATTCCTTTCCGGCTCCCGACCAGAGATTCTACGTCACAATTGGCATCATGACATTTTTCACTGGTCAGTTTTGAAAAGAAAAAAAAAATTAATCACACATATTTTACATAGATAAATCCCTTCGTGAGTTGCGGGCTGTACTCGTCAGAAGAATTTTTGTATTTCTTTAAGGGATGGGCTACCAGGAATCACTTCAATGGGTCTGTTGGAATCTTTTCCCATCAATCTGAGGGCTCTAACTACAACAGGGATTGTCGATGTTCTTATCTGCCACATTTTTGCCATTTCGATTTCAAGGTCCGTGTATTTTGATAGTTTTTTGAAGGTCTTCAAAGATGCATATCAGTCTGCGGGGACTACCATAACAATAAGAAAGCTAATGTTTTTGGTTGCGGTGTCCAAGAACGACGTCTGGACGATTAGCTTTGACTGTTCTTTTTAAATTGTGTAGTCCCATAAAATTGTTACAGGTCCTATCTCCGTAACCGGGTCTGGCTGGTGTTCATATCAATTTCTTTCAGTTTCTTTTGCGTAGATCTTGCACATTTTTAAGTGCAGATTATTATTATTATTTATTATTATTATTATTATTATTATTATTATTATTATTATTATTATTATTGTTGTTGTTGTTGTTGTTGTTGTTTCAAGTTTCGGATTTGTTGTTTCATACATTTACCAAATCCTAAGAAGAGTAGACTTCAACTTTAATTTTACAGTTGCGAACACGAACATTGTTTCAATATTATCATTTGATACTATATCCAAATCTTCGATGATTAGGCTCGATGATGACGATCATATCTCAGCTGACATCCGCAGGTTAGAGATACATCTTCCTTGGCAGCTGAGCTTTTGAAAAACGGCATGTAAAAGCAGAAAGATTTTTAGAAGCAGTTCCATCTGCACAAGGCACAATAAACTCTTTCATCTGCTTGTCGGTTTAATTTCTTCAAATCATGATTTCGTTT
>OZ010587.1:65481345-65491345 GCA_963932145.1 Acanthosepion lycidas | reverse complement strand
GTAATTTGTCTCAGGGTGAATAGGAGATAGATAGTAATTCCGTTTGTGATTAGAAAATGTCGAAACAGATGAATTTCTCAACAAAACTTACATTTTGGGTTAGATTACGTAACGCCGTATGAGAAGAAATTAATTCGCTGTCTTTATTCTCCTCTCTGATTTTCAGGTATATGTTTTTTGATTTTTTAGTGCCGGGGCGCCAGCAATAACATAAATCACGTCATCGACACCAGATGCAACTTCTACAGCTCAGTTTTTACCTCCATTGAAATATATTTCTTTAAATTCCTGTGAGTGGAGTAATGAATAGCGGTTCGGTTTGCGGAATTGGAGAACGGATTTCCAGTTCAAGTCGTGTTTATTACATTCAGCCGTGTTAATACCGTTGGAAAAGATATGATTCAATCACTTCTCCCTCCAGCTATGGGTAAAATAATCGATCCGCTAATATTGGATGGCAACCAGTCTAGGAGAAAGATATTCTGAATGCAAACAACTTGCTGCATGGTAGGTCTTGCCTATTTTGGCAGGACAAAAACTAATCCACCTCTGAGAGGAGGGAAGGAGTAACCTCACCATTCCCTATACAAAAGGACCCGTTAAGACTTTGCACTATTCTGACATGAATATTGTCATAAAATACAATTTTGAGATGGAGGGAAGTCGTGACTACAGCTCTAAATGAATGAAATGAATCTTCTAGGGTGTCGGCTATCATGGCTCTGTACAGTTGCCCTGGATTCGTAGGGATTTTTATCATTGTTTTGCGTTATTTTGCCAATGATTTTGAAATAGAAATCGTCTTTCTAGACTGGCTACAATACGAATCTCGATTTCACCCATTCCTGTATCACCAAGAGATTCTCGGAAAATTTTAGAGCAAATTCTAAAATACAAAAATGGTAAAATGTCGGTTCTATTTATTCCTGGTAAATTCAGAAAATCGATAAAATAATAGACGTCTGCATTATGCATACGTTTATTTCTTAAATATGTATGTATGCTTCTTTTTGAAGGTGGGCGGATCGGGCGTTTGACTTATACGATGCGTTTTCACCATCAGGATTAAATTCATAATATACATTGTTATTGTTTGCTGTCTGAGATTTTTCAACCTTATAAACGATAACATGCTGAAACAAACAACAGGCAGTGAAAAGTCACTGAATAAACAGAATTACATACACTAATTTATCTGTATGAGAAAAATCAAAATAGTGAGCCGTATCGAAGTAAGCTTTATCATCAAATAAATCCATTATTGGTTCACTGTCGAACTATCGATGACAATGCGTACAGGTTTTGGCTAGGGACTGTTAGAATGACATAAAACTCTCCAGCAACACAAAAATATCTTCTTTTGAGAAAAGAAGCACAATGCTTGTTATATTCTGCTAGATTTGCTCTGAACGTCATCCAATAATTAATGGTCTGCCATCGGCAACTGCTTGCCTTTTATATTTGCAGGTTCGTGGCTGTTATTGGTGCTATGTAATTTCATAGATAATTGCTTGTTCGCTTTTCTGTTTAGCCAGGAGCTTCTGTCTTTTGTGTTTTTTTTTTTGTTTGTTTTTAGTTTTACATATAAGATAAGACAAACAAAATTTCGCAAAGTGACAGGAGGAGATGCTTGAGAGAAGACTTTAGTAATTTTGTATGAAAATACAGATGTTTACGAAGGAAAAAAAGAAGCCAATAGAGGCTGTTCGAACAAAGAAGGAAAAAAGATGTAAAATAAGAAAAAAAAGATCGAAACCAGAAAGCGAAGTAGACAAAATGTTACGAATGAGACAAAAGTGCAATCAGATGAAGGAGAGAATTGAAAAGAAGTTTGTATTTAAAAAAAAAAAAAAGACAATGAATATTATAGAAAATAAAATAGTCCTTAGAAGAAATAATACAATGTAATACAGAACGAAAGAAAGAAAGAATTAACGAACGAACGAACGAAAGAAAGAAAGAAAGAAAGAAAGAAAGAATAATACGAGAAAATAATGTCACAACAAAAAATATATTAGGTTGGTGCAAAAATAATGACGTAATAATTTCGTTTTTTGACGTATAACGTCAAGAAACGACATTATTACGTCATTATTTTTGCACCAACCTAATAAATTATCAAAGAAAGAAAGAAATAACTATAGGAGAATTGAAAAAAAAGAAGAGAAAGATAACAAGATATAATGAAAATTAGCGAAAAAAGAAAGACAGACAGGAAGAAGGAAAGAACTACAGAAAAATTAAAAGAAAGATACATTTAGCAATAGATAATGGAAAAAAGAAAGAAAGAAATATACGAGAATGTAAAGTGTCACATTAAATAATATAAATTACCAAAGAAAGAAAGAAAGCAATTAAGAAAGAAAGATGAAAGAAAGAAAGAAGGAAGCAAAGAAAGAAAAGAAAGAAATGTACGAGAATGTAAAGTGTCACATTAAATAATATAAATTACCAAAGACAGAAAGAAAGCAATTAAGAAAGAAAGATGAAAGAAAGAAGGAAGCAAAGAAAGAAAAGAAAGAAATATACGAGAATGTAAAGTGTCACATTAAATAATATAAATTACCAAAGACAGAAAGAAAGCAAGAAAGAAAGAAGAAAGAAAGAATGAAAGAAGAAAGAAAGAAAGAAAGAAAGAAAGAAAAGAAAGAAATATACGAGAATGTAAAGTGTCACATTAAATAATATAAATTACCAAAGACAGAAAGAAAGCAAGAGAGAAAGAAGAAAGAAAGAAAGAAAGAAAGAAGAAAGAAAGAAAGAAAGAAAGAAGGAAAGAAAGAAAAGAAAGAAATATATGAGAATGTAAAGTGTCACATTAAATAATATAAATTACCAAAGAAAGAAAGAAAGCAATTAAGAAAGAAAGATGAAAGAAAGAAAGAAGGAAGGAAAGAAAGAAAAGAAAGAAATATACGAGAATGTAAAGTGTCACATTAAATAATGTAAATTACCAAAGAAAGAAAGAAAGAAAGAAGAAAGAAAGAAAGAAAGAAAGAACAAAGGAAAGAAAGAAAAGAAAGAAATGTACGAGAATGTAAAGTGTCACATTAAATAATATAAATTACCAAAGAAAGAAAGAAAGCAATTAAAAAAGAAAGAAGAAAGAAAGAAAGAAGGAAGGAAAGAAAGAAAAGAAAGAAATATACGAGAATGTAAAGTGCCACATTAAATAATATAAATTACCAAAGAAAGAAAGAAAGCAATTAAAAAAGAAAGAAGAAAGAAAGAAAGAAGGAAGGAAAGAAAGAAAAGAAAGAAATGTACGAGAATGTAAAGTGCCACATTAAATAATATAAATTACCAAAGAAAGAAAGAAAGAAAGAAGAAAGAAAGAAAGAAAGAAGAAAGAAAGAAAGAAAGAAAGAAAGAAGGAAAGAAAGAAAGAAAAGAAAGAAATATACGAGAATGTAAAGTGTCACATTAAATAATATAAATTACCAAAGAAAGAAAGAAAGCAAGAAAGAAAGAAAGAAGAAAGAAAGAAAGAAGAAAGAAAGAAAGAAAGAAAGAAGGAAAGAAAGAAAAGAAAGAAATATATGAGAATGTAAAGTGTCACATTAAATAATATAAATTACCAAAGAAAGAAAGAAAGCAATTAAGAAAGAAAGATGAAAGAAAGAAAGAAGGAAGGAAAGAAAGAAAAGAAAGAAATATACGAGAATGTAAAGTGTCACATTAAATAATGTAAATTACCAAAGAAAGAAAGAAAGAAAGAAGAAAGAAAGAAAGAAAGAAGAAAGAAAGAAAGAAAGAAAGAACAAAGGAAAGAAAGAAAAGAAAGAAATGTACGAGAATGTAAAGTGTCACATTAAATAATATAAATTACCAAAGAAAGAAAGAAAGCAATTAAAAAAGAAAGAAGAAAGAAAGAAAGAAGGAAGGAAAGAAAGAAAAGAAAGAAATGTACGAGAATGTAAAGTGCCACATTAAATAATATAAATTACCAAAGAAAGAAAGAAAGAAAGAAAGAAAGAAGAAAGAAAGAAAGAAAGAAGAAAGAAAGAAAGAAAGAAAGAAAGAAGGAAAGAAAGAAAGAAAAGAAAGAAATATACGAGAATGTAAAGTGTCACATTAAATAATATAAATTACCAAAGAAAGAAAGAAAGCAAGAAAGAAAGAAAGAAGAAAGAAAGAAAGAAGAAAGAAAGAAAGAAAGAAAGAAAGAAGGAAAGAAAGAAAAGAAAGAAATATATGAGAATGTAAAGTGTCACATTAAATAATATAAATTACCAAAGAAAGAAAGAAAGCAATTAAGAAAGAAAGATGAAAGAAAGAAAGAAAGAAGGAAGGAAAGAAAGAAAAGAAAGAAATATACGAGAATGTAAAGTGTCACATTAAATAATATAAATTACCAAAGAAAGAAAGAAAGCAATTAAGAAAGAAAGATGAAAGAAAGAAAGAAAGAAGGAAGGAAAGAAAGAAAAGAAAGAAATATACGAGAATGTAAAGTGCCACATTAAATAATATAAATTACCAAAGAAAGAAAGAAAGAAAGAAAGAAAGAAGAAAGAAAGAAAGAAAGAAGAAAGAAAGAAAGAAAGAAGGAAAGAAAGAAAGAAAAGAAAGAAATATACGAGAATGTAAAGTGTCACATTAAATAATATAAATTACCAAAGAAAGAAAGAAAGCAAGAAAGAAAGAAGAAAGAAAGAAAGAAAGAAGAAAGAAAGAAAGAAAGAAGGAAAGAAAGAAAAGAAAGAAATATACGAGAATGTAAAGTGTCACATTAAATAATATAAATTGCCAAAGAAAGAACGAAAGCAAGTAAGAAAAAAAGAAAGAAGAGAGAGAAAGAAAGAAAGAAAGAAAGAAAGAAAGAAATTCGAATTCAAACTGAAGCAACAAAATCTACTCTCCCCGTCCCCCCGCCACACAAAAAAAGGGCCAGAGAGAGTACAGGAGAGAGAATCGTGGCGATTAAGAGTGAAAATTGTATGAATAGACGAAGAGAATGCACACGAAAAATAACAGTAATCAAAGGAAAAAAGTAATGACATTGTAAAGACTAAAGCAGAATACGCAGTTTTCAATGTTTTAACCATTCTCAGCTCCTTACCATGAATAAGTGAAAATATTAGAACATTTTCCAGACAATGTTTATTTTCACTTAATCCAGAAACAAGAACTTTCGCATGATAACAAGAAAACTTAATAAGACATTAATCAACATTCTCCTCGTCTGTCATAGAGCAGGAGACAAGATAAAAACAAACTGATTAATTTTAATTTGAGAACTAGAGAAAAAAACGAAGAGGACTGGCAAAAATCAAAGCGATAAAAACACGATTGAAGAAAACGAAACATGCAAACAGTAAACTAGTTTGGAAAACGTTACAATTTTAATGCTATTCTTTTATATTTGATTGAGAATAGGAGATTACACCATTCATAAGTAACATCATCGACTTCCCGAATTCAATAGTCCAGAATATACCTGATTCGAACTGCTCTATTTTAACCAAATTCATTCCCATAAATAGAGTTTATCACTAAACGTTGCCGCCTTACCGAGTGCCCTACAGAAATATTTCTGCTTTAGCGTGTATCCTACCACCACATGTGTACCTTACATTATTAAGGCATTGTACATATATTTTACCGATCAGTTTCTGTTTAAGTGCATACTAGCAGCAGAGCCCGGCGTTGCCCGTGCTTGATTCAAAAATCGTACAACTCATACAGCAATCGCTATCACTTGACTTAAAATAGTTTTGCCCTTCCTTGCCTTTAAAGGAGTGCCCTTTGCCGTGCGGATGTTTCTACATGCCTTACTTCTTGCCTATCTCACACTGCGAATTTTTTCTAAGCTCTATACTAAACATTAAATCTGTTATGAAAAAAAGAACTAAAGAAAATGAATACAAAACGGTCAGCTTTAAAAAAGGACTCGTAACCGGAAAAACCGAATGAAAAAAGAATGTTAACAAAAGAATACTTTTTCTCACCCAAGCCAGTTCTGCGGAATCAGAATCAACGTTGATTTTAAGCAAGTGAATGAGCCAATTGGAGTAAAGTGACATAAGGATTAAAAATTTTCCCACTTGTGACGAATGCAGCTATCGATATTTTTGCCTGTTAACATTCTTGTCAATCATCTGTTGGCTCTCACGCTGGCCAACAGAATCTTTCTGCCTATTCGTGGAAGCCCGCTATAGGCTCTCACTCTGGACAGTAGAAAATGACCGTAAACTACATGAAAACTGCCGTAGAAGCATGGAAATAATCGATTATTTCCATTATCGATGGGAGTTGGGAAATGGAAAGTCGGCCTTGGCCTTCCCGCTAACTTGGAGCATGTGCATATAAATTTTGGTGCAAATCCGTCGAAAATTGCGGCCATGGATTCGTTACACACACACACACACACACACACACACACACACACACTCCTGCCTTTTATAGATAGTGATCCTACCACCACATTTGTATCTTACATTATTAAAACATTGTGAACATATTTTACGGATCAGTTTCTGCTTTGGTACGAATTCGATAACCACATTTGTATCCTAAATTATAAGGCTTTGTCCAAACTTTTTTCTCTATATGTTAAAAGTCATTGAACATGTTTTGTTTAAAGGATTCAAATATCTTGTTTTATGATTTTTAGTCTTTTCTTTCTTTCTTTTTCTCACTGAAACCAAGAAATATCTCTGATAGGTTATTTCCGTGTTTTCACACAGTCAAAACAGAATAGTCCATTACTAATGAGATAATTCATTGGCAGGTCGTAACGGACGACTGAAATTCAGAATTAACTAATGTACAGAGAGCCAAGCAGAATCATTAGGTTAGTGCAAAAATAATGACGTAATAATGTCGTTTTTTGACGTTAAAGATACGTCAAAAAACGACATTATTACTTCATTATTTTTGCACCAACCTAATAATAAGAATTTTTTGTGGATACACACATTTGAGTAGATGCTCTGTTTATATATTAAACAGTATATTTATTTATTTTCGTTTACCAGCATGAATATTCGAGAAATCATGTTAAAGAAAAACAAAAGTAGCACTCTTTCACTGGATTTGATATTGCGTCCCTCTAGGCGAGGAGAATCTGTCGTTAGATCCGACATATTTTTAAATCGACTATACTTTCCAAATTTTCGAACGCTCATATTTGCTCAGTTTCGTATGTTAACGTAAATAAAGCAATTTCTAAAGAAGCAACGATTTTTTTTTTTATTAATCTGGCATAATTTGTAATTTTAAACGTTACTTTTAGTGATTGTCAGTATTTGAGTAGACGCTCCATTTATTTATTAAATAGTATAGTTATTTAATTTCGTCGACCGGACTGAATATTCGAGAAATTTATTAAAGAGAAAGATGCGCCGTATTGCATGCAGGCAGAAAAATAACCAACAAAAAAAATTATGAGCGGAAGATATATAAACACCTATCCGGGAATGTATAATCCACTTTCAGAGAAAGCGCCAAAACCATATACCGACTGGTTAACAGTAATATTTTAAATTATTTATCAAACAATTAGGCGTAGGCGATCTTGTATCTTTCGATACATGAGTGACGAGGCAGATTGTTTCCGCAGTAGGTTGCCATCTACTTTCTGCGGTAAACCAGTTTCCATCAAAGGCTATAGAACACGGTCTATCCTACTATTTATTCATAGCTGAGCGGAGAAGATTCATACCTTCCCCAAGGATATTAGCGCGTAAGTGAATGCAATGGATTCAACTGGATTTCGAACTCGGCTCTCCGATTCTTCAATCCGAGTTGCAATACATTACTCTACCGTGCCTCCTGTATCATACAATACACTTCGTAAAAGCCATTTAAAGTGAAACATTATGGGAATAAGAGTAGGTGGCAAGTGCAGCTTATAAGGATATGTTGAGATAGATAATGGTTGATCTTACTGTTGAAGCGGTTAAGCCTCATCGCAGGGGTATATTTCATAAAGTAACTGCTCTGTGGAAAAATCTGTCCGAATAGAACTTACTTCTTACTGACGGAATACGAAAGCAATGAGTATGACTTTTCCCTGTGTACGTAACATGACGAATTTTAGACGTAATGTTAGTGGAAATATTATATTGTATCGACTGATACGTCTGCTGCTAAGAAAGTTGGTTCATTGCGTCGTGCTAGACAATTCCCGCCAGAATCTATCTTACATATTTATAAGTCTATCATTCGCCGAATACAATTTGAATAATGCCGCTATATGTGGTCTTATGCCCCTGCTGTATATTTAGATATTCTTGATAAAATAATAAAAAAAAGAATCAGCAATATTATTGGTCCTTAACTGGCATCTCGTCATCAATCACCTTCCCATCGCCGTAACATAGTTGCCATGTGCCTTTTCTACAAATATTTCATGGTAATGTTTCGGATGACCTTCCCGGTATGGTACGTAGATCTTAAGAATTTAGTTGCAGGCTTGTATGTGGATGGGTATATATATATATATATATATATATATATATATATATATATATATATATATATATATATATATATACCCATATATATATACCCATATATATATATACCCATCCACATACAAGCCTGCAACTAAATTCTTAAGATCTACGTACCATACCGGGAAGGTCATCCGAAACATTACCATGAAATATTTGTAGAAAAGGCACATGGCAACTATGTTACGGCGATGGGAAGGTGATTGATGACGAGATGCCAGTTAAGGACCAATAATATTGCTGATTCTTTTTTTTATATATATATATTGCTGATTCTTTTATATATATATATATATATATATATATATATATATATATATATATATATGACAAAGTGGTATAAGTTTACTTATTTCGCGTTTCGTCCTTCAGAACCTTTTGCTATGCTGGAAGGACTACAAATGCTCACGGTAGAGGGGGGCTTGGAATTTTGGGATTTTTTTTTTCTTCAGCCGACTTCATTTGTAGTCTTTTTCTTTTCCTTTCCATCACTTTTTAGAGTAGGTATTCCACAATATGTTATTAGAATATTTGCCAGGAATTGTGACGCGTTTTATCCTTCAGGAATTTTTGTTAGGGCGTGTGTGCATGCATGCAGAAAAATAAACAACAACAAAATTATGACCGGAAAATATATAAACACCTATCCGTGAATGTATAATCCACTTTCAGAGAAACCGCCAAAAGCATATACCGACTGGCTAACAGTAATATTTGAAATTATTTATCAAACAATCTGAAATTATTATTTTAAATTACTTATCAAACAATTCAAACAATCTGACGAGGCAGTGTAAAACTATGAGACGCCAGCAAGAAGTGCAAATTAGGATATGTAGAATAAACAACAGCTAACCCTAGAGTTGAAACTCTAGGGTTAACTGTTATTTATTAATACATATCCTAGTTTGCACTTCTTACCGGGGGCCAATAATTTTACAGATGCATTGGCTAGATGTAACCGCAAGTTCTATGCTAACAGTTTCTTTTCTCGCAATTCTCGTTTGTGGATCCATCTTCCTGTTCCATGTTTTTTGGCCAACATTGAACTCCAAAATATTAAATGTAATGTTAATAGTTCTCTGCTATTTTCTCGGTTATTCTCTATTGTTCCTGCCGCTAAATGTTTCTCTTTTTACTGATTCTTTCACAGTAACCGCTTGCATTTTAATGGCTTTACTACCTTTACATAGCATGGAATGATTAAAAGGTTAAATAAATAAAGGTCTAAACTGGTTCAAATAAGGAATGCATTTTCTTCGTTACTATGATTTATTGAATAATCAGGCCGGTAGGCGAAAATAAATAAATATATTGTTTAATAAATATACTGAGCTTCTACTCAGCTACGGGTATCCACAAAAAATAATATCTAAAGTAGGATCGATAAACAGAAAAAAAAATAGGGTACTGCTGCCAAATTTGGATTTGAGCTGCCCAATCTACTATTTCCAACCTTGGGGGCGTTCAAAATCAACTAGGCTCCCTAGTGCATGATGAATTATTTCCCACCCTACAACCTCTTTCCACTAAGAAAATGTCAC
>OZ010587.1:65468845-65476345 GCA_963932145.1 Acanthosepion lycidas | reverse complement strand
TTTGCCCTCATCTTTGTCGCCATATTTATTACAACGTTTCGGCCGTTTTACGCTCCGGGCTTCTTCAGGTCGTTGGAATGTCGAAGTGAACACTTTATTTTGCTCACTGGTTTTAACTGTTCTAGTTCCACGTGCCATGTCTAATGGATGTCAGTTATCAGTTATCTCCTGTTAATTCCCTTCTCCAAGTTCTCCACCGCCTTAAACATGCCTAGGCTGGCATCTCGCTATCACCCTTTCACTGTCAAAACTGTTAAACATGCCTGTGCGCTGAAACTTTAGACGAAACAAACTACGCGTAAGTCAAAGTTATTTTTTACTTTTAGTAAAGTTTTATACCTTATACCAGTGTTTGTAAATATTATCTCTACATAAGCGTGCCCTCAATGAAGCAAAGTTGCTGCTTGTTGATAGAATGAAATAACGTATTGCATCTCGCAAGATTGCTTCTAAAGATTATTGGGGTCTCTGTCAGAGTCTGCTGAACTCCAGCAAAACCTCAGTCCCTCCTCTATTCAATCAATTTGAAGTCATTACATCCTTTACTGATAAGGCTGAATGCTTTGTTCGGAAATTTTCATGCAACTCATCACACATATCCGGGGTACCCACACATGATTTTACCCCTAGAATTGAGGCTATACTGAATAAGATGTGCGTAACCCTGTCGATGATATTAAATTAGGCTCTCATAAAGCTGGTGGTCGTGACGGGATACGATGCTTAGTCCTAAGGAAATGTGCTCCTTGACCTGGCTCCGGTTCTTTCCAAACTATATAACTATTGTCTTGCTGACTCTTGTTTTACGGTTTGTTGGAAGTCATCGTCTGTTCTCCCTGTATTTAAGAACTCTGAAGACCCTTCTGGCCCATCTAACTACCATCATATCAGCCTCCTACCACTCTTCGACAAAGTCTTCGTGGCTTTAATTTATTGCCGAAGTAGTTATGCATCTCACCTCCCACGATCTGCTCTCTGACAATGTTTTCCACTTTGCCCAGTCTACCGCTAACGTGCTTACGGACATAACTGAATATGTATACCAAGCTCTTGTTATTAGGTTGGTGCAAAAATAATAACGTAATAATGTCGTTTTTGAAGTATTTTTTAACGTCAAAAAACGACATTATTACGTCATTATTTTTGCACCAACCTAATAATTACGGCGAAGCTCGAGCTGTTATTCTAGCTATATCGATGACATTTGAGAGGGTTTTTCCTGCTGGGCTTCTACATAAGCTTCAGGGATACAGTATTATAGAATGATTATATGATTTAATCCAATCATTCCTGTCAAATCGTGAAATGAAGGTTGTCCTGAACGGGTGCTTTTCCAGTTCCTTCCATACGAACGAGAATTTTCCTCAATGCTCTCTCCTTGTTCCTACGCTGTTTCTGATCTTCATCAAAGATCTTCCTGGCATTATAAATTCTCAAGTCGGTATCTACGCCGACGACACTACTATTTACTCCTGTCCCAATAATAAATCCAGCATTGCTAACAAAGTTAACCTGGCCGTTATTCTCGAAAAGGGCCTCCATTCTCTGGTTGAAAAAGGCAGGAAATGGCTTGTGAATTTTAATGAATCCAAACGAAACTGTTGCCATTTAGTCCCCACAGAGAAACGTCCCTGCCTCCTATCAGCATGGTTGATGCTAAACTCTATGAGACCACCTCTCTGCGCCTTGTTGGTCTCACGTTTTCCACTGACCTGAGGTGGGACAACTACGTACAATCAATAGCTTCACCTACCGCAAGGAACTACATTGAATCAATAGCTGCATTTGCTGCAAGGAAAATTGTCTTGCCAGAAGATTTTTCTCGTCTGAGTTCATCCTTCACATCTACCTTTCGTCCATGGATAGAATGCTATTGCTACATATGGTCTGCTGCTCCTTTTGTTGATCTCGAGGTTCTCGATAAAATCCAAAGACGGATATGCAATGTGGTCGATTCTGACATGTGTTCTCGACTCTAGATATTTTCTCATAGGCGTGATGTGGCTTCACTCTGTCTTTTCTATAAATATTTTCATGGCATGTGCTCTGACGAGCTATTTTCCTTGGTGCCCCGACTGCATGAATTTAAGCGTGCTAATGGGTTGTTATTTCGGTCACAGCCTTTTACTGTCGAACAGTTAAATGTAACCGACACTTCTACTCCCACAGTGTCTTCTCTCGAAATTCCCGACATTGGAACACCCTTCCTCTTACTAGCTTTCCTGGTAAATATAATATTAAAAAAATTAAGTGCAATGTCGATTGAAATTTTCTGATGCCTTGACACACATTTTTCTTTTTATTCTTCTCTGTTGTACTTTTTATCATTCTCCGTTGTTCTTTGTATCCTTTCTTTATCCCCCCCACCTATACCCAATCTATTCCCATACGTTAATTCCTTGTAGCAGGGGTGAAAAAAAAATGCTTCTAAGCGTATTTACATACAGATAAATAAGTCAAGATACAGATGAATATGATTAGAAAAATTACCGGTTATGTTTGAAAAAAATCATCAGTAGTTTTCAATAACGAGACGTATTTGTTTTGGTTTTGAACAACAGGAAACCTTTGATGTGTTTTTCTCTCCCCATTATGATGTTTTATTTCGCTTGATCAATCACTTTTGTCTATTGTGATACACTCGTTTTTAGATCACTTACAACGTTTGTAAAGTCTTTTATCAATGTGTACTTGAAGAGTGATGTGTTTTTTTTTTTAAATTTTTGTATAGCTGAAATAGAGCAGACCATATGCTGAGAGATATTTTTGATTCATAAAATGGACTTATTTTTACAGCTTCTCATCATTTTTCAGTGTCTGTTTTATATCTTTGGATCATCTAGGCGTATTTATATAATAATTTTAGAAATTTCACAGCCTTCTATACTCTTTTGGTTAAAAAGATATTGAATAAATTGCTTGACCAATACATGCAAGATGAGTGAGAAGACAAATGCAGTTTGGTTATTTAATTGTATTACCTACTGTATATATACAGAGTTTGTCAAAAATACTTTTACAACATTCAGGGCGGGTTCATAAAAAAAGCCCAAAAAAACAAAAGTCCATGTAAGCGGATATCCGCAAATATTTCGTTTTTTGAGTCATTAATTTGAAAGTTTACAGTAGATAAATATACAATACAATACACAATCCAAAAATACTTTTATAAAAATTAGGGGTTGGTTCCTGATAACAAAACAACGTAAAATGACGATATAAACATAAGTCTAAAAGGTCATCCAAAATTGTATCAAACTTTATTCATGTCTTACCATTCCCACTTTCAATTGTGTCTTCCATCCTTAAAACGAAACTCTATTTGACAGGGAAAAAAAAGCCATAAAAACATTTGGACTACATTTGGAACAATCTTTTGCACACTAATTGACAAAAGAATTATTCACAAATCCAAACTCCCTAAACACCCACCTTGGCTACTAAAACAACCAGAAATCATTCTAGAATTAACAAAATACTCCAAATCTAATGCACATCCCTCAACTTATATCGATAATTTAAATAACATCCTAGAAAAACACCCAAACTGGACACAAATATACACAGATGGCTCTAAAGACAAGAATGAAGTTGGAAGTGCGGCTATCTCTAACAACACAACGCTCCAAAAAACGCCAACCAGACAATACCTCAATTTTCAGTGCTGAAGCTACAGCCATAAACTTAGCTTTAGACCTCACCTTAAAAATTAACCTTTACAAATATATAATATTTTCAGACTCATTACCAGTGCCAATGGCACTAAAAAACAAAAATCTAAATAACCCTCTGATCATTGATCCCCTACAAAGAGTTAATCTCATCATTCAAAAGAAAAACATTTTCTGTTGGATTCCCAGCCACATTGGTCTCAGAGGAAACGAAAAAAGCAAATACATCTGCTAAAAGATCATTAAACATCAACATTAGTGACATAAAAGTACACCATACAGATTACAAACCGTTAATCAACAACCGCATTACGACCAAATAGCAAGAGTCGTGGAACTCCTTCAAAAATAACAAACTCTACGAAATCAAACCCATCCTCAAAGAACGGATAGAAGCTAAAATTCCCAACAGGTAAATGTCAAGAAGAGAAGGAGTAGTAATGACTAGATTTCAAATAGGCCACACCGCTGTCACCCACTCACACCTGCTGAAGGGTGAAGAAGCCCCAATTTGCATTCCATGCCAGGAGCTCTACACAGTGAAACATTTACTAACAAGCTGCATAGATCTTGAACAAATACGATTGAGATGCTATCAAGAAAACAATCTGAAAAACATCATTAACAAAACTGACCCAAATGACCTTTTAGAATTTCTAAAAACAACAAAATAACAAAATATAGTTGGAAAAGAAGATAGCATATAATCATCATGCACAAAATCCCAACACCTCTACCTATATCTTGGAAACAATAAAATCACAAAAGATCAATAAGCAGTAAACAAAAGCCAAACAAATTGTTCAGCAATAAATAACCCGAAAGGGTTGATATGCTGGAAAAATAAACAACTAAACGAAAAGGCCATCGTTGTACCTCAAAACAGTACCTCATAACAATTGTTCAAATATCCTCCGTTTGTTTCAACACAGGCATATACTTGTTGGATCGTTGATTCACGTATCTTTCAAATACTCTCACACGGTGTCGATTGGTTTCGCAGGCAACCCATGATACGTTGATGAAACATCTCGGCATTATCAATGTCTGCTGCATAAAACAATTGTTTTAGGTAGCCAACAAATAAACATCCAAAGGAATGAGGTCGACGAAACGTGCAGACCATCTGAAAGTCATATCTGCTGCACACCATATAAATTTCATGTCATTGTTAACACATCTCAGGTAACTCACTAATATTGACGTTAAACGATGAAATTTACATGGAAACAAAACGCCATCTACCACAAACTTTGCTTAAACTCAATAACTCAAAAACGAAGGATTTGCGGACATGTGTTTATATGGTCATATATATATATATATATATATATATATATATATATATATATATATATATATATATATATATATATATATATCAAGAAATATAGTCTTAAGATGTGCTATATTTATGGGTTAAAGTGCTCAATTTCAGAGATAGAGCGTGTGTAAATATAAAAGTGAACACAGAAGTCAACACTTAGAGACGACAGTCAGTTTCATGCAAGATGCAATCGTCAGGCCTGACGATTGCATCTTGCATGAAACTGACTGTCGCCTCTAAGTGTTGACTTCTGTGTTCACTTATATATATATATATATATATATATATATATATATATATATATATATATATATATATTTAAGATGCGATGGTTAAATTGTCACCATTATATTAGGTTGGTGCAAAATTATGCCGTTTTCTGGCGTTAAAAAAATACGTCAATAACGACATTATTTTTGCAACAACCTAATATATTTTTAATTTCTTTAATTTTGATTTTGTTGACTGCACACTATAGTAGGGTCAGTTGGTCACCGTCTGTGAGAAAATTAGCATAATGACGTATTTCACTCCGCCAGAAACTATTAAATGCTATGATGTACTGCTAATCATTCGCGACGGAAACTCCAGTACAAACATTTCAGAGTGTTCGGGTGTCAATCTGACGAAAGTACAGATGATTTGGAAAGAGTTGGTTGAGTCTAATAGTGATTACGAAGTTGTTCGGAATGATCACTGGTGATGGTGAAGTTTTTCCTCCATTCATCTATCCACAGGGCCTCAGACTCAACGATGTCTTGAGGAGGTAATGCTACGCTGGGTCAAGAGGGTGGCTGCTGGAAGACTCCCTGTCTGGGAACATGATTCTGCAGCATCCCACACAAGCCGTAGAAGCCAGTCATGGCTGTCAGAAAGTTCCGGCCACATCACCCCTACATCTGGCCACCTATCATTTCGGACTGCAACACACTTGATTATTATGTGTGGAGCGCAGATCAACAAAACTTCTTGTAACACCAAAAATAAAATGAAGCGAAGGATTAGGACATCTTTCAGAAATTTATACAAGGAAAGCCTCCAGAAAGATGCAGGAGGCGGTAATTCTTCTTTGTATTTTTTCGTAATTTTTCGACAATATATCCATCGTACCATTGTGTGCACACACACACACACATATATATATATATATATATATATATATATATATATATATATATATATATATAAGTAGATACAATTCAATACCCCATATGATATATGGCGATTTTGCCCAGAACGTGCTTGTCAGCTTCAAGGATTTAAATTTAACTCCATCGTGTTGATAAGCCCGTTCTGGGCAAATGGCCATATATCATATGGGTTATTAAATTTTAATTCATCTACAATAAATACATTGAGCTCTCTTCTGTGGAGCAGTTTTAATATTTTATATTACAAGGATTAACTTGGATTACCTACGAAGATATATATATATATATATATATATATATATATATATATATATATATATATATATGTGTGTGTGTGTGTGTGTGTGTGTGTGTGTGTGTGTGTGTGTGTGTTAGTGCGCAGGTATGCAGAAAATAGAAAAGAACACGTTGGGTGCATAATCCGGAGTTCCTTAATATTTTTGTTTTTATTTTTAAGAAGACAGTGTTCCATACAAAAGTAGAGCTTTATGATAATAATATTTTTTGTTTAAAAATATGATTCCTTCGCTATATAAGAGTTCTCATGTTTCAAAAACGAGAGCCGAAACCCTCCAAATAATTATTAAAATTAAGTTCAATTGAGGTGTTTAGTCCCGTAGCTTATTCCTAAAATTTCGCTTGAAGAAGAAACGGGACTAAACACCTCAATTCAACTTAATTTTAATAATTATTTGGATGGTTTCGGCTCTCGCTTTTGAAACATGAGAACTCTTATGTAGCGAAGGAATCATATTTTTAAATAAAAAATATTATTATTATTATTATATATATATATATATATATATATATATATATTAGGGTTATTTTCTTTTTTTTGGCTGTCGGGTCATGTAAATTAATAATTGTATATGTGGGCAAATTTGATTAAAAAACACTGACAAGGAACGGTAGTGTAGTTAAGTTTTTTTCTTTTTATTTATTTAACTTGCAAAGATTTTTGTATTTATTTGTCTGTGTTTAAGTTCGTCATAATTAATACTTAGGTTGATATAGTATTGTGCTTCCTTATATTCTATACGGTTAAGGTGTTTTAATATTACATTATATTTTTGGATTTCATTATTTAAATGTTCGACTCTATTTTTGGCTGTTGTTATTTGTCGTCAATCGTCGTAGTTTTTTTTTCTTAATTTTGCAGGTTTACTTTCCGTGTTGGCTTATGCAATCCCCTCTTTTATACAATTGATAGTCAATCGTTTTTAATGAAACCTGTAAAATGATGCATTACTACCCAAATGCACAATTATATGTATATATATATATATATATATATATATATATATATATATATATATATATATATATATATTATAAATTAATTGATTTAAAA
>OZ010587.1:65461345-65466345 GCA_963932145.1 Acanthosepion lycidas | reverse complement strand
TCGTAATTCTCTGTAGGTCTGTATGTAGTAGACATTATTTTTGTTGGTTTTTCCTATGATGATTTGGGAATGTGTTTACGTGCACACAGTTTATTTTAAATAAACATAAGTTAGATTCTTTAACAATGGATTCAACAAAGGTTGGCGATATGATATAATGTTTTTGACATATGCCAATAGTTGGTGGTAATATTAAGCTTTCAAAGTACTTTCATCTTAAAGCATTATGTATTTTTAAAAATTTAGATGACATTGGTAAAATCAAAGTTATGGTCAGTTTTGTTCCTATGTAGTAGGGGAGAGAATTTGATGGTTGCCTGAACGAAAATCTCTTTTCTGCTTGTACATACGGGCTTTTAGATCACGTGATGACTCCACTACATACACATTTTTTGTATTGTTAACAACCAATTTTAATACCGGCATTTGATTTAGTGTTGAATATATTGATCTTCCTAATTATATTCCCCGATTCAAGTTAGGCCGATGTATATTTATGTGATTTCCTAGAATTTAATTTTTGTAAATTTATGTTAGACTGATGAATATCCATCAGCATTTTTTCAATTTAAATATTGCGACAGACTAAAAACGTTTTTACGCTTATTTATAAATATTTGTTTCCAAAATAAAATCATTTTACATTTGCTTGATAAAATCCATCAGAAGACGAAACGCGTCGGTAAGATAAGTTTTGCTTTTGTTTTTATTCATATATATATATATACATATGTACATATTGAAGATGCGATGAGTAAATTTTCGCCATATATTTTTAATTAGCGAAATGCCCGTTTTTCGTTTATGATTTTGTCGACTCCAGAGTAAAGTAGGGTCAGTTGGATAACGTCTGTGAGAAGAAATAGCAACAGGACTCCATTTAAACCTCCTGAAACTTGAGAATTTTGTATGCTGCACTGCTTGGCATTCGGCCTGGAAATTCCAATACGAACGTTTCAGAGTGTTTACGTGTCAATCTGATGACAGTGCAGAGGATTCGAAAAGAGTTGGACGAGTCTATTGGTGATTACGAACCATTTTGGAAAGATGGCGAAGTCATACCTCCATTCATATTCCCACAGATAGTCAGACAAAAACTGCGGCCTACATCAAGTGTCTTGAGGAGGTAGTGTTGTTTTGGGTCAAGCGGGTGGCTTCTGGAAGAAATTATGCCTGTCAACAGGACTCTGCACGATTCCACACAAGTAGAAGAACCCAGTCATGGTTTTCAGACAATTTATGCGACCATATCAGCCCTTATATTTGGCCAAATAAACCCGCAGATTGAAAGCCTTCGTTTACTATGTGTGTGCTACAGTTGTGCAAGGAACCAACACAACTCCTTGTAACACCAAAGGTGAACTGACGTCAAGGATTATGGCAGCATTCACCAACTCAAACAGGGAGACTTTCCAGACAAAAGATGCAGGAGATTCCAAAGTCGTCTGGAGGCCGTGGTTGAAGGCAATGGCTATTTTATAGAATAAATTTATTGTTTAGTATTACAATATTTTTTTGTATATTTTTGCTAAATATATCTGTTAGAAAGATTTAGTAATATTTTCATTTCTGCGTAATTTTAGACGACAGTTTATCCAGTGCACCCTCTATATATGTACACAGACATATATATATATGTGTGTGCCTGTGTGTGCATAAATTGACTGAATGTGCCTCTTCATGTATTTTGTCAACGCTAGATCTATTTCAATTATATGTATCGATGGAAGACGTGAAAATGAGAGTTGATTATACAATGCAATCATGTGATAAAGTCATACGTTTCAGCACAGCTGTTGCTCTTCCAGTCTTGACAGATCGGTATCAAAATGAATAAGAATATGGTGTTTCCAAGTGAAAGTAAAAAACAACAATTCAAAGCAATTTAGCATTTGCGTACCCTCTCCGAAGATATTTTTACGGGAATTTTTTAAAATATGTCAGTGAATTTGGTACTTGTTATCAAAGTCAATTAGCAGTAATTTCATTTCTCAAAAGGCTTTAAATAAAATTTCATATAAGAACTATAGTAAGCTACGTGCCTAGTTTCAATATCTACATTTCATATCTATCTATCTATCTCAACATTTTCATATGTATACATCTAGCCATTTCATCATCTTTAGATATGCCTACCTATCTCACCATTTTCATGTGTGTATATATATATATATATATATATATATATATATGTATGTATCAATTCCTCTTTTATAAATGCTTTGTTAAAGATGACTGACAAGGTACAGCGATTAATCTTTTTATTAAATTTTTCTTGTGTTCGCACAAATGTTTTCTTTTCTAGATATAAAGTGTCTAGAAACTGTCCAACTATTCTGCATATCCGGGCTATTCCAGACCTTCTTTTAACCATTTTCAGGAGAGGTTTTTTTAGTTTTTTATTTCTTATTTTTAGCTAAATATTTGGGTCTTTATGCATGTTTCTAAAGTTATAGGAATATTTCATTTTCCGAACACGGTCAGAATATTGTGCCCATGTCCATACTTAATATTATATTGGGTTGGCGATTCTTTTTTATTATTAGGGCTTCCATTATTTTTAATCATTTTTTAAATGTGGATGAGGCTATTATACTTAATTAATATGTTTCAGATTGTGTCTGGTGTATATATATATATATATATATATATATATATATATATATATATATATAATGAATAAAACAGTACAACTAAGTAATAAAAAATAAAAATAAATAGCTTTTCCCTTGATGCTAGTCGTACAGAAACCGTAAATATGATTACTCCCATCTGGCTTTCGTCAAGCACTTTAAGGCGGCGCTAGATAAGTTTATGAAAAGACAACCATTTTATTTCCTAAGCCTCGTTCTCGCCATTGTTCCAAGATATAAAAACTACATAGTAATTACGTTCGCGCTGGATATCGTTAGACTTCCCGGTCCGCTGAAGACTGAAATTTCTTATTAACATTTCAACACATGGCATTCGCACGTCAAAACATTCACCTATAAATAAGCCAAACTTTTCTTTGGTCGTTCCAACTGAGCGCAAGATTGACTTCAGCTCGAACATTAATGCGATGTTTATACGTGCTTACCTTAGTTCTTAGACTAAAAAGAATATGGACATACCGAAGGGGCAATGAGAACATTGTTGCCCTACAGTTTATATAAAAATGAATAAACAACTCGTTGTAGAAATCCAAGATTTTTTATGCTTCTTCAATTATTTACATATGAACACGCACAAACTTAAAATATACACAAACATGCAAAGATTTAAGTTTCATTCGAAAAAATAAATAGTGTGAACACACAGAACACCACCAAATGGCAAAAGTTTGCTTCTTGTATGAAGCGTCTTGTTAGCAAAGTCCGAAAATAACGTATAAACGGAAATGTGTATATATATATATATATATATATATATATATATATATATATATTTCCTTCTCCTAGATGCATGCCTTAACTAAGGCTAAGGGTGCATCACTCCTAGTGGTTTAAACGTGCCCCCAGACACCAACCTGGGTATTTCCATGTCCCGGCGCAAACCTTCTTTTAACCATACAATATACAAATCTGAGGACTGTTGTTCACCTATTCTGTAGCAATTTTTTGCACCGAATTTGTGTTATCAACCGCTCCAAAAAGTGTGAATGGTTGTACACGGGCTTTCACCACTAAAATCAAACCTTTTGTGTGGTATTCTGACAACATTAAATCTTAGTTTTACGTAGTCTTACATGCAAGGAGACCACTGGCGATTGATTGAAGGCGACGGGGACAGGTGAAGGATATCACTGGAAGTCCTTAGCTGGATATCTACACGGTGGCGGTCGATAGGTGATGGCCGTGCTGCACAAATATGTGAGGAACTGTGCAGTTCGTGTCCTCCTTTGATGACAAAGCAGCCCTTTTCATGGACAGCACTGCTTTCCCCATGCCGGGGAAGGGGCGATAAAAGGAGCCCTAAACATTCCTTGCTCACATATTCAACTTGGCAGCTAACTGCAGCTGTCTGGGTATACAGTATCGCAGTCAAAACAATCGAACATCAATGAAGAAATTTCTTTTTGGGTCTTGGAATGTTCGCACCCTCCAGGACAATGACGAAACGCAAAACAGCCCTAGTGTCTCTTGAACTTTCAAAGTACAACATTGATATTGCAGGACTTGGTGAAACTCGTCTCTCTGGAATCGTTAAGTTCAAGGAAGGGAAGGGTGGTTACGTTTTCTTCACAAGTGGTAAAGGTCCAGATGAGCCACGTCTCTCTGGAGTAGGCTTTGCTGTGAAATCAGAACTTGCGTGTTCATTTCAGTCTCTGCCCAAAGGTCTGTCAGATCGTATCATGACTCTAACCCTTGAGTTAGAGCTTGAGACGCGCGTAACACTTGTAAGTTGCTATGCACCAACAATGAGTAGACCCGATCAAGAGAAAGACGACTTTTATCAGCAGTTACGGGAAGTGATAAGTGGCATTCGCCACAAGGATAAGCTCATTCTGATGGGGGATTTTAATGCAAGGGTTGGTGCTGATTCCCAAACGTGGGGAGGGGTTTTGGGACGTCATGAATGATAATGGTCTCCGTCTCCTTTCCTTATGCAGTGAGTTTAATCTCACTATCACCAACACAGTATTTCAACAGAAGAAATGACACAAAACTACTTGGATGCACACTCGTTCAAATAACTGGTATATGATTGATTATGTTATCACAAAGAAACGCGATATTCGCGACTTCAGGATAACGCGCTCATTTCATACTAGTTGTTACCTATCTGACCATGCCCTGCTGCGCAGCAAAACTTCTCTTTGTCTTCATCGCCGGCGAATTCAGAAATCAACTGTCCCTAGAAGTATTAACGTTAAGCCATTGAAGAATCCTGAAATACAGATAGCATAATCCGACAAGCTGGATGAAAACCTAGAGAACGTGGAAGTGAATGATGACATTGAAAAATCCTGGAAAGCCCTACGCGATGTCACACACGCCACTGCCATGGAAGTGTTAGTC
>OZ010587.1:65443845-65456345 GCA_963932145.1 Acanthosepion lycidas | reverse complement strand
GCAGCACTTTTTTTTAAAAATATAATTGACTAGAAATATTTTCTTTTCTTTTATCAGTTCTAAGAATTTGTCTTTTTTGAGTGTTAATTGTGTTGGTAAATTAAATTTGACATCCCGTTCTCTTTTGGTGTATATTTTCCTATTATCCCATCTCTCTCCACCCCCTTCTGTATGTGTGTTTGTGTCTGTGCGCGCGTGTGTGTGTGTGTGTGTGTGTGTGTGTGTCTGCGCACGGATATATCTGCCATCCTGCAAAAATGACCGGCCCAGCGCAAACGTTATGTTTTTTAGTGGTGTCTTGATGAAGAAGGCAATGGCACCGATAGACGGCTCGCGTTTTTCATGAGGACGCTTCAGCGCATTTTCAGAATAGCGCAAATTCTGGGCTAATGGAAGTGCACACACCGACACACACATGTATTCATACGACTTGCATTCATTGGTAAAGCCCTGATCTTTGAATATAGATCACACAATAATTTATATGTCTGATGTTGTCGATCAATTCACTTCTATGTAAATATTTTCGTATTTATCTATCTATCTATCTATCTATCTATCTATCTATCTATCTATCTCAGTTTGTTCAGATCTATCTATCTATCTATCTATCTATCTATCTATCTATCTATCTATCTATCTGTCACAATTTGTTCAGATCTATCTCCGTTTGTTCAGATCTATCTATCTATCTATCTATCTATCTATCTATCTATCTGTCGCAATTTGTTCAGATCTATCTCCGTTTGTTCAGATCTATCTATCTATCTATCTATCTGTCGCAATTTGTTCAGATCTATCTCCGTTTGTTCAGATCTATCTATCTATCTATCTGTCGCAATTTGTTCAGATCTATCTCCGTTTGTTCAGATCTATCTATCTATCTATCTGTCGCAATTTGTTCAGATCTATATCCGTTTGTTCAGATCTATCTATCTATCTATCTGTCGCAGTTTGTTCAGACCTATCTTTTGTCAATCTGTATCTGTCAGCTTCCTTTCGTATACGAAACGTAAACAACAGTAATATTGGAAAATGGATACTTTAATCAGTATTTAGTTTTGATAAATATAAAGTGTATTTTCATGGGCTACACCTGTTTGCGTTTCTATCCCTGTTTATTTTCCATAAACATTGAAATTAATAATCCCCGACCCAGATCTCCATATCCTACTAAAGAATCATTGTGCCTCGAGATTTAATTCGAACCTTTATGACTTTTCTATAAGGGAAACCATTCTTATAGCAGAAGCATGCCTCTACCAATTTGGTTACGTGAGACCATGTTAAAAAAAAGAAACAGGTATACATTCCTCATCGTTCTTGTTTCTCCCACAACGTTTCTGCCATTTTGCTCTCCGGCCTCCCTCATATATATCCCGAAACTTCAGGCAGATTTCCTAAAATAGAAAGTGAGACAAGCACTAGAAAAGACCAACCCGCTAAATCAAATATCACAACAGAAGCAATGTTGTTACTCAAGACCGAAAAAATTTGCACGAATATTCTTATATCGCCATCTTACAAAGACAATGCTTCGTTGGTGATGGACAAGTTGGAATACTCCAAAAGATTTGCCACACTTGTTGGGGATGGTAGCTAGAGCAAAGTGAAAAAAAAGTTCCGATCCTAACATTTGAGAGGAAGCTGTCACAGATCCTAGATAAGAACAAGGACTACTTCGCGCTAAATAAATATAGACAACTAACACAACTTTACATATATGGTCTCCCCAAGATTCACAATATTGGAATTCCATTGAAACATATAGACAGCTACAAGGCCTCAGCATGCCAGTCACTGATCAGATTCCTAGCGGATATAGTCAACCCGCTAAAAAGGAAGTCCTCATCATATGTTAGAATATCAGAACACTGATTGAAACTGATCCAAGAGTTACCCATTCATAATAATCGGATGGTAAGTGTGGACGTGGTAAGCCTGATCACCAGAATTCCAACAGACGAGTCCCTGGCAGTGGTTCGAAACCGATTGAAATCATACCTTTATCTGAGAGAATGTACTAACATTCCAATTAATAATGTGGGAAATGTTGAATTTCAGTATACAGATAAAATTTTCGAAATAGAGTCTGGCTTATGCTAATAGGATACAGGTTTGGCTATGGCTTCATCATTGTCACCAGTGATGGCAAATATATACATGGACTATTCGAGGAAATGTCTGTAGAAACGTTACCAATAAAGCCCACATTATGCTGGGATACTCTGGCAACAGTAAGGGGCTGTAGAAATACTGCTGATCTATGTGAATTAAAAAGACCTTCGATACAGTTTTCAATTGAAGAAGAAAAAATAATCATTTAGTCTTCCAGAGTGTATTGATAACACGCAGAGTGAATGTGTTCAAAACATCCGTGTATAACAAGTCAATGTTCACCGAACAATGCCTCAACTTCATTTGCCACCATCTGTACAGTGTGAGAGAAGTATCATTCGATACCTACAACAACGGGTGAAAATCAGAAATGGCGACCTAGACACATATCAACAAGAAATGACCATCTATAAACGTACCCTTCGGAATAACAAACCCCCCGGCAAACGTGAAAACGGGTAGTCAGCATGTGGTAACAGAATGGGCAAGATTGTCCAGAAAAAACATGCCAGGGTATGTCTAATTTAAGTCTAAGAGATTATCGGAAATGATTCAGAAGATATGCCGCCCATACAACATCAGGGCAATATCCAGAAGCACTTCCAAGCTAGGTGGAAAATCCCTGCCGAATAAAAGCATAATACTGGAGAAAATATGATCAAGAATTGCGTGTACTCGTTTTCTTGCAGTTGTGGTAGAAAGTATAAAGATGGAACAAGCTGCCCCCTCTAATAGTAAGTCTGAAGGAACATGCCGTAGTGAGAGGTGAGAAAATGAAATCGGTTATAGCTGATCATATATCGAGGGAAAGGGTGAACATCAGTCCATGTGGAATTAATTGAAAATATTGAACGGGGAACACAGTTTTATATGTCTGAAAGTAGGCCATGAGGATATAATAATACATTCAATACTTCGTTATATAAAACGCCCACAAGTAAAAACTCTTGCCATCTTAATTTTACAAGCCGATGTCCTTTCCGATATAAAATAGGTCTTATTAAAAAATTCCTCATGAGTTCGCACGAGAATTCAGACTCCTTTCCGATTCCCTTAAAGAGTTTACTAACCAAAAACAAACACTTGTTAACGGTTTTCTTAACCATCATCTAGATTAACATATTAGACATTTTACTTTCAAAGGTAATCAATAGAAATACTGAACACACAGAAAAAAATAACATTAACAATTTCTACAAAATAAAATGCCTAGTAACTATAAGCAAGACGAATCTTCGGTTAGAAATATTATAAAGAAATAAAAAAACTCCAGTCGACTAAAGGAAAAAAATTAAATTATTTTTTATTATAAAAAAAAATTAATGCCGCTCACCTCCTCGTCAAAAATAATAAATCACCTGCAAGATCCAAAATACTAATATTATTTACAAATTTACATCCCCCTTAAGAAGCTGTGTTTCTGACCAATTCAAATTTGTAAATAATTATATTTTTATATACTACATGATTATTAAGAAGACTCACATGATTAATAAGAAGACTCACGTTTTATATACTACAACATGATTAATAAGAAGTCTCTGACTATAGGTTAATTAGGTGTCATTTAAATACATATGAAGACCTACCAAGGTCTATCCATAACATACTCGTTGCTAATTCAAATATAATAGCATCATCCACATGTACAAAAAGACTAAAAACAATGGAAGCATTATAAATAAAAAAGAAAATAATATCAACTATGAACATGGACACAATGTGCTGGCAGTGTTTGAAAACACTCCTAAAACGCTAGATACAAACATAAAACAGTGCGAGTGTGTGTGTGTGCGTGTGTGCGTGCGTATGTGTGCGTGTGCGCGCGCGTGGGTGTGCGCGTGTGTGTTTGCGCGTGTGTTTATGTGTGCGTGTGTGTATGTGCGTGTGTTTGCGCGGGCGTATGTGTGTGTGTGTGCGTGTGTTTGTGTGTTAACAGTGCTGAGTAATGTAGCGTTATATTTTGGGGAATAGTCTGAGCAAATGCGTTGAAATTTATCACGTACAAAATAATACATTTGATGCTATATTTACTTTTGTATTTACTTACGTTCCCTAAAATTTTCGCATATATATATATATATATATATATATATATATATATATATATATATATATATATATATTCGATTATTAATTATCATCTCTTATATCATTGTGCCTACTGTCTTTCATTAAAGGCTCAGTTTATTTTTCCGTTGTTTAATTTGATGAAAGCCTCTACGAGTAAACAGGAGTTTTCCGGTTCCCATTTTTCTGGTAAAAACGAGCAAAAACCCAGCAGATCATACATAATTAGTAGGCAGGCTTTGAATGATTGAGATTCCTACATTGTAATAAATACTGTTAGCGTATTATTTTTCATTTTACTACATAAAATGATATATCAGCATTACCCATTATTTATTTTTTTTTTACATAGAAATAATCAACTAAGTGCCTTCATCTCTTTTACAAATTTGTTCTTTCTTTAAACCGTGTTAGAACTAATTAATAACGGTGAAAGAAAATGATAGGCGAACGTCATTAGTAATCCGGGAAGACAATCTTATTATTTTAAAAGCGTTGGAGAATTGCTTTCTTTGAGAGGGATGATTAATAAACATGTCCTCCAGTAAGGTATCTACCTAAATCTTGATGTGCTGCTCTTCTTCTCAGCGGATTTCTTCAACCTATACACCGAGGTGTCCTTTAGAGTACTGGAAGATCTAACAGAAATGATTGTCTTAAGACACAATTTTAACAATATATGTAGATGACGCTCTGTTAATAGAAGAAACTATTGGCAAATCTAGAAAATACAGCAACATGGAAAAAACGAAAGAAATAAACATCAGTTGTAAGAAAATAGAATATATGGTTGTTAGAAAAAGGACAGGCTAAGATGCGATGCATGAATCGGAGACTTAATAATCAAGCATGTACATAAATTTAACTATCGGGAAAGAGTCATAACAGGCAACAGAATACGGGACACAGAAATCCGGAGAAGGATTAATTTGGTTTTTTTTTACGGCATATCAACCTCAGTGGGTTATTTAATACCGACAATATTTTTCCCAAAAAATCTATTGATGATAATATTTTCCTTTTTAAAAATTATACTGCAGGGAATAATTTTATCTTCAAAAATGTATTTCTGGTAATAATTTTTCCAAAAAGCTATTGCTGGTATTAAAAACTATCGTTACACTTTCATAGTGTTTTGCGTTAGCTATTTGCCCATAGCTGGAATCTTGAGAGGTGCTACCACACCGGTACAAGGTGGATCTGGGAACACCAGCAAGTAAGAGATGGTTCACGCTTCTCAAAAACCTCCCGACCAGAGGCCTTGCTGTGGGATGTAGTTTATCATCTTATCCAGGACGTGGATGTAGCTTATCGCCTTACCTAGGACGCGGATGTATTTTATCGTCATACCCAGGACGTGGATGTAGTTTATCGTCATGCCTAGGACAGGGATATAATTTATTGTCTTACCCAGGACGCGGATATAGTTTATTGTCATACCTAGGTCGGCGAGAAGGATTAGATTACTGAAAGCAAATCAAGGTAATAAGCGATGATAAACTTACATTAGAAAGGTATAAATTCATCTCTATCTTCAGCCATGGGTTAAATAGTCGAACTTTTACTCCCAAAAATCATTGCTGCTTCCAAAAGATTAAATACGTAATATTCACACGCAAAATATAATTATTCCTACAATCAGAAAATATGTGTCGGATTTAAATCAGCCACAAAGGTTTGATAAACCATAAAATAAAACAAATCAATCAATAATATAGTTGGCAGCACACAAATCCCTACAAACACACACACGTCCACACACACACACGTGCGCGGGCGCACGCGAACGCGCACTTCCACATAGATAGATAGATAGATAGATAGATAGATAGATAGATAGATAGATAGATAGATAGATAGATAGATATGTATGCCTGGAATATTTTAAAATACAATTTTAGATTAAATTGTGGATCGAAAGAAGTAAACCAGCAACTCATGAATTACTGCATGGAGTTTTGAAATCAGCCTAGAATTGCACTATGAATTGTCCTTTAGGAAAGAACTTCAGATTATTTATAAAAATATAATTTTCAATTTGCCACATGAATAAAAAAAAGTATATGCATTCATTAGATCGATATATCATTTTATGAGCCTTATTCTTTTTTAAATAATAGAGGCATATTGCCGAACGTAGAAGGCTGATATAGACAAGGGAATGAAAAGATAGATGAATATATATTTGGGTCAAAGTAAAGAGAGAACATCTTTGCCAAATTTAATGAACTCATAATGCAACGTAGACCTTTGAGAAACATAAAGTAATGCGTGTAGTTCAGACGCGCCATAGTCCTTTTGTTTAAAATATTTCCGAATGCTATAAAATAGTATCACATAGCTGAAATTAACATATATACTCGTATATATCCAGAGAAATATATGACAAAATTTATAATAAAATGTTGGATCATACTTATATACGAAACAATAATTTTGCCGTTTTCACCAAATTCGCCGTCAATGTAAATTAATATAAAGCGTTAAGTTCCATGGAATTTTTGTTTTAGAATGAAACACTGTTTATTTATTTGTTTAATCATGTCGCCCTCATCGAGGCGGTAATGCCACGATAACGCGGGGTTGTTACAGTGAATGAAAGTGGAATAGAATGAGAAGATTGAGAATGGAGTGGATTGAGGAAAGGATAAGAAAGGAACAGAAGATGGCGATTGACATTAAATTTCAGGTTTTATAATTATAGTCAGTAAGACTGAAACCGGAAGGGAGTTCCACGGGTGGGAAGTGTGAGAAAAGAAACTGCTAGAGCAGATGTATCGGTTGCGTCTTAGCTAATTCAAAAGTAATTTACTAGCACGCTCAAATTCATATATTCGTGACACCAGGGCAAAACCTTAACAGAACAGTTAAATATTTGTAGAAAAGACAAATTAAAGCCACGTCTCGCCGGTGAGAAATTGAATGATGTCGAGGCTTAGATTTTACATTTTACCGAATATCTTTAGTACTTACAGATTTTATTCATGTTTACATTTATAAAAGGGAGATAACCAATTTAAAACTCTAACGGAGGCCAATGAACCGTTTAATTAATCCGTTTGATTTACAATTTTTAAAAGTTTAACGATATCTACGATTTATTGATTACTCTTAGTATCATATAAATAGTATTTTTGTCTCAATATCTTTTTATCTTAAATAATTATGTGCTTAATGTGGGAATATCTCTCGGAAGAAACAAAAAATGACCACTTAATAGACAAAGGTATCTGTTGCCTCATGGCTTGAACAAATAACGTTATATTGCAAGAAACGTAGGAGTAAAGAAACTGATTAATTCAACATTTCTAATTTTGTCTAACTGCAGATAAATATTTTATTTGCATACATTATTAAAACGACTATGCGAAATAATCTCTCGTGCATTTAATAACTTAAGTTTATTTATCTCCCTTGCCCTACAGATGGGACAGGAATATATAAATATATTCACATTGATAATTATTATATGGTTTATACTGATGTTATGTTATACTAACCTGGTGTTCGTTTCTCGGCCTTTGGCTGCGATTCGATCACGGCTTCGACTAGCTTGGACTGGCTTCGGCCTGGACCAGTTAAGACAAGCCATGACCAGCTTTGACTAAGCTCTGACCAGCTTGGACATGCTGTGACCAGTTTTGGACCAGTGGCCCTTAGAGTGGAAACACTCGGGTCTCCCACGTTAAACGACCTTGTGTCACATCTTGACCTTGTGGGAGTCAAGTAAATATCAATACCTATACTGATGTTATGTTATCGATTGGTGTTCTACTTTTAGGGCATTAATTGTTTCCCAAGATTTTAAGAAACGGGCTTCATTTGATTCGCATATTAAATCAAACACCACCACTTTCTGAAGGGGGTTAAAATGCGTAAATAATGACAAAAAAATGAAACGGTACAACAACTTTTTCTGTTGGGTTTGTAAAATAATATTTCTACTCTAAATGACTTCTAAATCCGTTTTTATAAATCAAAATATTAAAACTACATAAAAAAGATGTTTTTCATTCGTTTGAATTTAAAAAAGAAACGTTTCCATCTGAAAGAAAGCTGTTGATTAGATGCTTCGGCTTGCATTTCAGTCCCCATCTCGGACATAAATTAGTGATATCGATTTATAATCGGATTGCCTTATACACAGTTCTATGCGGTAAAGCCATAAATAACTTTAACTATAATCACCAACATAATTATTTATTTTAATAATAATAAGTTTTAAGGCTAACTATTAAGCAAGAATCGATATACTGAAAAATATATAAGGTTGTGAGTTATAAATTATAAAGCTGCATTCCTTATGTGGTCCCGTATCCTCCAGACACTCTTTTTTTTTCTTTTTTTTTTTTTTGGTCGAAGTCTCAGGTTAAACTCCATTGCCTGAGTCGACACCGAACAAAATAAAATATAAGAAAAACAAGAACAATTTTGTATTTAGTCTCACGTATGCGTGAGATTGCCATTTTTCACCTCGAAAGTGGGTGTAGGATAAATCTAAAACCACGTCTATTGTGCCGTCCTTATTAAAAAGATTCGCTCCAGGGTGAGGTCTCGTCCTAAACAGCTCCACTCTCAAGAAGGAGATGGTGGGTTAATTCCTGTCACCTGACCTATTCCGAAAAGGGAAAGTACCAAATTGGGTAGAACTAATTTTGTTCCTAATCCCAAAATATGCGAGCAATGTGTTATATTCTGCTGGAGTTAGTGTGCGGATTGGTTCCATGATAAAAACGATATTTATTTGACATCACAGGCTCTCGCAATATTTAGATATCTCGCTAGTACAATATATATATATATATACACATATATATATGTATATATAATAAATTTTAAAGGATTCAATCTTTCACACACGCACTGATAGATGGATAGATAGATATTATTAGCTTCAGCTTTAATGTATTAGATTTAGATACAAGGATAATGTCATACACTTTGTGGCATGGGTCGGTAACCTTTTTAGCCTTGCGGTCCAGATAGTGTATTAATCAGTGGAAGCTGAGACAGAAAAACGCCATAAATAGCTTGTAAAGAAAATGATCTATTTAAACACAGACTTAATTTTGCCTCCAATAAATGAACGAAAGAAAGAAAGTCACCAGGGTTTAACTGAACTCAGTTTTGTCGTAATTTCACAATATCCCGACAGCTGTTGAAATTATTTAAAATTCTTCACTCAATACAATGCCCAAGATCTACTCAAGTTCAACGGTTACTGAATAAAGTTGTTATCGGGTAAAATCCACCAGACCATGAACATTGTAGGGAACCTCATTCCATTCGTATTCGAAAGGTGAGATATAAGTTCGATTCGAGCATCTTCTTGCCACGAATATCTGCTTAGTGGAAACGAATCGCAAGCGGATACTGCACTGATCACCAGACTCTTGGTTTGTTCATGTCTAGGGTTAACTGTTATCTTCCTCATATAGGCCAATAAACTGTGACTCTTATTCTGTAACCCTCATTCTCCAGGGTCTTTTCGGTGTTGTGTAAAGAGAACATCACTGTAAAAAAAAAGTAAAACAAAAAGAAAATACCAGACACAAATCCAAGCAATAACTGTGTAAGGGAGAAACTCATATTCTTCTTAGCGCCATGTCCATTCAGAATATGGGCAAACATGGCTCATCACAGCTTTATATATTTTCAAGCTTTTAGCGATATTTGTTATTTTACTATACCTATCCTACCCTACTTGTTGTTATCCGTTTAAACAAACTAGTTAATTAATTACTTGCTGCTTTCTACTATCCATCTCGATTTACATATTTCTCCTGAGTGTCATATTTGACAGACCTTCTTTTCTCAGTACGTTTCGCAAAAATTTCAACTTTCATTTTCTGATTATATATATATATATATACCCACATTCACATTTCTCTCTCACTGTATATATATATATATATATATATATATATATATATATATATATATATATATCAAGGCTTAAATCGGCTACTCAGAATTTCACGGATAAACAATCATCAGTGGAACAATATTCAGACATCAGTTCATTACGTATTTTAAGCTTTTAGCACATTTGATGCGTAAGTCCATTTCTTTAGGCCGATTTCTGTATATATATATATATATATATATATATATATATATATATATATATATATATATATATATATATATATATAAAGAAATATAGTCTTAAGGTGTGCTATATTTATGGAATAAAGTGCTCAATATCAGAGATAGAGCGTGTGTAAATATAAAAGTGAACATAGAAGTCAACACTTAGAGGCGACAGTCTGTTTCATGCTATATGCAATCGTCAGGCCACGTGTGCTGTTATTTTTCTCGGCTATTTATATATATACGGGTTAGTGGTGCATTGTGGGTATTCTGTTATGGCGGTTATTTCACCGGAAATTATTTTGGCGGGAAATTAAAAACAAAACGAACATCACACCATCTTGGAAGATAAGGAAAAAATCATCAGCCTACAATAACCAATCAAAAACTTGCAAACTTTGCTCGGAGGAAAAAATAGCTATCATTACTTTTCCCGACCAAAATAAATTATTAAACAAAAGATCCGAACTCATCTCAAAATGCAGACATGAAAATAAATTTTTACTACGTAACCTAAAAAATTAAAAACGGAAAAAATAAAATAAAAAACAAATAAATATACTAATAAGAAAAAAAAAAAAAATAGAAATAAAACATAAAAAAATACTATGTTACTTAAAAATCGAAAACCGAAAAGAGAAAATATACAAGTAAAATAAATTAACCTAAATTCATCCAAGTAAATAAATAAACAAACCAATCCCAAATAAAGATAATCAATTAAAAACTGTTCCCGACAAAATAATACTTAGAATGAACTACAACAATCAACCCCAAAACTGAACAAATAGCTTTAATTAAATTCCCAAACCAAAACAAAACTGTTAAATAAGTGATATAAAAAAATTTTTACTACGTTAATAAATAAATAAATAAGTAAATAAAATAAGAAACAAAAATAAAAACAAGCAATATAATTTGACATATATATATATTTATATACATATATATATATTTATATATATATATATATTTATATACATATATTTATATACATATATATATATTTATATACATATATATATATATATATATATATATATATATATATATATATTTATATATATATATATATATATTTATATACATATATATATATTTATATACATATATATATATATATATATATATATTATATACATATATATATATTTATATACACATATATATATATATATATATATATATTATATACATATATATATATTTATATACACACACATATATATATATATATATATATATATATATAACTTCGTGCTATATTGGGAACGAATTTTTATCCGAAATTTCAAAGTCTCCCCACAGTTAAATTAACCCTAACCTCCAGTGTTCACGGGGCCATGTAAATCTGAATTTCGCTGTATATATATATATATATATATATATATATATATATATATATATATATATATATATATATATATATATATATGTACGTTTGGAGGACATTTATTTGTATAAGACAAGAAGATAATGGATAACCCTAGCCATGAATGGGTTAAGACTGTTGTGATCCCGGGAACCATCCAGTTGGGAGTCGATTCCTCAAGGCAGAAGCTGCGCGAATGGAAGTTCTCACCGATAGAATACGGAGGGAATGTGGGTGGCTTGCTACTATTTAAATGGCATGGCGTCTTCTCGTTGAGAAGGTTTGCTTTGGCCAGACCATGGAATGTAGTTCCTCCGAGCATTTTCTGTGAACCAAATGATAGAGGAGTTAGAGGTTGACCCATCTCGCCGATGGTAAAATTTTTAAGGTGTGTGAGTGTGTGTCTGTGTTTGGCGATTCTGTCACCCAAAAAACTGGAAGATGTTTTGAACTCTACAAAGGCTGAAGAGTGAGGTCTTATGCAGCATCCTTCCAAATATTTCGTTGTACTTTTTTTTTATAAAGGTACGCATTTTCGGTCTAAGAATATTTAAAAGGTTGGAAAGTGTTGTGTATCCATCACCTTATTTGTACGCATCAACTCTCTTCATTCAAGGACACTTGTTAAGTTCGACCGTCATCGAAAGGGAAGCAGAAAGAATGGGTTATTGTAGTACGTGGCACTCACATATTGTCTTTTTCATTAACTTTTAGATTATCATGGAATCAGGTAAATACTATTTCATCTTCAAATGATGTTTGTATTATATGACAAATTAAGAAAAAAATATTACAATTGCCATAGAGCAATATTATTTCACAATTTTCATAAAGGAATTTGCGAATT
>OZ010587.1:65363845-65433845 GCA_963932145.1 Acanthosepion lycidas | reverse complement strand
ATAATGTCTCAATATCACGGATAGAGTATATGTAAATATATAAATGGACATAGTTGAATAGAATATTCAGGCCATCATATATAGTTGCATTGATGTTAGTTTGTGACCCTGGGTTTCACGCCCCTGACGATCACAAAGGGAATGAAACCTATGTTCACAAACTCACATCAATCCAACTAAATATGTTAGCTTTATCACTGCTTTTGATTGCTTTCCAATAACTACCGCGCATATATAATATTTAAATAATATAGATAAAAATTATACACACACACACACACACATATATATATATATATATATATATATATATATATATATATATATATATACATATATATATATATATATATATATATCCGATGCGATGAGAACGAAAGTAATATATAAATTCTAACGTTCACAGCATTAATCCAAAAGAGGGGTCGATACCGATAGTAGAACGATAATTATTTATTTATTATAATTTTATCATATAGTCAAGAGCATTTTACTCACTAGAAAGATGCAACTTGGTTTCAGTGCATTTCAACTGCGCTTCGACGGTTGAGAACCGAAAATAAACATTTTCCATTCTCAAATAAATAATAATAATTTTAATAATAATAATAATAATAATAATAATAATAAAACCTCACTCACGATGACTTGTGACTTCGTTCTAACACAATCATCGACGGCTTCCAAAGGATTCCGTCTAAGCACTTTCACTCACAAGGCTTGAGTCAACCCACTTTCCAAACGTACTGGCAGTTGATATCACCTCTTCCAGATCGATAACATCAACAGCTTATCTTCACGTTCGCTTTCTGACCATCATATGTATATATATATATAAGTGACTGTGTGTGTATTGCCGTTTTCTGATCATATACATATGATGGTCAGAAAGCGAACGTGAAGATAAGATAAGATTTCATTATATATATATATATATATATATATATATATATATATATATGTATAATGAAATCTTCAGTTCCTAGGTTCCGACAGCCAAACACCTGCACATATGATTTGATTATAGTGGTGAAGGCTTTGTGCAAATCCAGCCTAACGTTTTGAAGGGCCGAATACAGAGACCTAGTGCACCATGTGCCAGAAGCTCCCCAAAAGACCTTCCGCAGGTTTTGAATTCAGAGTTGTCCTTCTCCTAGACTAGTTGCCATCCATGGCTATAGAGCCCAGTATGCCTGCTATTTACACATAGTTGAGGGTGAGAAGAGGATTCATACCTTTCCTAAGGGTATTAGCACTTAAGTATGTAATGGACACAGCATGAATTCGAACTCGGCTCTTCCATACCTCAAAACGATCCGCTATCCGTTACTCTACCAAAAGTGTGTGTGTGCGTGTGTGTCTATATATATATATATATATATGTGTGTGTGTTTGTGTTTGTTTGTTTGTGTGTCGTATCATACCTGATATACAAAGGTATATATCTCCAGGTGAATGACAAAATAAGAAAAATCTCCGATGCCTTTCGTTCTTCGAAAGGCCTTCTCTCCTTCAGACTGTTTCTCTTCCCTGTGAAATCTTATATATCTAAAGCAGAACAAAGAATACCGGCATCTGAATTGGTGTTGTATTTATTTTTATTCCTAATTATATCTTCCATTGTCTTGGACGTAACTGTAAAAACACTAATGTTAGTGATAACTAATTTATTATAAGTTTTGTAGGAAGACTGTTAGACGCTAGGAGTATTAAGTTTATCATTGGTGTCTCCTTTTGGGGATTTGGGGATTATGTAATCTCGTTTTCTAGTATTGTGGATGAAATAGCGTGGACAGAGAAGAAATCTAAATGTTTTCTCAATGTATTTCTCTTATTCAGCTATGTACTCTGGGCTACATATCCTAAGACCTCTGAGTTAGAATCCTATGCCTAATCGTCATTTTATTTTTTTAATTGTGGCAGGAGTAGAAATTAATTAGATATTTTTTGTTAGTTCTTTTACGATAAAATCTAATTTTTTATTGTTAGGTATTAATTGTTAAGGAAAGATCGAGAGCGTTTATTTCAAATTCATGTATTCGTTGGTAGCTTATTAAGAACATCATTTATGTATCTTAGATAAGTGGAGTTTCTAGGTAGGATTTGTTTAAATGAACCGGACTCTAAACATCCAAGGAAAAGACAAGCAAGGTCACCACTAATATACGATCCCATGGTAAGCCTAATTTTTGCTTATAAAAATGTATTTAAGAAGAAACACTGGTTAATGATTGGTTTACATAGTTTTAAAATGTGCCCTAATATATAGATCTAATCTCTCTCCTCGTTTTCGACACCCTCATTCAGCTTTTATGTTTGTGTAGGATGTGACACTTCTGTTCCGCTAGTGACCTGCACACTAGTCGGAGGATCCTGCGTATGATGATAAACTACACCTGGCAGCAAAACCGCTAATCGGTTAATTCACGGTTTTGAGAAAAATGGAACAATATCTTAATCACTGTTGTCCCCAGATCCCCCATGATTTCATTTTTTTTTTTGAGGGGGTTAAGCTCACAATTATGGACAAATAATAAAATAATGAAAACTTAATAAAATGCATATATATATTTTTGTAACTTGACTAATGCATGGAATAATAATGCAACACAAAATGTACTTAGAACAAAATGTATTGAAACAAGAAAGTGTACACAATATTTACATATAGTCTTTTGTATATTCCTGGGAAGACCGTTCCTGGAATGTGTGTTGACTGACTCGCAGTCGGGCAGAGTCTCTGGTTCAATATCTCGATTCCTCCCACTCTCTTCCCGGTACCAACCATATTTATATGGTCAGTACTCCACTATGCAAATTAGGTGGATCCTACCACAACATATATATATATATATATATATATATATATATATATATATATATATATATATATATATATATATATATATATATATAGGGTTTGCCTTTTTTATTAGATACGAATCTGATTTTCAATCGATAGATGACAGCTGAAAATAGTTAAATACATTTATAAGTTATACTCATTTTTCTCATCTCACTAGCAATAATAAAGTTTAGACAAATGTTGCTATCTGTTGATATTTAGTAGCTGAGATAATTTTAACTTAAAAGTTGTTTTTTATTTTATCAAACAATACTTCAATATCTATTTCAATTAAATAACTTTAAATTGTAAAAAAAAAACATTAAAAAAAATCATATTCAACAAGAATTCAGCTGTTTATTAAATTTCAATACAGTATTCAGTATTTACCTAATAAATTACGAAATGCACTAAGAGTAGTAACACCTACTCGGTTCCCAGCAATGTGAAAAAGTTAAACTCCAAACTGGGGTCAAAACATAATGGAAGTGAAATAAAATGGATTTTCATAGTAAAAATACAAGCTATTATTTTTTGAATAATATATTACCAGACCTATATTTTTGAAATAAAATATATATATATATATATATATTACCAGCAATATCTTTGAATCGATAGTCAAACGTATATAATAGCAGGAGTATAGTATTGCTATTTTGTGAATGGGATGTCTGACCGTGATTTAGTTTCTGTTGAGCCCCTCAATACCAATAGGAAGTGTACAGTTACGCTTGTATTTCTAGGCATTTCTGTTTAGGTGATCCCACTACTTGTGGGTATTGTTGTTTCGCTATAATATATTCACATGTTCTCGTCTTGGTTGGAATACCTCACTCCTTGCTTTCCACTTTTGATAGAGTTCAAAATAGTCTGCGCAACCTTCTGAGTGATCATTTTTTTTTACATTCTAAAACCCTTTTCCCCACATCGTCATTCGGAAAGTTTCTTTGCAAGAATCGTTGATTTGTAGAACAGACTACAATGTGAATGCTTTTTGGATCATTCTTAACATCTTCAAGTATGGTGTTAACCGTTATGTTTTCTAAATACCTTCATAAAATGCACTTCTTCCTTCCTCCAAAAACGTCATTCAATAACACTTTGCCTTAATTGAGTTTACGGAACACCGAATCTCGTCCGATCACCGAAGTTCGGCAACGTCGAGGCTGGTCCGTGCCTAGATGGGTGAAAACTTGGTAATAGTAGGTGTTGTAAGATTGTGTGTGCGGCTGGCTATTGTAAATCACAGGACAGAGTTCCAATTCCAGTGGCTTTCATTATATTCACTTACGCGCAAATACGCTTGGGATAGACCTGAATCTGAGCTATGGATTAATTAGTAGGACTTATATCAGCGAATTTTTATTATCTCGAAAATATTTTTACTATCCAAAAATATGTTATATATTTCAATAATCTGCAAAAATTTGATAAGCCATAAAAAATAACAAATTAATCTTCAAACGTCAGTTGTTTGTTGTTATTTTATCCGCTTAAGTTTGTTCAAAAAGATAAGTAATTGCCGCTGTAGAAAAAAGGATAATTCAGTGACGTCACATGGCATGAGAAAATAGAACGGATCCAAACATTTGAGCTTCAAAACTTTTATGAGTATAACAGAAGAATGATAAAAAAGTAGAGAGGAAGAAGATGTACAATAATGGAGTTGCAAAAAATGCTATTTTGCGGAAATATAAACTTACTGTTAACAGTTCTTTGTGATCTTGTGATTTCTTGTTGTCGTGATTGTGGTACGGCAATGTCCCGGAGTCTGGTTTTCCTGCGGATTGAGAAAGTATTTTTTCACATGGTGTAGGCACTATAGTTTTTTTTTTTTACGAGTGCAGTTTTTTGTAAGTGCTACTAGTTGAAAGCCAGTTTAAGAAAGCGGAAATAAGATTCAAACATGGCGTGCCGATCAGGACGAAGCAACTTCAGTAAGGGGGCTTCTAACTAGTTTCTTTTCAGCTTTTCAACTGTCAATGCCAAGAGGCCCGTTCAAAGGGGTTTATGCTGAAAGACTCGTAATAATTTCAATAAGGTATAAATTGAGAGAAACTCTAAATAGGCAGGGGTGCTTTACACTAAATCTTTTGGGCCATGTATAGCCAAAAAAATTTAATAAAGTGTGTCTCTTACGTAGCCTTAAATATTTAATAGAATTTTGGCGCATCGCGTAAATTCAAATATCGCTGGTGTTATCAAATACATCTAAGTTCAATATAGGGATTATCATGAAGGATAAAACTGTCCTATTTTAATTGTCCAAAACAGACAGCGTCAAATATTCAGAAAAAATATTTCGCGTGTTGATATGACGATAAACAACATCTGGCAGCAAGGTGTCTGATCGGGAGCTTTTGAGAAGCGTGGAACCATCTGTTAATTGCTGTTGTTCCCAGGTCCACCCTGTCCAGGGGCGGTTAGCACTTGTTAGGGTCCCAGGTAAGGGCAAATAGTTAACAAAACTGAGGTCAAAACACTATAAAAGTATAAAATGAATTTTTCATAGGAATACATCTTTGAATAAAAATATTTCCAGCAATACATTTGACTCTCGAAAGAAACTCTTTACAAAAAATGTCAATGAAAACTAATCTCTAAACTGATAGCTTACAAATAATACATTCCCTATTCATAGGAACCAATTTTGAAAATCTTGTCGGCAATAAATAAACCTTTGATGCCGTAAAAAATAGCCAAAGCTAGAATCCTCATTCACTCATCATATATTTTTCATAGAAATTACTGCTGAATTCGATCCTCACTGTTTTTCTCGGAATTATTAAGGGTAGAAGATCACATTAACTTTTCGATAGTTTCAACCAGGTTGGACTACATGAGGTTTCTTGTGGGGAATCAATACAAAATATTAATTGGTTTCATTTTGTAAGAAAAAAGAATTTTATGTACAACACTATAAATATATATATTCAACCATAAAACTGGAGAGAGAAAAAAAGCGATATAAAAAGATTCTTAAGAACATTTTCTTCATTTTTAATGTGATGTACCTTCAGGAGGTAATCGATTATAGCTTTCCAATGGAGCCCTTTTGTAATCTGAATTGTCATGGCTTTATTGGAAATAAAGTGCAGCGCTTTCCATATGCGGAGGAGAGAAAAAAATTATTGATACGAAGTCAGTATGGGCGATAATAAATGCAACAGACTAGGACGTAGTTTGAACTCGGCTCTCCGATTCCAGTTCCTACGCAATTATATAAGCCGCTGCCAAGTGGTTAGAATGTTCGATTTTGAACCTAGGTTCGAATCTCAATATGTTTGATTTGTCGGTGACTTCATGTTATTGGTCTAGAGTTACCACTTTAGAAAGTGCCTGAAAAATATGCCGCGTGTTGACCCTAGGCTTGTGAGTGAAATTTGGTAAATGGAACCCTTTGGGAGCCGTCAGTGGTTGTGCAAGCAGGAAGTCACATACATCGTGACAGAGGTTTTGAGCTAACTGGCCTTGTTCACGCTAGATAACGCGCTCCCTCCCAGAAACTGTGATTACCATAGTTGCAGTATAAACCGTGGCTGTTGGACAAAACACACGTGCATGAACAGGCGTCTTAATTAGGGACTAGTTAGCCGGTCTAGTAGATAGAATTACTCGGATTCGAATTGCCAAGCATCCATACAAGCCGTGGAAGTCTTACTTTGAAATCATCACATTAATATGTCTCTATTAATTTGACAATTAAGAACTTCTTTGCTGTTTTTACTTCTCTATTATTCCATATTATTTTGTAAATAAAAATGTTTCAAACTTTGAATAATTAGTTATATCGACGTGATGTTACAAATAAAGCTTATAAATTATTTCTCTTTGTTGAAGGGGCGGAGGTAATTTTCAAATACAGGTTATTGTGATGTCCACGCTGTTATGAAATAAATGAATATACTAGACTCTGATTACATATTAATATTTTCTTTTATAGAAACACTATTTACTGTTATTTTTTTCTTCTTTTCAGGAAAACGCATTTTAAAACACAATCAATCACAGATCGAAATTTTTTTTAAAGATTCATTTCTTTTTGTCAATTTATCTTTTAAAATCGACCTAATTAGTTAAAGAAGAGGAAATTTGGTTTCTATACTGAAAACATCTATTCAAATAGGCTAAATATCTCGCCCAAATGCTGGGTATTCCCTGATGTCTGCATTTCGACTGAAAGCCTAGTATGTGGCACAGAGCTGAAAATAAGGGGCAAGCAGTGAGGATTGAACTCACTATTCAGTCGTAATTGAACTAACGAGACGAGCTTGACAACCATTACAAGACGCCGAATTACTCAAACGCTAAGTAGTTTCTGACTTATTTTCCATATCCCATTTTGCATAAGCGATGAAAACGGTGTTCCTTATCGCATATCATATTCATAACGCATTTTTAAAAGCCACCATAAAGCCACCTCTTGTTTAGCGAATATATCTTTGCAATATTAGAACGGGTTCATTTTAATTTTGCTGGTAAAATCACCATTGCATTCAATGTGAAATCAACGGAATGACATAAGTATAGGCATCGCAAATTAAATTCATAGCCTTTAATCATATTTGAGCATTTACTTGAAAATATCGTCTGAAAAATAGACAGAAATATCATATTCCTCATGTTTTTGCTCATAAACTGACTTCCAAATTTTACTATTTCAAAAACATATACAAATTAAATTGATATTCTTTGTATCAGATTGAATAGAAAATAGATTCAAACCAGAATTTTAATTGTGAATCACCACAAGTTAAATAAGAAGTTTTTTTTTTCTGTATTCGATAAAACTGTGTAGAAATAGTAAAAGAATACAAAAAAGACTAATCAGTGTATATGATTTGTTAGATCATTTATTAGATCTTAATTAATAAGAAAATAAATAAAAGAATATCTAACAGTGTTGTAACCTAGAAAGGGTTACTGAATGAAGAATAACCAAGGTTGGAACTGAAATCTTTATAACATCAACAAAATACAATACTCGCCAGCGGCGTGACGTAGGTAAACCACTGCTAGTAGTGTACTACTTAGACATCATATCTACCTCCACTTACAATAGCGTCCAAAGTATTTATTGGTGTTCATAGGTACGGTATATAACAAACGCCATATTAGTACTGGGTATAAATTTTAATTCCATTGTTCACTGAAAACACACAAAACGACTACACTATTTAAAATTACATGAAACTATAGCTAAATTTTTCAGTATAATTTGCCATTGAAATAAATGAATGTTTTATTTAATGTCACAATAATTTAGTATTAATGTGTTTGTGCTATGCATCTTGCCAATATAGACTTTATAAAGCTTCAGTAAATTATAAATTTTATAAGGCTCTGCGATAAGGCTTTTAACTGACCGCCATAATTAAATTCCGACATTATGATATTGAACCTAAATTAATCGTTAAAACCGACTTCTCAAAAATCGGTAAAAATTTGGAACATATTTTGTGCCATTATTTATGATGTAAAATCCAACTTTCGAAAAGAGTGGGGTTACACAGTTCCAAAGGTGATCTGCACTATTGCAATATGACTTTGGGTCATTACATAACCGATTTTATACATCGATATAACTCTGCGAGATTACATTTTCAAATTCCATTTTCAATAGGCATGCAATTGCTGTTATTCAAATCATGAAGGATAATTTCTTCCGTGCGTCAAATGTCATAGCATGTTTAACATTCTGGGTTATACAACTGCGTTTTCCTTGAAGAGGTAATAAACAATTTATTGCCGTTTTCGAAATCACGTCAACTGCAACGTCCACACTATTAATAATCGATCTGGGGTCACGTTTCAGATTTGGGGACGAAGAGAATTGTAAAGGTTCACGTAAAATAGAATACTTAGTGTGACTTCTTCCATGAGAGTTTGATAGAAATTAAAATGTCTTGAGATGATTTGAATTTGATAACATGATTTGGGTTTGGTTGTGAATACATGTCTTAACTCCGGGGAAGGAAAGATGGTACTATGTTTAAAATATTTGTATTACCACTTTGGTACCTATATATTTTCGTGTTTTATTTTTTTCGTTTCTTTTATTTGTAGAGTGAGGATAATCCCCTTCTTGTCTGCCAAAAAGGTCATCAGGTGGGGCTGTTCAAGTCTTAATAATAAACAATGTTTTTCTTGTTCGTCAACATGGATCGTGACGCCGCTGAGGAAAAATGTATTTTCCACCGGAGACCACATCCAAGATATTAATTCGCACGCGCACACACACACAGACACACATACAAACCCACACACATTCACATACTCACATTCAATCACACACAAAACACACACGAAACACATTGACACAAACGGGGAGAGATTCACACACACATTCACACAGAGAGACACACATTCACACATACACACATATTCACACTCGCATACTTGCATACACATATTCACACACATTAACCCTCACACAAATCCACACATGCAGACACACACAAACACATTCGCACACACACATTCGTACACACCTTCACACACACATATAAACATATTCACATACACACATTCAAACACACACACTTTCACAGACACATATTCAAAGACACACATAAAAACACATTCACGCGCATAGGCTCAGAGTCACACACAGAGACAGATATTTGCCCACATTCACATACAGAGAAACACATTCACAGATACACATATATTACCACTGACAATCACAGACATTCACACACACACGCACCAACACATTCGCACACGCATATTTACACACATTCACAGATACAGACGCATTTACACACAAAAAAATTCGCACACACATTCATACACTCAAACTATATTCCAACATTCACATACACATACAGACACATTCGCGCACACATATTCACACACACTAGCATTCACAGACACGTTAGATTCGCACACACATTTACAGGCACATATATTTACACACACAAACACTCTTTCACACACACACACGTGCGCACGCACACTCACACACACTAACACACACATGCACTTCCTAGCAGTAATGTCTATAATGATTACCTTTCTTTTTCAGCTATCAGGTTTCTATTTTAACTTCTATTGTCACTCATCATATAAAAAGTCCATATTCAATGGATTAACAAAACTTCAACTGATTTATCTGATTGACCGACTCAAAGACAAGTAAGTGTAGTAGTTTATATTTCCTTTTCGTTTGGTACAATTATTTCTTGAATATCTGGCCCTGATTTTTTACAGTAATGTTTCCCCTGTACAAGACCCGAGGGCCGCTGGAGAAAGAGTTACAGTTTATGCATATATCTGGGGAAGATAACGGTTAACACTAAACTTAAAGAGCTTAAGATTGTAATGATCGGAGAAGCAACATCTTGGGAGTCGGTTCCACGTGGGAAGAAGCTGCTCGAGTGGAGCTTTATCTGAACAATGGAAAACAAAAGGAATGAGAGTGGTTCTCTACAATATGCGTGGCGGAGTGGGTCTTAGCCTTGTGGGTTAGGACTGATGGAATTAAGGTGTGTAGTTCATTTGAACACTTTCCATTGAAATAGCGATAGAGCAGCGAGAGGCTAGCGACGGTCAGTCTATGTGAGAAAGGGGTTGTAAAAGAGGGGAAATATTTCATCACCTACAAGGACGTGGCTATGCTTTTGATTTCTATCGAGAGTGGAAAGTAAGGACGGGGTATCTCCTACCCATATATGTCAGCAAAACGGTATTTTCGGGCTGATTTGGCTCTCATAAAGGCAGAAGCTAACAGGAATCGTCATATACTTAGTGGAGCGGTAGAGGCAACAGTCGATCTTTCCACCATCTTTACCGATGGATCGTATGTAGCGCCCCACTTGAAATCTGCGTTGAAATTAAAGCTCAATACGCGCCTAAGGCATCCGCACCCCTTGAGGGAATATCTATTCATCGTGATCCGTGAGAGTCCAGGGTCCGATGAGTAAGAATGTAATTAATTTAGTTTTCAAGTCATTGAATGTCAGTAGTCAGATAGTTCAGAGGAGATCAGATGTCAGTCACTAGTCATCTAGTTTTGGAGGTGCACCCATACGCGAAACACATCTGTCAGTCAATCAAAATCATTGAACTTTAGTTGATTTATTGAATAATATTATGCTGGTCAAACATTTCAGGTCGCACCGTCTTTCACATAAACAGAATGTCTTTCGTTTTTCTAGGTCAGCAGCCGATGTATTAAGGCAAGGGTCGGCAACCTACGGCCGGCGGGCCGGATCTCGCCCGTGAAAGCATTTTGACCGGCCCGCGAGCCTGATTACCAATGTCTATTTTTAACATGGGAGACGAGGATTTCGAATTCGACAAAAGGCCTGCTGTTATCTTCCTCTGATCCACCCAACCGAATTTAAATACTATGTCCGCAAAAACACGATCAAAACCCAATCACCTCCATTTCAGCGTAAAAGATAAAAAAAATAAACATAATAGAAAAACTGAGAGCCGATTTGACCGACCGACCGACCGACCGACCGGCGACAGCTTCAAAGAGACAATGTTGTCTCAGTCGGCTTTCTATTTCATTCCTCCAACAGCGACCCCCCATTGCAAAGAGGCCGCAGAAATCTAAAGACAGTTAAACATACGCGCATTATACATACATGCCTCATGAATGTGTGGATGATACCGCATCTGTACTTACGTAAGTGTATATGTTTGCAACTATTTGTACTCGTATGTATGGTTATATGTGCTTCGTTTTTGTTTGATGTGTGTGTGGTTTGTTTGCGGAACAATTTTCAATAACAGTTTCAAACCTACACGTCATAATTTCATCCATTTCACTTTGGTTGATTTGTTTCACTTTGAAGTATTTTGACGTTCCTTGAGGAAAAGTAATTTTTGTTAGGTGTTTTTTTAATTTTAGATTTTCCTTTGTTTTTCTTGATTTTTCAATGTTTATTTTCATTATGGTTTTAAATATTTAGGTTGACAGGGGTCTGCATATGTAATTTTCCTTAATTTTTCATTAATGGCCTTCGTCCGGCCCGCGACCCGTCATTATAACATGATCCGGCCCGCAGGGTCGAATGAGTTGCCGACCCCTGTATTAAGGATTAGTACTGAATTTTTTTATCACCACAATACGACGTGAGGAGTATTCCGTCTCTCTCTCTCTCTCTCTCTCTCTCTCTCTCTCTCTCTCTCTCTATATATATATATATATATATATATATATATATATATATATATATATATATATGCTTAATTGCTATTTTTAGCGGATACACGAAGTTGACTAAATGGTCGATTTATTTATTAAAAATTATATTGATTTATTTTCGCATATAGGCCTGACTATTTCACGAACCTTACTAGAGAATAAAATGCGCTCTCCGGTAGAATTTGAACCTACGTTCCTCTAGGGTAAAGTGTCATTAATCCGACGTGCATTGACTTCTCTTACAGAGTGTCCAATATCAGAGTTAGAGCGTATATAGATATTACTTACACACACACACACACACACACACGCACAAACACACACACACACACACATATATATATATATATATATATATATATATATATATATATATATATATATATATATGATATTTGTGGCACTGATGTCATCATCTTGCTAATGCTTTAGCATTATGTGCGTGTTATAACTGCCGCACCATATATATGCATATGTGTCGTGTATAATATATATATATATATATATATATATATATATATATATATATATACACAGAGAAAGAGATATGGTGCATATATATATATATATATATATATATATATATATATATATATATATATATTAGGTTGGTGTAAAAATAATGTCATTTTCTCACATAGTAAAATATGTGAGAAAACGACATTATTTTTGCACCAACCATATATATATATTCAATTTTTTTTTTCCAGTGTAAAGTTATTTATTCCTTGCTCTGCTTAACGAAATTGCTTTTAAGATCCTTTTTACATTAAATTTTTCTAAAGTTTTGATTATTTTTTTTTTGTATTATTTTTTTTCCTCGTGATATTTTTTCACGCTGTCCTCTCGCTACTTTCATTCGTTATTTCATTCTCTCTCTACTTTTATTCCTTTCCCTCTTTATTAATCCCTCATCGGCTTTAATCTCTTTCTTTCTCTATTATTTTTTTCTCAAACTCCTTAATCTCTGGTTTTTTTTATATATATAATTCCCATTTGCTCTCGTTTTTCTCTTCTTTGTAATTATTACTGTTTTCATATTAACTCGCTTTTTTTTTCACTTCTTCACACTCTTTCATTCTTTACTTTCTGTCTCTTTCGATTTGTCCTCTCCTGTCTTTTCTTCTGATTCTGCTTTTCTCTTTTTCTTCCACTTATGTTTTTTCGTCTATTTCCTTAGTCATTATTGTACTTATTCTACTCTTGATGCTTTCTTTCTCTCCTTTGTATTCCGGTTCCTCCTTTTGTATTATCTCTTTTCTAGTTTTCTACTTTCTCTCTTTCTTTAATTTTCATTTCTTTTCTTATTTTCTTAATCACCCCTTTTCTCCATATTATTTAATCGCTATTTTTATCTCTTTTAGTATTATTTTTTCCTCTATATTTTATTTCTTCTTCATTATAGAATCTTTTCAGTCGGTTTTTTTCTTTCTTTCTTTGGTTGCCTTCTGCATTGTAAATTAAGAAAAAAACGTTTTGTCAGCTGTTAAGGATGATCTTATCGCGACTGAGAAAATAAGGCTGTTATCTTGAAATGGATTGCTAACGACTTTACAAAAGAACAGAATCAGGGTAAAATATCCGTCAATGTTTATCCGACGTGGGACAATTTCTTTTCAGCCATGAACCTCTGGATGTTCAATGATTCCGCCATTGCTACAAAGTAGAGATATTAACCTGAAACCTCGGGTCTTCTTAATTCTACTGCCTTACCTCGTTTGAATCTGTCCGTTCTTCACTTTCCAGTCTTGAGTTGAAAAACGGCTACGCGGCCTTGTGGCTAATGGGTTATTTTCTATCCCACTTGCCCTTTTCCACAGAAGAAATGTTGTAAGACTATCTCTATTCCGTCGGTATTTCCATGGAAAATGTTCGTACGAGCTACATTCCTTAGGTTCTTTTGTGATGTATTAGGTTGGTGAAAAATAATGAGGTAATAATGTCGTTTTTTGACGTATTTTCAGTCTGAAGTCGGGCGAGCGGCTGACCAGCTGATCGGTTGAACGCTCCCCCTTCGGGCGGGGTGGAACCGGAACGAGGCTACGCTGAAGAGGCCACGTGGAGTCTCTTTCGGTAAGAGGTAAACCGACCCTGAAAGTCATATTTTTGGGCCGAGCCCACGGGCTCGGATATCCCACAATAAATAACGGGCCTTGTGCCACGTGCTGCCCCAGTGGGGAGGGGTGACTGAATATAGTCAGTCTGAAGTCGGGCGACCGGCTGACTGGCTGACTGGCTGATCAGTAGAACTCTCTGCCTTCGGGCGGGGAGGAACCCGAACAACGCAACGCCGAAGGGCGGAGTCTCTTTCGGGGAGGTGAACTGAACCTGAACCCGTTTATACGGGTTCATAGGGCATATTTTTGGCCGAGCCCACGGGCTCGGGAATCCCACGTTAAACCGGCCTTGTGACACATGATGCCCTCGTGGTGGGGAGTAACTAAATACTGTTCAGTCTGAAGTCTGCAGGGAGGTCCGTCAGAAGTCCGTCTGGAGTCTGTCAGTCAGTAATAGCGAGCGAGTCAGTCAGTCAGTCGAGTCAAGAGTCGAGTCAGAGGTAGTCCGAAACAGAGTCGCGGTCAGACAATTACTACTAAACCTGATTGTTCGTACTAACACTTTCTACTTCTCTGTATATATTCCTGTTTGTAATATATCTGTGTTATTCTATATACGTGTTCGAGTTCTTCTTTATTGGATCTGCCTTGGACCATCACTGTGGTACAAGAAACTGGACCATCAGAAAGACTTTGTAAAAAATTATTAGCAGCAATAATCTTTTAAAGAAAAAGAAATAACAGTAATACATTACCAGCAATAAACTTCTAGAAAAAAAAATATTAAGGCATATAAAACTTGTCGGCATTAAATAACCCATTGAGGTTGATATGCCATAAAAAAAAAAAAAAAAAAAAAAAAAACTAAACCAATCCAGACCAAAACAAAATTAGACTAGTCTGATTAGTCAATAAATGTCAAAAGTTTCTTTACAAGGAAACGGCTAATATTACCATTATTTTCTTGGAATTAATTTTTTCGGATTATATCTCAATTATAGCTGGGCGTCAGGAATGTCATTAAATCTTGATAATTTATGGTATTTTTTAAAAAATTTAGGAAATAGCCAAAAACACAACAGGAAATGAGTTAAATAAGGTAAATGGCCTTTTTTGGTAATTGGTTTCTTAGCCGGGAATTCAATCTAAATTCCAACTCATCGTGTGCGGAAGCATTATCATGGAAAATCTATTTTTTCCAGAATATTCGAATATATACCTTCAAGCAGTTTTTTTTAACTATCTCATCAGTTTCAAGCGCTTACATGTTTTCTTTGTAGGTTTGGTTGCTCACTCCTTGCGTCATCGCACAAATTATCTCAAACTTCAGTGAACCACCTGCGATACACAAAAATGTTAGTTTTCTTTATAGCTTGTTTACCTTAGGCTTTTTAATGGGGGTAAACTGTTCACTTTCAATTTTACCAGTGCTATAACAAAACTTGATGCAGATCAACTGCTCCATAAAACTTTCACTCATTTTCCTACATTTTTCAAGAATAAAACGTGAACACGTATATCTTCCTTTACTGCTCGGCAACACATGAATTATCTAATCTGAGCCTCCAGATAGTAGAATTTGGAAAAAAATATTTGCCCGACTTTTCCACGAGCTACACGCTGTGATCATTCCAGTAATGAAATTCCCTTCCGCGTATATTAATGTAAGCAGGAAATATATAGTGATTTTCCAGCTATAGCTTAGATGTGGCACAAGGTCGAAATTAGGGGGCACCCAATGAGAATCGAGCTCACTACTCAGTCGTAATTGTTCTAGCGAAACAAGCTTGCTATCCATTACATCACCTCGAGGTCCCCAAAGATTTTCTAAGCGTAGCCTAGATGTGGCACAAGGCCGAAAGTATGGGGCACTCAGTGAGGATCGAACTCACTATACAGGCATAATTGTTCTAGCAAGACAAGCCTGCTACCATTGCATCACATCGAGGTTCCCAAAAGAGGAAATATATAATACGGCTATCATATGTAGCAGATAAATGCATTACTAAAGAATAGAAATAATTTCAAAATGACCAAGAAATCGATATTGAATGATTGGCAATTAATGCAAGCGTGACCGAAATGATCCTCCAATGAATGAAGCCTGTAGGTCTTAAAATTGACCATTCTTCGTCCAATATCTTGTAATGGCTCTACAAAATCATCAATAGAGAACTGCACCAAATAACACAAAACAAATCTGTTGTGGACTTTCAGTAGCATCAGCAACTAAGTTGGAAACTCCATGTAAATCGACTAGAAAACAATGACATAATCAAGATGTTGACCTTTCACACCGCATCAAACAAACGATTATGAAGGAAGTCCCCATCAACAGTGGAAATATTGAGAACAGTAATTGGACTTAAAAACTCTATTTTACCTGAAAAAGACATTTTTAATAGAAATATTTTATATATTTCAACTGACAATTATCTTGACTACTCGGTCAATGAAACGCTAATATTTTCATATAAATCAACGGTTAATCTTTAGCGTTACCATTTAAATTGTAAATTACTTTAGAATAGAATTGATTCGTAAATAATAAATGATGGGATTATCAATAAACAGATTAAGGGTAAATATTAATGATAAAATATTATAAGGTGTTAAAATGTACTAGGACTAACCTACTTCTTTATAAAAGCGTTCATCGCATAGACGACTGGAGAGCCAATCGTGTTATAGAGTCACTGTTAAATAGTTTCTAATAAACAAAGTGAAAGTATTGTGGATAAAGACTCAGCGTTCTTCCCTGTCTTCCCTACTACCGTGACAATGTACTGCGCTTACTTTATAAATATGGCAAGTCGACAGATTAGAGTGGGATTTGAGGACTAATTAATTTAATCATTTTTCCGTTCTGTGTGTGAATATTTAATAAACCTCTTCTTTGTTTCCTGAATCTAATCTTTTGTTCTATTGATATTCTCTCTCTAACTACGGGCTTCTTAGTTCTCGGCTATTTGCAGTTTACACCAGACGAAATGTCAGGGACATTTCTCCACTCGATAGCTATTAAAATGGCAGGAGTTCTAACGAACTACATCCATTAATCCTACCAGACCATACCTTTACAACTGGGATTTATGTAACGTTCACACAGGTATATTATACCCGTTCTTATTGTATTCCGATAGTAAGAAGCAAGTTCACTCAGAAAACTTCTTCCTAAGAACTGCTGCTTTGGAAAACAGACTCGCTGTAGGATACTTTTACAAATCACTACAATCTTTAACTCTTCATGTCTAGGGTTAACCGTTACCTTTTCATGTATAACCCCATTATCCTCACTTCTTATCCTTTCTTACTCACATGCAACACCAGACAGTAACTTTCTACATTGAGTGGCTACCGGGGCTTCTATCGAGTGAACATTAGTATAAAAACAATCTAATTTGACTTGCCGTAAATATACAGTTTATTCTTCGACTCTCACCAATTCTCAACGCTAGAATTTAATTCGCCTGAACACACAATTGTCTTATCGTGTCTATTTTTGCATGAACACACTTTGACCTGATTTAACCACCCGTCGCTAACACTGATACTCATTTCTTTTTTCCTGTTTGGGCATCCGTATTTTTAGCCGCGCCGATTAAATTACATCGACGTTTTCTGCTAAGCTTGTCATGTTTTTTTTTCTTCTCTTCGTAGCAGTTCTTGAAAATCAATTCGTCCTATTCTTGTTAGCGATTCCCATGCTTTTTCTACCGCTATGAAATAGATATGTTAAAGAAAACTATAGGAACTTTTACACAAAGGAGTAAATGAAAGCTGGAAGAAAGGACTACCAATCAACAGGAAGATGACAATATATATACTCTCTAGCAATAGAGACAGTCCATAGTGCCAAGTACAAGGAGGAGACGTGAAAAGAAAGTGAATACCGATATTTCAAAACATACAATGTGCATTGGAATAGTGTAAACAAAGTCTTAAGAAACAATACAAATCAAAATAGAAATCAAAGGAAGATGAATCAAAGTAAGAAAAAACAATTATGAATCAAAGCAACTGTTATTTAACATCAATCGTGAATGCCGATTAATTTCCACAAAGATGGAGAAGTGGTTTGAGAAATGCCCTTGTTATAAAAAAAAAGATGCTGAGAATACCATGAACAGAAGACGTGAACAAAGGGCGATTTTAAAGGGGGATAGGAACGAAAATGTCACCCTTACTTGGGAGAAGACAGTTGACATTCCTGGATTACATAACGAGGAAAGAGGACTTGCATAATGTGAAACTCCTAGGCAAGAGAGATAGGGTTAAATAACGAGTCACTTAACCGACAAGCTTGGGTAAATGGATAGCAACACCCAGAATGGAAATGATAGTAAGAAGACAGTATCCATTACTGCTATGAAAGATAGGAATTTGTGGAGAGCCATGTCGCGCATTTTCTGAAGCGTACCGGTACAAGGTAAGAGGATGTTTTGCTGATTTGTTGAAGGTGTGTCCCATAAGATAAGATCGCGAAATCTTGGTCCGAATTCCAGAAGGGATGATGTTTATTTTACCGGATGTAGGCTTATCTGTCCTCAATGCTGACCATTAGTGCTTCACGAATTACGAATCTCCCTTCCCACGAATTTCACTTAAGTGGTTTTTCTTTGATGAGAAATCTGATAGCAGGAATGAAATGATTCGCTAAATCAAATTAACGAAAAAAAATATGCAAATTTCCTATTGAAATAGGTGTTATAAATTAGAATTGGCGGATTTACGTATGTTTTTGTTATAAAAAAAAAAAAGAAAGTAAAAAAAATGCTGGTATCCTTACGGTTGGTATATAAATGTATGTAACAGCATGCGGATTATGATAAGATCGTAGTAAAAATAAGAGGCGAAAGAAAGTCATCAAAAATAAATAATTAATCCTAGAGATGTTAAATCGAGATAATCCCCAGGGTATTATATTCAGCATGATTTCACTGGTCAACATAGTCTTTGGTAACTAAGCTTTGAGAGATAAATTTAGGTATTCATGCCTGCTGATTAAAAAAAAAAAAAATGCCAACAGATTTGGATATCACACTAAGTCTTTACTCTATTGCAAAACCCTATTTTATAATTCGCCTTGTTAATCCAGTCGTGATTTAATCTTATAATCATTCTCAAAACCGTAGTACACGATTTGACATATCGTAAATGAGGCAACTTAACATAAACTGCAGCACCCCCCCCAAAAAAAAAACCCAAAGGGAATCAATGGCTGCTTTTCTTTCATATTACTCTTCTATTTGCTGTGTTGTTGTACTTCTTTTGTCATCATGGCTCTTTACAATTTTCTGTCATGGCGCAGTGTTGATATCAAACACAGAAAGAAGACTACAAAAAGAAGCTAGTCAAAAAAAAAAAGCGAAAAGAAAGGCTTAAACATCAACTGAAAATAAAAACAGAGCGCATGGTTGTTAACAAAAGGATGAGTCCAAATTGCGAATGTCGAATGGGTGTTAGTATAATCACGAGGTGTGGACATTTAAATATCATTTAATTAAGTAGTTTTTCTTGGTCACTCAATAAATTTTCTGATTCTTAATACTTTATTTAATTTTCGCTATCTCTGATCCATCTTCGGACTTCAGTGTTTCACATTCTGTCGGCTAGAAAAAAGATTCCTAGATATTTAAATTTTAGTACTTTCCAGCTCAATTTCCGATTTATCATTCCTATATTGCGCTGTTTCCTTTACTGACTGTCATACATTCTGTCTTTTTGCTACTGAACTTTAGTTCTATATTCTCGTTTTTCTTGACTCAATTCTGTAAGAGTTCTTGTAATTTTCTTTCTGTATCTGAAATCAACACAATGCCGTCTTCGTATCTCATATTGTTAAGACTGTTACCGCCATCAATAAATCCTAGTAGGACATCTAATGTTCATGTTTCTTAATACCCTGCTTAGCTTTTGCAGTGCATCTTTGGCTATCCCAATGTGTCTTCGGGTTTCAGTGTCACATTTTCCGTTCTAAGTTAACACACTTCCCAAATATTTAAATTGTACTTCTTTGATTTTGGTGTCTTTAATTTGTAATTTGCATTTTCGGCTGTTCCTTTTGCTAACAATTATGCATCCTGTCTTCATGAAATTAATGTTTAATCCTTTGTTTTCGCTTTCCTTTCCTATCTTCTGTAAGAGTTCTTGTAATTTTCCTTCTGTGTCTCCAATGAACACTAAGCCAGCTCTATATCTGATGTTGTTAAGATTGTGACCGCCAATAATGAATCCTGGTAGGTTATCTATTTTTTTTTTTTTTTTTTTTTAGAATCACTTCACTGTATAGGCTGAATACGTCCGGTGAGATGACACACCCTTCTTTGCACCCCTTTCAAAATTACCGTCCTGGTTTTACTGTCAAATTTCGTAGGAAGTGTTTCGCAATCATGACCTAAATTAATATACATTGATTTTGATACTAATATACCAATGCGCATGACTGCGTGAATTTAAATATTTTTCAAATGTTGTTTCTTCTATTTATTGAACACTGAAGATGCAAAATAAGAAATATTTCCGCCAAGAAAGAAAAGAAAATTAATGTAATAAAAATAAAAACGTGAATTAAATGTTGAAATTCTTTCAAAACCACAAAAAAAATAACAACAACAAAACAAAAAAAAACATCTTCTCAAAATTTGTTGATGCGTATTTCTTGCTGAAAACTGACACAATATTCTATCAGAATAACTCGAGGCTACCAGTTTCTTTGGCGACCAGGCAAAAAAATGTTATAGCTTGGCTGGAATTCCTCCGCTGTATTAACTACACGTTGGACAATCGGAATAGCATTTATGGCAGTGTTTAGATAATTACGCAACTGGAAAAAAGCAGTTTCAAGGAATATTGCAATAGGTGCCTTGAGCAGTTCTTTATTGAGTATAATAACTAAATTCTGGTGGCTGAATTAGGAATAGCCTGGAAGCTGGAACAAGATAGTAAAACAAAATTCTAAATATACTCTTCAAAAATTAACTAAATATAATGGAAATCAGTAAACATCTTTCTAGTAATCCTAGTGAGACAACTATCAAAATATTTTCTAATATATGCATACATGGAAAAATCAATAAGTCTATAGCATAAAATACATGGGTCGAATATTACACTGGCTTATTTTTTTCTTTTTGATCAAAAGAATTGGGCTTTCTTTTAACTGGTTAAGTCTTGCATTTTTTTAGGAAAATGTTATCCTTTGTGTCTATAACGTCAGATGTTTTTCTTTGTAGCCTGATTTATTTATGACTCTTGTCTGGTCAGGTTGATTTATTTTTAACCTGCTTTAATATTATTCGATATGCTGATGCATAAGAGCAATTCTGACATCGACTAACTGATTCGTTTTCTACGGCTTATCAACCCTCTGCAGGTTATTTAAAGCCAGAAAATATTTTACATGGTAGGAATGTTTTCATATAATAATTGTTTACTGATACAAGTCTTACTAATTAACCCATAGCTGGGGAAATAAGAGGTGGATTTATACCTTCCCAAGAATATTTGCGTGTAAGGGAATGTAACGAAGCTATCTGGAACTGGATTTCGATTCTCCGCTTAATGATTCCGAGCGATTATCCTTTACACCAACCACACATCCAAGCTGGTATTCCTATTTGGCCACCAATCTGAGTATTGACCAGGATTGACGTTACTTAACTTCGGTGATCAGATGGGAAACGGCGTCTCAACGAGATGGCTTACTACTTGGGAATACTAATTGCGGTAAGCTTGGATGTGCTGGTGGTGTACTGGATTGTGGCTTGTGACCGTTAATCGCAGATTGGAGTTCCAATTCATTTTATTCACTTACGTGCAAATACCTTTGGGAAATATATGAATCCATCTCTTCTCCTCTAAGCTATGGGTTAATTAGTAACATTTGTATCACTAAAACCATTATTATTTCAAAAACAAAATTCTTAGAATCTAAAAATCTGGCTCTAAGTGAGCTTCAAATGAAAGATAACGAAACAGTCAATAAATAAAAAAATCGAAATTCTCAAAATGTTTCAGTGAAATCTCTCAAAAATTGTTATATGGGAATAAAGCGTTTGAGTTTAAACATAGATCACCAGAGAGTAAACACAGTCGATCCCATTATTGAATTAGTAGACCACGTGACCATAGAGGATACGCATAAGTTGATGTTGCGTGACGTCGAAATGATCACCATTTTTACGCTACCCTATGTTATCATTTGGATCTCCATTTCTAGTCTATCCTCTATTCTATACGGATTTTGAAGCTATCTTCTCTTACTATTCGGATCGCTATTTCTAGTATATCCTCTATAACTATATGGACCGCATTTTTCTATACTATTCACTATACTATTTCTCTATTCGGATCATTATACGGTGATTACCATTCGAGCGAGTATTATCGAACAAGTACTAATAGTGCGAGTGTTATTCGATGCGTCTGACATCAGCATTGTTCAACGGAGTTACTATAGTTGTATCTGCAATTACAAAGTCTCTATTACGACGAGCATTACGAAAGTAACAATCACAAATAATACAGTTTCTAATTATAGATTAGTGTTATTGTTCATAGATATCTATCACAAAGAATACACTCTTTTAATAGATCTCAAAGACTGACGTTAAGGAATCTCAAACAATGAACAACGTTACCAAATAATACGTGATTTGTGGACTTTCAACAGCAGTGGCATTTAAAATGGTTATCATAAGAAACACAAAGAGAAAATAATGACATAATCGAAACGTTGACGCTTCATATTAATTTAAAGAAAAATTAGAAAAAAAAAGCAATAACAGAACAAGGGATCGAACTCAGGAAGGGAACGACTCTTAACATATGGAAACAAGAAGGCGTCAGTTTTAGCTGACACCAGGATTATAGGCGATAAATGAAACGTAATATTTTTTTTTTTTTGTGTTTCATATATACGACGATTTTGCTTGAATGTCATATGCTCTTGATTTCAAAAGAAAACCTAGTAAACATATTCCAGTGGGATTTTCTCTTTCCAAACGTATAGTTTATAATTATATTAGAAATATATTTATTTTTATTCTGGGAGATCTTAGAATTGTAAAATTAATAAATTTGAAAAAAAAAATATTTTGAAATGATGCTTCCGGAACATGTCATCATCGTGCGGAATAATTATTTGAATGTCACTCTGAAATAAAATATATATATATAAAAAAAAAATAATCCAGTAGAAAGTCAACTTGTTTTTTTTGTTTTTTTTTCGAGCATGTCAACTTGTTTTTTTTTTTTTTTTTTCGAGCATGTCAACTTTGTTCCTGAAGTTAATGAGGCAAACGGTCATCAAATTGTCATGCAGTAATCTTCTACGTATAAATTATTCTCGAAAGGTGTAATATGTACAATAACTATTTCTTTAATATGTGCAACACGCATTGTCGAGTTAAAGATTCCAGAATACCGAAATATTTATCCAATCAAGATCAGAATTATTGTTTAGTTTGTAGAATTTAGATGAGATTTGGTTTGGTTGATTGCATACGGCATATCAACCATTAAGGTTTATTTAATGCCGGAATCTAGGTATTTTGAACGATTTTTTATGCCTTCAGAGAAAATGTATTGTAGTTTATTTTGCTATGAAATTTATTGTTGATAATTCTGGTTTAAAAATGTATTGTTGGCATTTTTTAAATATATTAATGTATTGCTGGTATTTTTACTATAAAAATGTATTTGTATACTTATAAATACTATACTTATTATACTGATATTTGGGAGGTGCTTTTTGCCAATAGCTGGGACCCTAACAGCTACTACCACCCCGGGTCCGGGAAGACCTGGAACAACAACAATTAAGAGGTGGTTCCAAGCTACTCAAAACCTCCAACTTCCCGATCAAAAAATTTGCTGCCGGGTGTAGTTTATCTTCATACCCAGAACTATGATGAGACGTGGCGTATCGCCATTGAAATGCAAAGAACAATACTAATTTTCTTTCCTTTTATTTTCACTTTGTCTTGTGTTTCCCTTTTCCATCGTCATTCATATTTCTTTCTGGAACTGAATTTTATTCATTCATCTTTTATTCTTCTTTTTCCAACCTTATTGATTTATGTAGTTTTTCTTTCATTTTTCATTCCTTTTATTCTGGTTTCTTTCATACTGGATCAAGATTTCTCCGTTTCTTTCTTCAGTGCAATGATTTTATCTTTGCATTTTCCTATTCTTATTTGGTTTAAATATTCTTTTTTTCTTTTATTTTTTCTTTCTTTTTTCCTTTTCTTTCTTTCATTTTTTCTTTCTTTCATTCTTTTTTCTTTCTTTCTTTATTTCTTTTCTATTTTTATTCTCCATCTCTCCCCAGTTTTCTTTATTTGCTCTCTCTCTTTTCCTGCTCACATTACACTGCAACACCGCTTCCAGTATGATCCCCGAAATTAAAGCAACTTCGAGCCTGATCAGAACCTAGACGGGTTCGAGACAATCTTCTTAACCATTGCGCAACACTGATTTGCACTCCATACGTTGTTATACCTACGTATGACTTCATTGCAGCCAATCCGTTCTTTTACGCGGGCTGCTAACAATGGCAAGATAATAAGTGATTATTCAAGGGTATTTTGGAAAAAACAAAAAAAAAAAAAAAAATAACCAACTCAACTAGAGTTTGAATTTCAATCGATTTCACAACCTGTGTATCAAAGTAAAATATTTTTTTTTTAATTTCATATAATTTCCTTTTGAATTAAAGCATATTTCTTTGCTTGCAAAAACCGATCCCCCTTCCACGTGAAAAACGGTGTAATATCCAACTGAATCTTACTTGTATAAGCATTATTTTTATTTTAAGAGGTTTATGTTTATTTAAATAGAAGAAAACATGATTAACATTGGAAATAGAAGAAAAAATGCTATTTTACGTTGTTTTTTTTTTATTTCCATACTCAATAATGGGAGACTTAATAATGTACCGCTCACAAGATCACAGACATTAAACATCGACATATGAAAGCATTTCCCTCTGAAATTTTGACTCTCAATACATCTTTATCATCAGGACAATTTCCGATTACGAAGACGCAGCCCTGTACAAGAATTTTCACACTGCATCAATTATTTATTTATTGGTTTGCCCCTTTTTTGCCTCAGCCTCCCCTGAATATCTATTGATTTGGCCTGCATTAGTTTTTACTTTAACCTCGATCTTTTCCTGCAACAATCAGACAGCAATGCACCTTCAGCCTAGAAGCATCATCATTCAGTGTCAGTTCGAACAACTTAAAACCAAAATGCGTCCATGTAACTTGCCGCCACTCCCAACCCAACCGGACAGTGATCGAATGATATTGTGGTTTGACCCTAACTTCTCATTTCACTAAAATATAAATTAATTAAAAAATAAAGTAATTCACAAAATGTCTGAGTTTAATATTTTACTTGACGAAATAATGTTGAAGAACAAAAGGTGATTGAAAAAAATGATGTAAAGAAATTCACAAATGGTTATTAAAAAATTAATATATTTACTCATTTTAAGGCTACTATTTGTATTGTTACTTTGAAATGTTAGTTTAGGAAGTTTACGGCGGCACAATTTATTTTTCGCTTAGGAAAGGAAAACAATATCAAATAAAAAAAAAATATCGCCGTATTTTGGGCAAAATTACAATTTGCTCTAAAATACTTTTAACCAAATTATCCTGTTATATTTAATCGGTAGTTGTAAATTTTTGCTCGGGTTTTGAGGTCCCTTTCCCCCCCACAAAAAAAAATGAGAAAAACAATTCTCGATGATTCATTTCTGTTCTGAAGATGTGTGTTTATAAGCAGTAATTCGGACATTGCTAACCGGAAAGTTCTCTGTGGTTGCATGGTTAAACAGAACATCGGGATCTATGACGGTTTCCGTATGGGGTACAAGTTCGCATCCTGTCGGAGAACGCATATTTTCTACGTAATTTCTCAGGCCGGTAATTATAATTAATACTGTTTAACTAAAACAGAGCATTTAATCAAATAAGTTATATCCATAAAATAAGGTATAAACAGAAAGTATTTTTGTTGGATTTAATCTTTATCCATATATATATATATATATATATATATATATATATATATATATATATATATATATAAATAGTTAAGTTATAAGGAACTTGGTAAACCGAATTGGTAAATCCAAAGAGGATGAAATCCTGAGAGCTCAATATGAGGACAGAGCTAATATGTAATGAAAAACAAACCACTTTAAGGTACCATCACGATCATTTATTTCACCTAAATCCTTAATTTAGTTTACCAATATAATAAATAAATTACATTCATAAATTAATTTTAAATATTAAAATAGATGTTATTGTTATTTTTTTTTATTTTTTTTTTATATATATTGTGGAAATACAATTAGTCGGGTGAATAAACTATTAAAATTTTAAATATTTCTTTATGTCCTAGATAAATATGTTTATTACAATAATAGTTATATTTAGTCCTGAAACTATTTACTTAAAAAATTAAAGATTTAAGTTAATAACAAAATTTTTTTCAGACATCGAATTTTCTATCAAACATTGTAAACTATCTTTTACATAATTTTGTTAAAACAAAATTATAACAACTCCATCTCTTTCCCCCCCTTCCCCCTATCTCTCTTTTTACCATAAGACTCACTTGTATACATTTTCTACAATTCATTTCCGTTTTATTAACCATCTAAAGAGGTCAAGGTTCTGTCACTCCTCCTACTCCATTATAAAACATACTTAAGAGAGATATAAAATTAACCCCTCCCTATACTTTATATTGTCTGTTTAACTACCACTCTCAACCCCCTCTATTAAATTACAAAAATTACACTACCCACCAATTTCTAATCCCCTTTTTCCTCTCAATTCGTTGTTGGAAGATTTACCTGATGATCCTGAATCCTTAAAAAAGGATTTAGGTGAAATAAATTATCGTAATTGTACCTTAAAGTGATTTGTTTTTCATTACATTTATATATATATATATATATATATATATATATATATATATATATGATAAAATATAGTTTTAAATATGCTATATTTATGATTAAGTGCTTAATATTAGTGATAGATTTTATCACAGATTCGAGTTCCAATCCGTCATATTCATCATAATTTTATTGCCATAATTGTATATTTTAATAATACATATCAATATGCTGTTTAAGTAGTCCAGCATTAGCAGCGGTTTACCTATTTCACGCCGCTGGCGAGTATTGTATTTTGTTGATGTTATAATGATTATCATTTTATTTACAACCTCCGTTTTGGTTATTCATCATTAAGAATCCTTTTCTCGTTAACAGCAGTCTCCAAATTGCATGCTGTGCTGTTTCTTTTGGAGACAACCAGACATTCTGTCTACTTGTCATTACTTCTCCCTTTTACTTCACTGTCTTTTGTTTCCTCTCTATGTCTGCTATCAACACTGCATATCTTATGTTGTTGTTATTGTGGCCACGTACTAATACTTCTATTGGACGTAAAACCAATAAAAATGTAGTGACAAGAGACAAAGAATAAGGAAGGTTAGAGTTAGAACCTTCGATTAGATCTATTACCGACTTTAAACCATTTGTACATTAACAAAACATACTCAAAAGACCACTGTATATCCACGTGTTTGAGACAGAGAGATAGAGAAAGAGAGAGCGAAGATGTGTGTGCGTCTGAGAGTGAATCTGAATATGTCTTTCGATATTTCTCAGAAATGCAATATCTGCTTAACCCGTCACTGGAGTTTGTAGTCAGGAAAACGGGTTCCAACTTCGGCTTTCTTCGGACGCCGGTAGGGGGCACCCAATGAGGATTAAACTCACTACTCAGTCGTAATTGTTCTTGCGAGACAAGTATGATAACCATTATACCCGGACGCCGGCTATATGAGTCACTCATTTGTCACACGTGTCATACTACTGGTGGAAGATTTGTGAAAGAAATTTGAAGCTTCAGCTTAACACAAAGTTTTACGTGGCAAAAGTGGTCATAGAAATTTATCCCAATAAGAGACAGCTTTTGATAAACGTGCTATGAAAAAACCGAGTGTTTTTGGCAGGTAGAGACTCCTCCCAAAAGGCTCATACGATGTACACATTGACGGCAAATATTAAAGAACACAACAAATTGAAAACTGTGAGCAGAGTGCGAACATAGTTGGACTCAGATCTAAAATTAAGCGTGTGTCTGATATCGGAAGAATTGGACATGATTATGGAACCAGTACGGTAGATTCGAATAGACTATATTCGAATGAGATGTTTTGCGATACCGTAAGTTTCTCTTAATGAAGGCCATTAGAAAAATAGACCATGAATCTTATTCACAAGACATAACGTTCTAGGTGTTTTGGCTATTTCCCCAACCAAAAAATAATTACGACAAATATTTGTTGAAATCCTTACCGTCCAACTAAAACTGAGTACATTAATGACAGGTATTCTGGAAAACGAGTTCCAATAATTGTTTCTAGTAACTGGAATAACGTGCTACAAATCACATAGTTTCACAAGATGAGTACTTTGAACATAATAATGGTTAACAGTGGCCAAAGATGCAAATTTAAATTGCAAACGAAATGAAGCATAAATCGATAGGTTTGATATGTTTTTTTGCTATATAATTAGAAGTAAAGTGTCTTTTATCCTTTTGTACATTTATACATGTAAATAGTAGAATGAAAAAGAATTGTCATTTCTTCATCACATTATATATCCGACAGCAACACATGAGTAACTAACTGGCGATTGGTTCCCTGTTTTCTTGGGACTGAAAAAAGCAAGGTGTAACGATTGTTTAGTTTTCTGTCGCTTATCAACCCTTTGCAGCTTGTTTAAAGCAAGATCTTAAGAATTATTTTTAAGCTAATAATGGTTTTAGTGATACAGTTTTATTAATTAACCCATAGCTGGGGAGGAGAAGATGTGGAACCGTACCTATCCCAAAGGTATTTGCCCGTAAATTAATGTAACGAACCCAACGCGAATTAGAACTGCTTTCCGCTTAACAATTCCGCACATACAAGCTTACAGCACCGTGTATTACCAAGCGGTCACCCATCTAGGTACTTACCAGTCTCGACCTTGATTAATTTCGGTGATCAGACCGGAACCGTTGATTTAAAGTGATGTGTTTGGAAAATGTTGATTGTCAGTGTCGGATAGATTTTAGGGGGGTAGAGTAATGTGATTATCTCGGTTGTAACGTCATTGATCCGACGGAAAATGTTACACAGATATCCAAAATAGATTGTGTTTAACCGTGACGTGGTTATAAAAAAGACTGTAACGATAAGGGAGATATAATTACTTCCATAAAAAAAAAAACAGATAGAAACATTTGCTTTTTTTGGTCTTGTTTAGCCCATTCGGATCAGACATATTTTCGTTACTCTTTTTAATTTTCAAGGATGATTTGTTTTCAATATCGTTTCTCCCCAAATATTCCTCCTTATTTTTTTTATTCTTTTTTATAAGCATTTCACTCCAAGCAAGGTTGGAAGCCACTAGTACGCAAGGGGGGTTACATTGGATTTGGAGCGAGAGCAGATAGGAGTGATAGAGGAAAGGATGAAGAGAAAGATAATGGATAGATCAAAGAAACTGGAGATGTCTTTTGACATTACATTTGAATAGTTGGAGATTATAGCTATCAGGGAAACAGGAAAAGGGAAGGGAGTTCCACGAGCGAGATGTGCGAGATATAAAGCTAAGGGAGTAGAAGAGACAGCTACATTTAATAGTATCAGCAGTTAAAGAGTGAGAGCGGGATGCCTGCCTCGTAAGACGCTTGAATTCATGAAGCCTGGGAACCAGCGAAAGCAGCCCATCGAAGCAATTACCGTAAAGGTATTTGTAAAAAAGACAGAGAGAGGCGACGGCACGTGTGAGAGAGCGATTGTAGACGAGATACCAGATCAGGGCCAATTGTATTGCATATCCATCTCTGGATTTTAGCAAGGACATTGAGACAAACAGAAGGGGCTCCAGACCATATATGGCAGCAATACTCCATGCTAGGGCGAATGGTTGGTTTGTAGATTTGAAGGATCGATTCCGGGGAAAATAAATTCCTGCCGCGACACAGAGAGACAACTTTCCTTACAAACGAAATGTATGACCTTATATACGTGATATATCTCGTTGGCTATTTTAGGGTATACGTTACTTTAAAAGCCTTCATCATCATCTGTGAATTAGCTCGAATCCCTAACCAATTCACTGTTAGTGATAGAAGCACCACAATGAAAATCTTCGTCCCCACTTATCTCACCGCAATCTCTGGGACAGCCATTGCTTTTAGAGATTTCTTCGCCATCTACGAATTGTCTTGAAACCCCATGAAGACGCGGAGAGGGAAGACGCACAATGATTAGATTCCTATCCAGATATTATATCAGCTTATCGGAGAAAATCATTGTTCATCTAAATTCTTCGTTATCACTGTAATTGTCTTGAATTCCTACAACTGTCAGTAAAGGGAAACTCTAGACAAGGAAATTTCTTGAAGGTTATCTGAAAATAGTTACTGAATAATTTCCGCTTTCACCACCGTCAGTATCGACAAACTGTCTTAAATTTCACATAATATGTCGTATCAGCCGCTCCATGACATGTATTGTTTACATTGAATTTAGTTTTAGGTTGGTGCAAAAATAATGCCGTAATAATGCCGTTTTTGACGTATTTTTTTAACGTCAAAAAACGACATTATTACGTCATTATTTTTGCACCAACCTAATACAATCTACAAAACTGTCTTGGTTATATGCTTCAGTATAAAATTTATGAAATGTGAGTAGACTATATTTCTCAAATATCTATAATTCCCCAATAATCATTGATTTCACAGCATTCATCAAAATATTGTGTCGCGAATAAATACTCGCTTTCTTCTCTAATTCAAAAACTTCCAAGAAAGAAAGACTTAAAGAAATTATCATTAATTTTGTATCTTACACAACTTATACAAGTTACAACATATACAACTTACTTTTAGAAGATATATAACATTCCGACCACAATTTCGTTTTAGAAATGCTACTTTGATCAAAGAAGAATACATTTCACTACGACGTAAATATCTAGAGAGTTCCTTGATTGCAAGGTCATCTACAGCAAATTAGCGCTCTTGCACTTACATTTCTCTATTTCTGGCAGATCTTCTAATATCACAGTGTGGAATACCTACTTACAAAAGTGATGGAAAGTTAAAGAAAAAGACTCTAAATTAATTTGCCTCGATAAAAAGAAAATGATTTCCAGCACCCCTTCAATTGTATGCATGTGTAGTCCTACCAACATAAAAAAAAACGCGTCACAAGTAAACTTTTTTTCAATTTGTCTTACAATTTCTCTAATACTGTTCTAGATATATATATATATATATATATATATATATATATATATATATATATATATATATAACCTAATCTCAAAATATTCTAGACAAATTCAAATCATGGAACTTAATTTATTTAGACTTTTAACTTATACAATTTATAACTTATAAAAATAATTTATACAGCTTTCGAACCTATAAGTTACACTGCATAAAAAATTACATAACTTATGACTTAAACAGCTTTTAGAAATTAAAACTTACAACATATATGACTTATACAAGTAATTCAACAGATACAATTATAATATATACAATTTACAAATTATAACTTGAACAGCATCTAACTCACACAACTTATAACATATGCCACTTATAATTTACTCAACATTATAAAATTTACAAAACTTATAACTTTCACAGATTAGAAATGACACAGATTATAACTCATATAGCCTATAGCCTACAAAATTTACAAACTATACAGCAATTTATAACTTATACAACTTATCTTCACAAATTAAAACTTATAATTCATACGAATATAACTTATTAAAATATACATCTTATACGACTCATACCTTAAACAGTATATAACTGACACAACTTAAAAGTTACAGAAGATATAAAGCTTACATCTTATAGAAATTATAACTTATACAACTCTTACTTATAACTTATATAACTTATAACGTATATAACTGATAAATTACAATAAATAAGTTGTAGTTAAGAACTTATACTGATTCAAGTGTAATCACATTTTCTGCAAGAGTTCCTTATAGCTTAGTAGTTACTCATTAAGTTACGTTTACCAAAGTTGAACATATATTCTGATATATTGCGAAAATACGTACAAGTATCCGTTTCTGAGGGGAAAATTAAATTGCATGCTTTTCAGTATAGCATCAGAAGATGGGAAGTGTGAGATTGCAAATCGAAGGGGAATAATAATAGCGAAAGATGAAGACACACAGGAATAACGAAAGATGATTAAGATAAGAATCTGCTGCTAGCATTCAGAGAGAGGCAGCTGAGTACATATTCTGCAATCTTAAATTAATATCCAATATCGGTGAAAAGTTGCATCTCTCTCGGCCGGTGATCGCTAGATGTTTTTGGCAGCAATGAATGAAATCAAACATGGAGAATTTTAACTATTTTATTAATGTCAACATGTACTACCTATCCAGTGGAGGTTGTTCCCTCTCACTGGGGAGCCGTTTTTTAGACACGTGACCGAATACGTCTACATTGCTTGACTGTTAAGAATCGACTCTATGAAAAAACTTTATCTATCATTCCCACGCTAGTTTAGCCAGTCACACTTGACTTCCTTATTATATCTTACGTCTGACCTCGAAGATCAACCTTGGGAAGTCGGAGCTGAGATACACTTCCCCCTAAAAATAATAATCTATTAAACTCTTATTTAACAAATACAGTACAAAAATGCATTGAATATCAATCGTTTTAATATCATTTTACTTCAAGTAAGGCAATAAAATCCCTTGAGATGGAAAGGGATAGTTAGAATGAAATAAACGGTAGGGTAAAACAGTGAGCTAACAGGAGTCAACGAGGCAGATGACAACGGTTGACATTGCAGTTAAATTATTGAAGAACATAGTTGACAGGAAAGTAAGAAGCCAGAAGATAATTTTACAAGCGTGAAATGCGATAAAAGAAAACATTTAAAAAGAACTAGCAGCCAATCAAATAATGCACGCAAAGTCGGAAAGTCTGGATACCAATGAGTAAATCTCTTCAGAATAGTTGACGTGAAACTATTTAGATAAAAGGAAGCAGAGGGAAAGTGTCTGAAGCCGGTATGCCGCGACAAGTAGCATTACTGATGCTTCGTTGGAATTAAATCACCCAAAATTTCTATCATTATATATATATATATATATATATATATATATATATATATATATATATATATGTGTGTGTGTGTGTGTGTGTATGTATATATGTATATTCACAAAAACACATATAATTAGCTTGTTTACTGTGTAGTAATTTTGAAAATAGGCGTTTGTTTATCCTGGGCACTTTTTTGGGGTAGGGTATCGTTCTTTTCTCGTTATTTAAAAGGAATCTGTCAACGTTGCGATGGTTCGAAATATTATCATTGATGCTTCTATCATTATTTATTGTTTATTATTGATTCACTTTGTTTGTAGAGTGTAGATTTGAACTATCGGCACGCTGATTCATTCTTGTTGCAACACTTTAGAAAACGATAGAACGATACATCGTAAGTACTTCAAAGATACCAGTTCATATTGAAAAATTAACATGCATTAAACGGGCGAAAGTGGGTAACTGTTGTGGTAGGATCCACCTAATTTGCATAGTGGAGTACCGACCATATAAATATGGTTGGTACCAGGAAGAGAGGGAAGGAATCAAGAGATTCCTCGGCGACTGTCGAACTCTCTGCATTAGCAGAGGGGAACCCGGACGAGGCTTTGCCGAAGGGCAAGGTTTCGTCTGGGGAGGCTGACAGGGCCTGAACCCGTCTAGGCGGGTTCAGAAAGGCCATATTTTTGGCCGAGCCTACGGGCTCGGGGATACCCACATTAAAACGGCCTTGTGCCACATTCGATCCTCGTGGGTGGATTGACAAATACAGGAATCAAGAGATTCAACCAGAGACTCTGCCAGACTGCGACTCAGTCAACAGATTCTCCAGGAACGGTCTTCCCAGGAATATACAAAAGACTATATGTAAATATTGTGTACACTTTCTTGTTTCAATACATTTTGTTCTAAGTACATTTTGTGTTGCATTATTATTCCATGCATTAGTCAAGTTTCAACAATGGCGACGAGGTAGAAAGAACCACACGAGAAAAAAAAAGAATAAATAATTGATAGCTTTCAACAATTGGGACAAGTCATTGAAGATCCCAGGCTGAAGGAAAAAATTATTAATTAAAAGTCCAACATCTAACGGAACGGCGAAGGATTCTGAATTTCTGGATATTTAAAATTCGTTAAATGACGACTAAGCATATGGAACGTTCACTCAGAAAAATGTGAAAGGTGTTGTAAACGAATAACGGTGATTAAAATTGAAAAAGTTATCTACAAAGGGACACCCGTTAAAAAAACTGGCCGACTACATAAACATGCATGGAATTAAAAGGCGCACAAATACACCGTGTCGATTTTGAAAGGTAACGAACTTTTAAAAAATATATTTTTTTTTTTGCTCAACAATATTTTATAGTGACAAATTTACCGCTGATAATAAAAATCAGAGGTTTGTCATTGAAATACGGGAACAGAAGTAATAAAAACAAAATACCAAAGTTGATTATCACGGGCTTGAATATAAAAGCAAGACATAAAATAAAAAAGTCGTAAGTTGTTTCGATTTTTCTGGTCAGCTTATATTATAGCCATAGATACACAAATTAAAGGTATATTCTTTGTTGCATGAACACTATCAGCTAAAGATGGATGAATTATCCAAAGTCATATCTGAATTATTCAAATCCCAGCAGTTGAGTCAGCAACGTCAAAATGAACAGTTTGCCTTATTAATAAGGGAACAACAGATAGAACAGCAAAAATATCAATAAAAGCAAGATGAAAGACAGCAAAATTATCAAGAAAAGCAAGAGGAAAGACTGGGAAAACAGGAAGAAATGCAGATCAAGGTTTTAGAAATTCAAAAGTTAACACTGGAGAAATTAAATAACAATCAGGCAAATGAGGGAAATTCTTCATATTCTAATAACACCATATTTAATTCGCTGGAAACTTTCAACTATGTGCCAGACGAAGAAAAAACGTTTGAAGCGTACTTTAAACGATATGAAGATATTTTCTACACAGACTGTGAAAACTGGTCGAATTCAAGAAAAGTCAGTCTATTACTAAGAAAGCTAGGTACAGCAGAACATAGCATATTTGTAGATTTTATTATACCGAGAAGAACGAATGAATTGGAATTCTCGGAAACAGTGAAATTGCTAAAGGAGCTGTTTGGAGCAAATATGTCGCTTTGGCATAAGCGATGGTTATGCATGAATGTCGCTAAATCCGACGATCAGGATTATTTAACATATGCATCTATAGTGAATAGACATTGTGACAATTTCAGATTGGCAGAGATTACGGTGGTAGAATTTAAGTGTTTAATTTTTGCTCAAGGACTGGTATCCAGTAAGAGTGCCGAAATAAGACGTAGAGTTTTGTCTAAACTCGAATCTGAACAAAACCTTACCCTGAAAAAGTTAGCAGGGGAGTGTCAGCGGGCCGTAAGTTTAAAGAAAGAGTCTCAAAAAATCGAAGAAGCTGGCATTGCTTATATTAAAAAAAATAAAAAAAAAACAGTCAAATTACCCATCAGAAAAAAATTGGAGTAAAAATTCGGCGTATTTTAAAAATAGACAAGAAAAATTAAATAAGAAGAACGAGGAGGAAAAAAAGGTTCCAACATATAATTGCAGACGTTGCAACGAAAGACACTGGGAGGTAAATTGCCCATATAGAAATAAGAAATGTTTCGTGTGCCACAAGAATGGACACAAAGGATCGTGTTGTAAAACGAAAAAATTCAATAGCCGAATTAGACAAATTCGAATATCAAATCGGATAGAGATTTGAGGAAATATGAAATATTTAAAAAGAATATCAAATTTCAACTCGATTCGCGTTCAGATTTAACAATAATGAACTATAAAACATGGAAAATTTTAAAAAGACCTACAATAATGAAGTCAACGAAACGCGCTCGAACGGTAACTGGAAAGGAAATTAACTTCGAAGGCGAGGTTGTACTTCCCATGAAATTGAACGGGATCGTTAAAAAATAAAGGTTTTCATTCTGAAAAATGGAGAAAACTTGATGGGTACAGATTTTATTGAAACATTCGAATTGTATGATAAACCGTTAAACTCATTCTGCAGAAAAGTAGGAAGTAATACGCAAACAAGACAGGACATTAAAGATGAATTAAAGAAAAAGTTTCCGGAAACCTTCACACCTGGTCTTGGAAGATGTAACAAGTTTGAAGCTAAATTTGAATTAAAGGAAAATACTATGCCAATTTTTAAAAAGAAACGTAACGTGCCTTTCGCAAGTGTAGAGAAAATTAACGAAGAACTTGATAGGTTGGAAAAAACTGGAATTATTTCGAAAGTAGAATCTAATTCATGGGCTGCGCCGATTGTGAGCATTAAAAAGAAATCAAACCAAATCAGAGTCTGTGTTGATTTTTCGACAGGGTTGAACTCGGTAATCAAGGACTACCATTACCCGTTAGCGAGTCCGGAGATTTTTAACAAGCTAAATGGTGGAGTTATATTTTCAAAAATCGATTTATCAGATGCTTATCTCCAAATTCTCGTCGAAGAGGAATGTTCGAAGTTGCTAGGGATAAACACGCATAGAGGGTTATTCAAGAACAACAAGCTTCCTTTTGGTATTAAAGTGGCACCAGCTATTTTTCAACAAGCTATGGACGTCATGTTGAATGATTTAGACTTTGCGTGCGCCTACTTAGACGACATCATAGTAAGGAGCGCAACCGTCGACGAACATCGAGAGCATCTCAATCAAGTATTTAAAAAGATTCAGGATTTTGGATTTAAAGTCAAAGAGTCAAAGTACGAATTTGGTTTGGAGGAAATTAAGTATTTAGGTCACATAATCAACAAAAATGGCAGATTTCCAGATCCGGAAAGGTCCATTGCGATTAGAGACATGCCGACGCCCACTAATGTGGCGATGCTACAGAGTTTTCTGGGGCTCGCAAATTATTATCAAGCGTTCATTAAAGGAATGTACAATCTAAGAGCTCCGTTAAATGAACTACTAAAAAAAGACAAGGCATGGGAATGGACGGTAGAATGTCAGAAAGCCTTTGATGAAATAAAGAAAATGCTTACATCCGACCTCTTTTTAACTCATTACAATCCAAAACTTGATATTGTAGTGGCAAGTGACGCCAGTTCATACGGGATAGGAGCGTGTATTCAACACATAAAGCCAGATGGTTCTAGAAAACCAATTGCACATTTTTCGAGAACTTTACTCCCAGGAGAAAGAAGTTACTCCAGGATCGAAAAAGAGGCGCTGAGTATCATTTTTGCCATAACAAAATTTCACAGATACATCCACGGCAGACATTTTATGCTGGAAACTGATCATAAACCTCTGATCACTATTTTTGGTTTGAATAAAAGGGTTACCCGTTTATACGGCAAATCGTCTGTTGAGATGGGGAACCATTTTTCTCAATTATGAGTTTCACATAAAGCACCTATCATCCAAAAATATAATTCATGCGGATAGTTTATCAAGACTCGTACCGAGTCAAGATGAAAGATTCGAAGAATCAATTATTGCAAATATCAGAGCAGATTATGAGGTGAAAAGTATGGTAAACAACATTTTAAGAGAGCTACCGGTGACATCAAAGGAAATAAAAAAAGAAGCTTAAAGCGATGATTTCATTTTAGAAATAAAAAGCAAAATGGTAGCAAATGACCAAAAAGTGCAGGAGATTCATTCAATTTGTGACGGATTTTTATTATATGGTGGGAGAGTAGTAGTACCAAAAAAGTTGCAGAAAAGAATACTAAGGGACTTTCATATGGGTCACCCGGGGGTTAATAGAACAAAAAGCTTAATGCGACGCTTTGTATATTGGAAAGGATTGGATGTGGATATCGCAAACATGGTTCATCGATGTAAAGGGTGTGCGTTAGCATCTAAGGCACCACCTATAGTACACAAACCATGGCCCAAGACGGATCATCCGTGGACAAGATTACACATTGATTTTGCTGGTCCAGTAGAAGATTATTACTACTTAATAGTGATAGATAGTTTTACAAAATGGCCGGAAGTACTACGCTGCAAAAAGCCTACGTCCAATACCACAACAACTTTCTTGCATGAAATATTTGCACGGTTCGGTGTGCCAGAGTGTATTGTGAGTGACAATGGTACACAATTCACTTCTGAAGAATTTAAGGAATTTTGTGAGTTATATCTAATTAACCACATAACGACGCCGTCGTATCATCCGAGGTCCAATGGACTCGCAGAAAGATTTGTCGATACTTTAAAGCGCGCGCTGAAGAAAGCCACAGGAGTTCCAACGGAAAAGGCTCTTCAGCAATTCCTACAAGTATACAGAATCACGCCAAACCAGAGAACACACTCAAACATGGCACCAGCTGAACTAAGGTTCGGTAGGAAAGTTAAGTCAGTGTTTGACAAGCTTTTGCCAGGAAAAAATAGAATAAAGAATACTATGTATACAGCGAGAAAAAAATACACCTCCGGAGAGAAGGTGTTTTTCAAGTGCTACAAAAACAACGTTGAGTTCTGGGAGCGAGGCATAGTGGACAAGAGAGTCGGTGACCTGATTTACATAATTAAAGGGCCGAAGAATACTCATAAAAGGCACCAGAACCAACTTAAAAAATGTTACGTTCTAGAGCATGAAGAGAGTATACCGGATGAGGAGGAAGATCCCATTGATGTAATGTATGATATGTTTCAAGTAGAACCTCCGCAGAATACTCCTGAACCGAGAAGATCTGGTAGGAAACGAAAGTTCACGGACCCATTGGACGCGAATCCAAAACGGAAAAAATACTAAAATTAAGCGGATGAACATATGTATGAAGTATGCAAATGGATCTACAAAGAGATAGCCATAATCATCAACCCATATAGGAAGCCGGTTTGAAATCCAAAAGGGATTCCAAGGCTTGGGAGGGGGGTGTTGTGGCAGGATCCACCTAATTTGCATAGTGGAGTACCGACCATATAAATATGGTTGGTTTCGGGAAGAGAGGGAAGGAATCAAGAGATTCAGAGACCGAGAGACAGACTCTCGGCGACTGTCGAACTCTCTGCATTAGCAGAGCGGAACCCGGACGAGGCTTTGCCGAATGGCAATGTTTTGTCCGGGGAGGTTAACAGGGCCTGAACCCGTCTAGGCGGGTTGAGAAAGGCCATATTTTTGGCCGAGCCTACGGGCTCGGGGATACCCACATTAAAACGGCCTTATGCCACATTCGATCCTCGTGGGTGGATTGATAAATACAAGAATCAAGAGATTCAACCATAGACTCTGCCCGACTGCGACTCAGTCAACATATTCTCCAGTAACGGTCTTCCCAGGAATATACAAAAGACTATATGTTAATATTGTGTACACTTTCTTGTTTCAATACATTTTGTTCTAAGTACATTTTGTGTTGCATTATTATTCCATGCATTAGTCAAGTTTCAACAGTAACCAAATAAAAATATTATTTTTATGTGCATTAAAATGCACTTTTTAAAGTATGTAAATTTTTGCACTCTTATATACTCTTAGATATATAAAAAATGCATATATATTTTGTCTTAATTTAATAGGTCATCTAACCAGAAACGATATCAATTGGAAAAAAAGAAAAGAAAAAGAAACTCTTTGGTGTAATAAATTATAACAATGTAACCTTAAATGGTGTGTTTTTCTTTAAATTATATACATACATACATGCATATATATATATATATATATATATATATATATATCACATTATGAAATGGACAAAATCCAACAATTAATTTAAGATATTTTTATGTTTATACGTTCTTTTTATAGATACAAATATTTAAGTAAATATGTGTATCTATAAAATTTAATTTATACAATCTATTATTATATTAGTCTATAAAATGTAATTTGTTCCGTATAGGATACAGATTCGAATTCTGTCGGAGGACGAATATTTTCTGAGAAAATTTCTCGAACATTCAGGCCGGTAAATGTTGTTTAATACTGTTTATTATAAACAGAGCATTTACTTGAATATTTGTATCTATAAAAAGAATGTATAAACACACACACACACACATACACACATACACACAAACACACACATACACACTATATATATATATATATATATATATATATATATAGAGAGAGAGAGAGAGATAGTCATCCACGGACAGATTGTTCCGCTGTATCACAGCTCATCAGTGTGTCTAGATATCCGATTGATCAAAACCCAACTGATTCAGCAACAGTAGAAGATTTTCCCCCTAAGCCATCGACGCACGGTTGAAGGAAAGGCGAATTTTGACGTACTTGCGATGTGTCTAAACAGGCCAATGAATGACAGTGCTCAATTCAGGGAAGGGGAAACGCCTTGTAATATTAGTAATGATAGTCATTGTTTATATATGTTAATCTTTTGTAAAGTTCACAGAAATAAATATTTGAAGCTTTATGCCTGACACAGGAAAATAAAGATGAACTGTAAATCCGTCTTACGGATAATGAAAAGCGTATGGAACTGCCACGCTTCTAGATCCTTTCACATTAACATTTGGTTACCCTAGGGCTTTATCTTTGGACCTACGTTGTTTATCTTTATCAATGGCCTTCCCCGATGTAATCAGTTCCTAATATTCTGATGAAACAACTATTTCATCATCATCATCATCATCATCATCATCCTCATCATCGTCATCGTCATTGTCGTTATCATCGTTATCATCCTCATCGTTATCATCATCGTCATTATCATCATCATCATTGTCATCATCATCATCATCCCCTTGATTTTTATAATCACCGGAGAGATCCGAATGCAGAATCCATATTGAATCTCCTCCACAACGGTTTTTCAACGGCAGCCATCAGCATTTCTAGTATAGTCATACTTGTTCATTGTTTCACATTGTCCAACAATTTTTTGAGGGGAGGGGGGTAGCGTCCACTCCTACGTCCACCTTCAGCGGTGCCTTGCATGATGGTCTTGCACAGGCTGTTTTGCCTTGTAAACGTGCCCAAGCCACGTCAATGTCCTCGATTTGACAGTGGTGAGAAGAGGTTATTGGTGGCCAAAAAAAAAAAAAATAAAACAAAAAAAAACTTTCAACTCTTTTCCGCACAATCTGATTGGTTTTATGTTCCCAATAGAAGATGCTAAAGAGTTTTCTCATTCTCATTTGTCCTCAAACGCTTCTCTGTTTCTGCTAACTAGATAACTATTTACTGCTGTATTACTAGTAAGCCCGATAGGTCCGACAAAGTAAAGCTCGTAAAAGATCTATAATCAGTTGTTAACTGGGACAAGGAATGGCTTGTAAATTTTAACGCCTCTAAATCAAAACTGATATCTTTAATCATCCTAGAGAACCATTTCTGTCTTCTATCAACACAGCTGATTTTAACCTCCAGCAAAACAACTCAACAATCATTCTTGGTGTCAGACTTTCTACTAACATAAAGATGAGGACAACAATCTGAACTATGTAAATAGTGTAGGTGAAGGCCATGTTAAACAGCCACGCTTCGAGATCATTTCACATTAATGTGATGATTTTCCAGGGTTCTATCCTTGGACCTACATAGTTTCTTATCTTCATCAACGGCCTTCTTGATGTCATCAGCAGGTGTTCATGCTGATGACACAACCATTTACTTACTCCTGTCTTAATAGTAAGACCAATAATCTTGACAAAATAAAATTGATAGCTGATTTAAAAAATTACCTCTAATCAGTTAACTGGGGCAAGAAATGGCATGTAAATATTAACACATCCAAACTGCGAACAATCCTATAATAATCATAGAAAACCATTTTTGTCTTCCATCAGAATGGCTGATGCTAACCTCCAAGAAAGCAACACATTTTGATTTTGGTCTCATATTTTCGACTGACATGAAATGGAGCAATTATATTGAATAAACTGTTACGTCTGCTGCCAAGAAGATTGGTACACTGTATTGTTCCAGATAATTTTTTTGTCAGAATCTATTTACAATATTTGTAAATCTACCGTATCTACTCTGATGTTCCGGCTCTACCTGGTGTTCCCAGCAACATTGTCCAAATCGTGTAACGTCATAATTGTCCTTCCCACAAAATATTTAATACTAGCAGTAGAGCCCGGCGTTGCCCGGGGATGTAACAGTAAGAGATAGATCAAGTATCGACCATCATAAAGACTGAAAAATAAAATTGTCAAAGATTATTGTTTAAGGTTGACGGACACGCATATCTTAATTAGTTTTTGCTTTGTTTTTTTTGTTTTATTTACGAACTGAAAAAAATTTGCAAGACAATAAGAAACACTACCTGCCAAAAAAAAAGTGAAGTTTAGTTGAAATCGGTTGAAAAATGTAGGAAATCCGATCCAATGTATAAACGAACACGCATACATAGACAAACAACCCGGGTTTTAAGTATAACTCGATATGAGTTGTCCCCCTTTCATTCTCGCGATGCCTCTTAATCGTGTTTTCAGATTGATTTCGTGCAAAAACAATTGTGTTTTTCCAATTATTGGCGCTGTCAGAATCACCGCAAGGTAATTTTACGTAGTCCTGTGAAGTTTTGTTGAAATCGTTTGAAAAATGTAGGAAATCCGATCCAATATATAAACGTACACACACACACACACACACACACACACACACACACAACCTGGGTTTTATAATAAGTATGATCTAAAAAATCACTAAAATGAGTTTCTTTTCCTCAGGTTTTCAGGGAAAGACGTTTAGCAATCTTGACTCTATTTGTTGTAAGAATCACTGAAAAACACTTGAACTATTTAGCCAGAAATAGAACAGTCTAAGATCGTTTTGTCTCAGCCCCACTTGTCTTCCCAAATGGGCAATGGTGAAAGGAAAAAAATATCATTCAGCCTTTCTGTAATGGTATCAATATTCATACGCTGGATTCCATCTTCAAAATCTATTCAAATAGAACGGTGAATAACTTTAAATAATATGGAACAGTAGATAGAAAAACTGGATCAGGAAGTGACAACAGCAAGAGGTTTCAATATTTCATCTTAGATTCAACTCAATCCATAAGACGTTTGGCACGGGTGAGAGAAGAGTTTCACCAATGACAGTCCAAAAGCAATGAAAAAGACTTGAAAATGAAATCGTGCTTGAAAAGTGCAATTTGTTACTCCAGGACAAAAATTTAGCAGGTTAGAGAGGACGAAGATCATCTTGAATAAGTTAGAAAATAATCCTGAAATAACACACACACACACACACACATATATATATATATATATATATATATATATATATATATATATATATATATGAATATATCATTTTCATTTATGATTAATTTCATCACAATTTTTCTGTTAACCTTGAAGAGTAATTATACATTCTTACACATTCTTATTGCTCAAAATAGATTGCAATAGTGTTCAAAAACCTCGGAAAATTCCAGTAAGTTTAATCATCTCTAAGATGCAACAGTTCAAAGCTTAATCTAAAAAAAAATGTTGCTTTTAAACTATTTAGACAATTTTGCTGTTATATCCGTTAAATCCCGAGATTAGCGACACGAATGATCTGTCGTGGCATGTCGTCTTCAGTCATATACCCACGGCTGTGACGTGGGTTCCACTGTTTTTTCTACAAATATTGGGGTGGTGCAAAAATAATGACGTAATAATGTCGTTTTTGACGTTTTTTTTAACGTCAAAAAACGACATTATTACGTCATTATTTTTGCACCAACCTAACAATTTCATATCATGTGTTCTAATGAGCTCTGCGCGTTTGGATATCAACCGAGTGAATTTAAACGTATTACTAGACTGGGAAGATTTTATAATTCTACTGTTGAAGTTCTTTACTAAAAGTTTGTTTTTGCATTTATCACTGCCTCAGCTCTCTACTTTTGCTTACCTGACACGTAAAATCTTCCAAAATCTCTGACTTCCTAAAATCTGTTCTTTTATAGTCCCTTCTCCTCACTAATGCCTTTATTCTCTTTCACTCTCACTAACCGTTGCGTCTTAGTGTCATTATCGGTTAGTTTCGAGTGAAATGATAAAAAGAACCTTGTTGTATGTTGTTGAGTCGGACACACAACAAGGTAGATTTTTCTGAGGGAACACATAACTCAATTTCTGAAATTAGTTCTCTTCTTTGCCATCTGCAATTCTCTTGTTCGTCAAAGGTTAATCCAGCGGCACAGAATTCCAAGGATGTATCAAATTTCTTTATCTGTTATGAACGACAATTTCTTGAAAACTTTTTTTTTTTTATGATAATCGAATATCGATATAGGGCAACGAACGCAATAATTTCTTTGATATTGTTCAAGATTTATTTTCTTACTTTGGGCTCTGATAACCTTTGGGAAATAACCCTGCAATATCTTTCGAAAAATGTGAAAAAAAAAAATCAAATATATACCATTTTCCGTTCTTGAACGAGGCACTGTATTGTTAGGGTTGTTATAAACATAGAAATATGTTTGGGGTTCAATAAAAAGAAAATGTAATTAAGAAACATGATGTATAAGCCTTGTTACTTTTTTCTATTTTATAAGCTTCTTTCCTTCCTACATTTGAAATATTGTCTTTCTTTTTCTGTGCTCATGTTTAGTAGCAAGAGCAACCAGTGTGACATGGGCCAAATGCCTCTAATGCTATATCCTACTTCTCTTCAAAAAAATCTAAGGATGTCGTAACAATTTTTAGCGAGCGTGTCAAAATTAAATCAGTTATATATGTTTAAACCTTTTCATCAATATTGATTTTATAAGAGGTATAATATATAATACTTAATAATAATAATGACAACTACAACAACAACAATAATAATAATAATAATAATAAGATTGCAGTAGACTAATTGAAGGGATCCCTGGAAGTCCATGCCTCAAGGAGATACAAAAAATTGTTCTGACAAGTACAGCCCACACTTTACGAAAGGCTTTATCTATGTAATATATATTTTTTTTTTGTCAGTGGAAAGAGTCATGATGCCATTTCTAACCTTAGGTCCCTGGGCGGGACCCGGAAAGAAATGTGTAAACGCCAGAAATCAAAGAAAATAAAAAAAAATAAAATAAAAAAAATAATAATAATAAAAATAATAATTTTATGCGTGGCATAGTTTTTTGGTTATTAGTGTCAGTGCTATGTCAGCCCCGTTTAGATTACCTGAAGTCGAGATCTGTCTTATGCTACACTATTTACATTGTTTGGACTAACATCCTCATCTTTGTTGCTGTATTTATCACAACGTTTCGGCCATTGTACGCCCCGGCCTTCTTCAGGTGGTTGGAATGTCGAACTGAACCCTTTATTTCACTCGCTGAGGTAGACTGTTTTAGTTCCATGTGGCATCTCTAATGGAGGTCAGTTATCAGTTATCTGCTGTTAATTCCCCTCTCCAAGTTCTCCACCGCCTTAACCAGGTATTGAACTTACACTCTTTGGGTTCTGTCACTGGATCTAACTGAGGCCTTTATCCACTCTGCCATGCGTCCTTGAGCGAAACAAAGGGTTGAGTTCGACATTTCAACCACAAGAAGAATGTCGGAGGGTACAACGACCGAAACGTTGTGATAAATATGGCAACAAAGATGAAGATGTTGGTCCCAACAATGTAAATAGTGTACATTATATCTCATCTCAGAAATATAGACAGTTATTATACTACAGCTGATATATATATATATATACATGCTTATAGTAAAGTCTGTAGGTAATAGTTGCTAGTGCTTATTCGTGAACCGATAGGTATATATATATATATATATATATATATATATATATATATATATATATATGTGTGTGTGTGTATAAGGTATATATATATATATATATATATATATATATATATATGCATAAGGTATATATATATATATATATGTGTGGGTGTGTGTATATAGATATAAAAGTGAACATAGAAGTAAATACTTAGAGGCGACAGTCTGTTTCATGCTATATGCAATCGGTGGCCTGACGATTGCATATAGCATGAAAAAGACGGTCGCCTCTAAGTGTTGACTTCTATGTTCACTTTTATATTTACACACGCTCTATCTCTGATATTGAGGACTTTATCCCATAAATATAGCACACCTTAAGACTATATTTCTTCATATATATATATATATATATATATATATATATATATGACGCGTTTGTAATAATCAACATTCAGATATAGGACGTGTTTAATTTTAAGTCAAAGCGTAGATATAGTTTGTGCTTATTATCGAAAGGTTAGGTTTACATAGTTCTTCTGTATACTTGGGTTGTTAGGTAGAAATTTGTTGTGGTTGTACTTGGTTTCATAGATAGACATAAGTCTTTTTCATAGTATAGCCGATTGGTAGATATAGGTCGTTTTTTTACTTGCGTTGATAGGTCAATATAGTTTGTATGTATACATGAGACTTTTGGAAATAATATGTCAATTTTACACTTGAGACCCCGGACAGATTTATGCTTGAGTGCTTTAATATTGGTAATATTCAAAGAATATTTCGAGTCAATACTTGAGTCCATTAAGAGATATCAGTTGTGATTATACTTGAGTCGATGAGTACATCATGGTCGTCCGTAGATGAGTCTACAAGCAACGCATGTTAGGTGGCCATCATTAATGCTGGTGAGACAGCCGGCGGGTCATATCCAGGTATTAGTGCAACATAAAATTAATTTCACTGTCTTTCACATTTTGCTACTAAATCGATTTGTGTTACTTTTTATCATTTGATTATTTACTGTATTGTTACATTGTATAAGGTTGGTGCAAAAATAATGACGTAATAATGTCGTTTTTTGACGTTAATACGTCAAAAAACGACATTATTATGTCATTATTTTTGCACCAACCTAATATCATTTGATTATTTACAGTATTTAGAAGCGGACTATTGTCCTAATCTTTGTTGTTGCTTTCACAAGATTTCGGCCATTGCGACATTCGGCGTTCGTCAGGTTTATGCTGATCCGGATAGGCTACAGAGAATTCCGCATGGAACACTTTATTTAATTTAAAGGAATATAATGATCTCGTCCCACTGCCCATATCTAGAGATACCTCGACTACTTCTTTTTTTTTTAGTACTGTTCAGTTATTGCTCGCGGTTTAAACTGAATCAAAATATACACTGCCTAGTACAGGGATTGAACTCTCAGTTTCACCTGATAAAGCATAACTGCCTAATATTTTTGAAAACAACAAAAGTTAGGACTATTATACGCTTGTATTTCGGGTGAATATTGAACACTTTATCCCCAAAATAAAGAGAGAATGTATCAGTTGTTGTTTAAAACTTAACTATTCTTCAGCTTCATCAGCTAAAATATTCTACCTCGTGCAATATCGAATTCACAAAGATTGGAGATTGGGTGATGTGAAGACAGATTTAAAACAGGGCACAATAGAAGATTAACAATGCAAACGAAAAATAGCCTCTCATGTGGAATGGAGCCTTCGTTTTCTAGAAAGTACTTCCGTTGTGAGCTCACCTATTTACTTTTTAAGAACAGTCTGAAAAATTACGTTCGAAATCGCCACCATGTGTTTCGCCCTATTATGCATAATTTTAACCGCAGGCTGAAATCGATTTTAGCTTTTGGATAAAGCCAGAAGTCGAAGAACGGCAAATGGGCACCTTAGGAAGATAGGGACGGCAAACCTACATGATGCGATATATATATATATATATATATATATATATATATATATATATATATATTTATAAAATGACTTTTGCACAAGACATATTATGTGCGCAGGCGTGTAATAATGTTGAAAACGAAACGAGTCACATACTGCATACGTTATGGCAATGAAGTTTCACTGCATAATGAATCGGTTTAACTGATAGATTAAATCGGAGAGTAAGTGACATCAAGTTTATTTAATAATCATTCACATTTTTAGCGGTTTTCAGTAATGGATGATCTCTTTTCGCCATCGGATTTCTAACCTTTTAGGTGTTTTTTCTTTCATGTTGTTAAGCATACTTTATCTTAGACTAGCATGACATCAAAATTTTACACATTCATTTCAGCTGTCTGGCAATATACGTAAGTAGCTTTTTTTGTCGTTTTATCTTAATTTTCGTTGGTTTCTTGTAAAGGTAAGATAAACTATCTGCCTCTTGTTCTTTGTTGTTCGGATCAAATAAATCTGATCTGTCTTGCCTTGGACTCTCGCTTTAAAATAATATTCTGGTTGGTTCATAAAACGTATTGTTTATATTTCCGAATCCTTGTTGTTTTCATAGTGCCTAATGGATCAACCTTCCCACTCAGTCATATCTATAGTTACACACTTTCTTGACTAACTTAATACATTCGCTCATTAATATATTATGCCTATGCAGACTCACACCAGATGTCAACTAAATATCACTGGGAATTGAGTTAACTTTCTTTTTACCCACGCAGGGCCCGACAAATCGTTAGCTTTGGTGATATGATAATAAAATATGTTTAGGTTAGATCTTGAACAAATGAATCCATGTCAAAATGTTACGTGATATAAAAGGAAAATGGTAGGATGTTTTTTCTCTTCGAAAATTCCGTTAATATTTTTACGGAGAAAAATATCAAATAATTATAATGTTTTATTGAACTTTTCTGATATAAATAAAGTTCTTTTTTTTAAATTTTAAAACGTTTTCTAGTAATATGTTTGAAGTATCTTTGAATTAAACTATATATGCGCACACGCAAACTTACTTACTAAATCTGTGTTGTCAGGGCTGATCTCTCTGATGTCCGGAAAAGGCAATGTGGCTCTTCTAAGTAATTTTATAACTCTTTCTGTATTTAAAAGGAATATAATCTCTGTTCATTTAAAATGTTACCATTTAGATTTTAATTCTAAGGTTTGTCGTGATGGAAGCGACACGCGAAAAATCTTAATAGTAAAAATATTAATTATAGATTGTAATGTATCTTTGAAGATCTTCCAAAAACTTGAAGTTGAAATCTAAAAAATGTGTTACATCAGGACATCTATGATTCCAGTTGTAGTTGGAGCTCTCAGATTAATTGGAGAAGGTTCCGATAGATTCCCTGCTGTCCATGCTTAAAGAAATACAAAAAATTGTACTCACAAGTACCGTTCACACAATGCGAAGAGCTTTAGCTATGTAAAATCTGTGTGATCTTAAGGTGTTTAATATGTTTTTTAAATAAATATACATCAGTGGAAAATATGATGAAGCCATATCTGATTTAGGTCTCTGGTTGGGACCCGAAACGAAATGCGTATACAACAAAATCAAAGAAAATAATAATAATAATAATAATAATAATGATAATAATAATAATAATAATAATAATAATAATAATAATAATAATAAAATGCCTTTCGAAAGAACCGTCAAGTGAAGGAAAGCATCAACTTTGCTAACCAAGCAATTAGAAAAATAAGTGTGCGAAATGTAAAGACCAATAAACCTGACATAAATTAATCATCCTATATACACAGCCTCGGCATCGATCGTAAAAACAATAGGTGAAAAAGTAAAAAAAACAACGTAAAGGAAAAAGAAGAAATTCCTATCTGGAAAGAAAAAAATAGAAATCGAAATAAATAAAGTATAAGGACAATTGTCACTTGTAAGTGAATTAGACAAGAAGGGATTCAAAATGGAAGAAAAGAAAAGGGAGACAACTGAAACAATGCCATGACATTATGAATAAGACTCTGACGTACCAAAAGTTAAAGAGAATCTGAAACAATAAATTTAAGCGAAAGCACAGAGAATCAGACATTATATTAGGTTGGTGCAAAAATAATGTCGTTTTCTCACATATGTTACTATGCGAGAAAACGACATTATTTTTGCACCAACCTAATATATATAAAAAAAGAAACAGATTCTTCTGACAAATCAAGATCTTCAAAAAAGATGCTAAGAAACTATATCGAGAACTGGGAAAAAATAAAACAGAGATAAATAACCCTCTTCATATCCAGGAAGTCGAGGAGTTCTGGTGTAAGATGTGGGAAAACTGTCAAATGCACAATGAAATAGCTACATGAATCAAGCAACAACAGGAACAACACACACATATAGAGTGCCAGAAATGGACGATTATCAATATTACTGAAAACAATCGCTGTCACCTGCAAAATCGAAAACTGGAAAGCATCAGGAATAATCCGAATAGGCAATTTTTTAATAAAAAAAATCTAGCACCTACGAAGACCGGATACGCCCTTACAATGATATAATCGTAAACCCAGAATAACGCCCCAAATGGCTTACGTTGAAAGTAGCATACCTACTCGCTGAAACAGAATAGACTCAGAACCCAAATAACTATAGGCCCAACGCCTTCCTACAAATATTGTATAAGATCCTCACATCTATCATAAGCAAGAGAATATACAAGTTCCTTAAGAAAAAAATACTCCCTGCAGAATAGAAAGGGTGTAAAAGCGGAAGTTACAGCAGTACAAGGACCAACTATTCATCAATAAAACAATATTGGAAGAGGTGAAAGCAAAAAAGAAACTTGTCAACAGTATGGATTGACCACAGAAAGCCGTACGACAATGTTCCACACTCATGGATAAAGAATAGCCTAAAAAATACACAGTATGGCCAACAACGATTAAATTCACCAAAGAAAGCATGAAAAGCTGGAAGACTACACTAAATCTAAACCATAGAAACGGGTCATTAACGTCAAGACCAATCAATATCAAAAGCGGGATCTTCCAAGGAGATTGAGTATCAGCACTACTCTTCTGCCTTGCATTAGCGCCATTTAACTGCCAACTGAACAATAGTAGCCACGAATAAAAGACACAGAATGGCAAGCTGAATTACCTATTTTATGTTGATGATTTTAAAACGTTTGCCAAAGATGACAACCAGCAGAAAAATCTACTCACTATTGTCAAAACCTTCAGCGATGACATTAGGATGGAGTTCGGAATCTACAAATGTGCCAAAACCACCTTCAAAGTCGGTAAACTAATGATAACTATGGATTCAGACCTTGATATCAGCAATAAAATTAAATACCTACACCAAAGACTTATGAATTAATGGAGACGGAATAGAACATACAATTATGAAGAAAAAGATCTGAAAAGAATATTATCGAAGGGTGCTTTTGATACTAGAAAGCGAACTTAATGGTTCCAATAAAATGAAGGCCATTAGCACCTAGATACAAAGCAGGAAACATAAAAGAGAAACAATAAGATTAACAGTAATAATAACAATAGTATAAAGAAGAAACAGAAGAAGACAGATGAACCGATGAAAATTGACCCCTGCAGTCGATTAATAAGCTTCATTCTGTGACAGAAGACAAAAGCCATTATAACTTACTTCCAAGAAATGTAGCTAAACGAAAAAGATTTTTAAGCAAATACGTTATCAAATGAAAGAGTTAACCAATAGGAAAATGGTACAAAACATTAAACAGACTAAGGAGATATGAGATAAAGATAGTAATAAGATCAATGCTCTATCAGAACCAGCATCCAGATGGAGTTCAAAATCTTACCCATTAGGGACTGGCAGGCCCGGATCTCATACCAGGAATGTAAGGGTTAATAACTATTTCCAGGATCAATGTCTTCTTACCAGTTACAACCAAAATAGTTTTCTGAGATTTAACACCAGTCCATCCTGCAGCGGTGGTGGAAAACATTCAGAAACAATTGACCACATAACATGTGAGTGTGATCGACTGGAGCTAACAGAGTACTTACAAACATATGTTAGGGTTGCTCAGTACTGGGAAACAAGGAAGCGGAAGAGAGTTCCAAAAGTGACAAAATAAATTGTTGGCATAGAACACGAAGGTTACATCGAACCAATTCAACTGTGAATTGATGAGACCCCACCAATCTAGAAGTGCGTTTGAATTAATAAAGTCTATGTAACACGGGTGAGAGTTTATCTGAACAAACAGCATGTAAATATTTATAGAAAAGGTACAAGGAATCTACGCTATGACGGTGGGAAGTGACTGATGCCGAGATGTCATGTAACGATTGATATTGTTGCAGATTCTACTTGTTTTTTTGTCAAGAATCTCTAAATACATTACAGAATCATTAAAACAGATGTGGTAGCATTATTCATAAAAAGGACGAAAGGTAAACTTATAAATATTTAGGATAGTTATTGGCGAGAAAAACAGTCGAACACGAAAGCGCGAAACATATTTCCTAGAAGTAGAATTAGCAAGAGATTTAATATATGAATTAACGTTTTAGAAATGTTAAATTATAAATAAGCAAATAAATAAGGAACGTTCATTTGTCAAATATATAAAGAAGTTATCAAATATATTTAAATGTTATAATAAAAGTTAATTTAAATTTATTTTATGCATGTCATACCAATAAACAAATAAACAAACAATGAGTATAATAAAAAAAGTAACATATATAACCAAACATAAAACTACATAAGCTATGTAAATAATTGCCTAATATAATTGTTGTAACCTAGGGAAGGTTACTGAATAGAATAATCACACGAAGGTTGTTAATGAACGATAATACTTAGAACAAGAACAATATATATAAGATTCGCCAGCAGCTCGTAGAAGTAGTCAACTGCTAGAAGTGGATCAAGTGAATTCCACAATGAATCTTCAACTGCATGATATCTACCAACCAACCCACGCGGTCAGATGTGGTACAAGACCAAATTCAATATGGGGTATTCGAGCCCGTAGTTTCGACCATAAATTCCTCGTAGACCTCGTATAAAATGGAGTCGGGTAGGTATTTCCGAGACGAGAGTCTGCCCTTCGTCATAGCGTCATCGAATGCCCAACTGCAGACCAACATACAGTATTTACTACTGTATTTATGTGAATGGGGATATACACATTATTACCCATAGCTATGCTACAACAATAACAAATTTGATAAATGTCAAATTTGATAAAAACAACAAATCAGTCAATAATAAGGTAATAAAAAATAACTGAATAAAAAAATCACTTTCATAATTCTCTGTAAATCACATCGTTTTTCTTGGGGCTGTAAAAACAAACGCCAGTTTAAATTGACCACCACTTTTCCTATCATTATTACTATTAATATTATTATCATTTGTGGTGTCATCCTGCCAGAGGTTGAATTTAAGTGCCTGATTATCCCTCCGGTATCTGTCTGTTTAAAGGCACTGCAGGAGAGTTAACTATACCCTTTTGAGACATTTCTTTTAGACGGTGAGTGTTTTGCAACAGGATAACGTGGATAATTGTAGTTTTAAGTTTCCACATTTTTGTTCGATTTACAAATCCTTACAATTTGACAGTTTTTGAAATTCTTTTTTTTTTTTTTTTTTTTAGAAAAATAGAATAACTGTTGGCAAGTAATATAAGTTAGTTGGCAGGTTCCTTTTTTGCGTATATAAGGAACATGAGTTATGGGATAGACACAAGCGTGGATGCTTCTTTGAAAACTATAACCTTAAACTCTTCAAGTTAGTAGTCAACTGATATCTTTGCTCCTTTTCCTCATAATTGCATATTATTTTTCATCTATTTCACAAACTGCTTACATCTAACCATTTAAACAATAACTGTCACTTCGGGATTTGAGTTAACTTTAGTATGGAGATATATCAGGGTTATATTAGAACGTTGCCAGATTAGATAAAAATTTTTAACTATTTTCATATTCAAATATTTAAATTTGATTACTTCCCGAATACTATCTTTAGAAAATACACCGTGATGTCAGTATTCTTTCATCCCTAAAAATAAGCGCAGTTTTCCACTTTCTTGAAACGGCATATCTTCCGATGTCTTCTCTCTGAAAAACGTCGAATGTCACCTAAAATCTAATTTTGAATATCTTTACTGTTTCTAAACAGTATATCTCCACCTGAAGTTTGATTGTAAGGAACAACGGAGTCGAAATGACATGATAAAGTATTGCTCTTCCAAATTTCATGGCTTTTTGTTCACGATTGTTCCCCTCCCAAATTTCATGGCTTTTTGTTCACGATTGCTCCCGTTCCAAATTTCATGGCTTTTTGTTCACGATTGCTCCCCTTCCACATTTCATGGCTTTTTGTTCACGATTGCTCCCCTTCCAAATGTCATGGCTTTTTGCTCACGATTGCTCCCCTTCCAAATGTCATGGCTTTTTGCTCACGATTGCTCCCCTTCCAAATTTCATGGCTTTTTGTTCACGATTGCTCCCCTTCCAAATTTCATGGCCTTTTGTTCACGATTGCCACCCCTTCCAAATTTCATGGCTTTTCGTTCACGATTGCTCCCCTTCCAAATTTCATGGCTTTTTGTTCACGATTGCTCCCCTTCCAAATTTCATGGCTTTTTGTTCACGATTGCTCCCCTTCCACATTTCATGGCTTTTTGTTCACGATTGCTCCCCTTCCAAATGTCATGGCTTTTTGCTCACGATTGCTCCCCTTCCAAATTTCATGGCCTTTTGTTCACGATTGCTCCCCTTCCAAATTTCATGGCCTTTTGTTCACGATTGCCCCCCCTTCCAAATTTCATGGCTTTTTGTTCACGATTGCCCCCCTTCCAAATTTCATGGCTTTTTGTTCACGATTGCTCCCCTTCCAAATTTCATGGCTTTTTGTTCACGATTGCTCCCCTTCCAAATTTCATGGCTTTTTGTTCACGATTGCTCCCCTTCCAAATGTCATGGCTTTTTGCTCACGATTGCTCCCCTTCCAAATTTCATGGCCTTTTGTTCACGATTGCTCCCCTTCCAAATTTCATGGCCTTTTGTTCACGATTGCCCCCCCTTCCAAATTTCATGGCTTTTTGTTCACGATTGCCCCCCTTCCAAATTTCATGGCTTTTTGTTCACGATTGCTCCCCTTCCAAATTTCATGGCTTTTTGTTCACGATTGCTCCCCTTCCACATTTCATGACTTTTTATTCACGATTGCTCCCCTTCCAAATGTCATGGCTTTTTGCTCACGATTGCTCCCCTTCCAAATTTCATGGCCTTTTGTTCACGATTGCTCCCCTTCCACATTTCATGGCTTTTTGTTCACGATTGCTCCCCTTCTAAATTTCATGACTTTTTGTTCAAGATTGCTCCCCTTCCAAATTTCATGGCTTTTTGTTCACAATTGCTCCCCTTCCAAATGCCATGGCTTTTTGCTCACGATTGCTCCTCCTGAACAATCATCATCTTAAACACACATTAGACGGGCAATGAAACGCATACGACACTATTCGACATTAAAAAAATGGTTTTCTTAGATTTACGGAGCTTGAAGAAAACATCTGCTGGTCTTACGTTGGACAAAGTTTTCAGTTATAGTAAAGATTAATGAGAACACTGACCATCAATTAAAATTACACCACTACTAACCATGGGTATCTCATACCCGATTTTGAAAATAACAAAAAAATATTAAATATAAATCATTATTTGACATATTTTACATGCAGGCACTTCAAACTTTGTAATAGTTCAACAGTAATAGGAACTGGAAAACATATTATTTAGGTAAGAAAATCAGGTACTGTAAATTGTAATTAAAAATAGGAAAATTTGCGCTGGGTACTATATACCCATGGTTAGTGTTCTAGGGTTAAAACAACGTTACCAATTAGCAAGCCATTATTGAACACGAGTAAATGACATGAAACCTATGGGCAGACTGACGCCTCACACTAGATACGAATGAGCTTTATCTATGACTGCATTTCTAACCAAAAGTACAACAATTTAGAATGCGCCAACTTTTCGATACACGCAGTAACAAACATTTAAATATGCTTGTGGCCACTGGGTTATCAGCGATATCACTTTAGGTTAGAATTAAATAATGTTTACGTAATTGTTCTGTCTGAGGGCTTTCGTTGAAGGATAAAGTTTGGATTGTGAGTTGGTGCAGACGATGTGGTATGCAGTTTTAAAATTGTTATCATAAATAATCAACTTTATCTTGTTGTTCTGGTGTCCTCTTGTATAATTCTTAATAATGTCTCTAATGATTTTTATTATAGAAAAATGGCAACAACGCGATCAAAACTACAGGAGTTCAACTTGATTTATATATTTCCATGCAGCTTATGAAATTGCGTTCCTAATGAAAACCTATACATGAAAAATAATTACATCTGAAAAATAATTACAGATGAGGTATTATGATTACTTGCATTATTTACATTATTCGGACTGTTATCTTCATCCTTAATGGCATATTCACGACGTTTCATGAGTCGTCCGCTCCGGCCTTCTTCAGGTGATTGGAATTTCGAATTGAACCCTTTATTTCTGGTAGATTGTTCTAGTTCCACGTGTCATGCCTCTTCCGGGTGTCTCTGTTATTTCGCTTCAACGCAAGATTTGTTTCGGCACTGACTCTCTGGGTCTAGTCATTGGATCTAACAAATCTCTTTATCTGCTGGGCCCAGTGAATAAAGACGTTGGTTAGATCCAGAGAATTGTGAGTTCAATACCAGACCACACCACACCCGTGGTGACCCAAAACTTGGAGAGTTTAGTTAAAGGTAAATAGCTGAGACACGGCACGTGGAACTAGAACAATCTACCCCGGTGATCGAAATAAAGGGTGCTGTTCGAAATGCAATTCACCTGAAGAAGGCCGGAGTTGTATCACGGCCTAAACGTTGTGCATATTGCAATGAAGATGAGAAAAACATTCTGAATAATGTAAATAATTCCTATCAAGAAGACATACTTATCACGCTTCAATTCACGAATACGAATCGTGTAACCCCTTGGGACCATAGCAACAGTGATGTCTCATGGGAAATGACAGCCTGGCGGAGCCCAGCCAACTGGTTTGAATCCAGGCTAAATCAAGGTTATAGATCACAATCCTTGTCCTGGTATTTATTCATTGCTGGTTTGTGGGTGGGGGATATGGATTCATAACTTTCCTAAAACATGTGTGAATGTAATTAACTCGACTGGAATTCGAATTTGTTTCTCAATTTCCTCAATCCGAGTCGCTATCCATGACTCCACCGTCTCTCCATTAGGACTCATTTTAAATTCACACGAAGACCTTCAAACCGCTATACATCTATCAATTCACAACAGAATTATTAATTGATCTTTTTTTACGGTTTATCAACCCTTTTCGGGTTATTTAAAGGCAGACATTATTTCTTAGGCTGAAACATTTTTTTGGACATAATAATGATTTTTTGAGTCTTGCTAATTAATCCATAGCTTGGGGGAGATGGATTCATATACTTCCCAAGGGTCTTTGCGTGAAAGTTTATATAACGAACCTAGCTGGAATTAAAACCAGTTTCCCTGATTAATAATTCCGAGCCATTATACAATGCATCAGCCACACATCTAACCTTACAGTACCCGGTATTCGCAGACGGTCACCCATCTAGGTACTGACTTGGCTTGACATTGCATGAGTTCAGTGGTCGTCCGGGAAGTTAAATATCAATGTAATTTATGAAAATGTTTGAGAATGATCACATATTTTTGTAACTTACATTAACTCTTTGTCGTAACAATTTAGCCCTGAAGATGAACTTAGGTGGAACTGAAAGTACTTGGGAAAATACAAACCATGTGGATAATTATGGCTTTTGCTAGATAAATTTTGTATAGGCACTTAGAAATTGAGCCGTGTACTTGAGAGGTCTAAAATGAAAATAAATGGACATCATATTTCTAGATTATTCAACAAAACATGCTTGAATGAAGATATGCAACCCTAAACACACACACGCGCGCGCGCGCGCACGCACACACAGACACACACGCACACACACACATATATATATATATATATATATATATATATATATATATATATATATATATATATAACACAAACACACACACACCGTCCTGGGTATGAAGTTAAACTGCATCCAACAGCAAGGCCTCTGATCAGGAGGTTTTGAGGAGCGTGGAACCACCTCTTAATTGCTGGTGTTCCCAGGTACACCTTGACCCGGAGTGGTAGCACCTGTTAGGGTCCCAGCTATGGGTAAATAGTTAACTAGTTTTTTTTCAGCTCTCACCCACGTCCTGTATATGACAATAAACTACATCCGCGTCCTGGGTATGGCGATAAACTACATCCGCGTCCTGGGTATGGCGATAATCTACATCCAACAGCAAGGCCTCAGATAATGTTTTTCGGAAAAGTAATGTTGCCAGCTGTCGGTTTTTGAAACCATGATGTTGCCAGTTATATGTTTTGGAAACCATAATGTTGCCAGCTATACGTTTTGGAAACCATAATGTTGCCAGCTATATGTTTTGGAAACCATAATGTTGCCAGCTATATGTTTTTTAAACCATAATGTTGCCAGCTGTGCGTTTTGAAACCATAATGTTGCTAGCTATACATTTTTGAAACCATAATGTTGCCAGCTATACATTTTTGAAACCATAATGTTGCCAGCTATACGTTTTTGAAACAATGTTGCCAGCTATACGTTTTTTTTTGTTTTTTTTGTTTTTTAAATAATGTTGCCAGCTGTAAGTTTTTAGTTTTTTTCAGCTCTCACCTATGTCCTGGGTATGACAATAAACTACATCCGCGTCCTGGGTATGACGATAAACTACATCCAACAGCCAGGCCTCAGATAATGTTTTTCACAAAAGTAATGTTGCCAGCTGTCCGTTTTTGAAACAATAATGTTGCCAGCTGTCCGTTTTTGAAACCATAATGTTGCCAGCCATACGTTTTGGAAACCATAATGTTGCTATCCATAGGTTTTTGAAACCATAATGTTTCCAGCTACACGTTTTTGAAACAATTTTGCCAGCTATACGTTTATTTTTTTTTTAAATAATGTTGCCAGCTGTATGTTTTTAGTTTTTTCAGCTCTCACCTACGTCCTGGGTATGACAATAAACTACATCCACGTCCTGGGTATGGCGATAAACTACATCCGCGTCCCGGGTATGACGATAAACTACATCTAACAGCACGGCCTCAGATAAAGGTTTTTGAAACAATAATGTTGCCAGCTATCCGTTTTTGAAACCATAATGTTGCCAGCTATACGTTTTTGAAACCATAATGCTGCAAGCTATAAGTTTTTGAAACAATGTTGCCAGCTATACGCTTTTTGTAAAAAATAATGTTGCCAGCTATATGTTTTAAAAACCTAATGTTGCCAGCTATATGTTTTTGAAACAATGTTGCCAGCTATACGTTTTTTATAAAAAAAATAAAACAATGTTGCCAGGTGTACGTTTTTGAAACAATGGTGTTGCCAACTATGCGTTTTTGACTTTTAAAGTCACTCAAAATCATTTCCGGCATAAAATGACCACTAAGGTTGAGATGCCGTTAAACAAAACAATCAATCAATCAATCAAACACACACACACACACACACACACACACATATATATATAATTATTTATTTATTTAAAAATATGATTCTATCGCTACATAAGAGTTCTCATGTTTCAAAACAAGAGCCGAAAACTTCAATATAATTATTTGAATTAATTTGAATTAAAGTACCAAGCTCTGTTCATCTTCAAGCGATATTTTTTTTGGAATAACTAATTCCGGAAATTTACGCGTTTTATAAGCATATTCATTATTAAAATTAAACTATTACTATGGTAACGGCTAGAGCAATTATTTCAAAAAAGGGGCGTAACTTTTCGGCACTTGTTTTGAAACATGAGAATTCTTATGTAGCGATGGAATCATATTTTTAAATAAATAATTATATTTAGGCTCTACTTTTGTATCGAGCACTGTTTTTTAAAAATAATAACAAAAATACGAAAGAACTTTGGATTATTTACCTAACTAGTTCTTTCCTATTTTCTTTATATTTTAACACACACACACAAACATATATATATATATATATATATATATATATATATATATATGTTTGTGTGTGTGTGCGCGCGAGGGTACGTGAGCGCGCGTACAGGGTGCACTATAACGGACCGGTTCAATGGCTTTTCAAATTTCAGCTGAGGCTGCTTCTCCTCCCTTATTACGAATATCCTTGTAAAAAGGCATCAGCCCATCTACAGGCCGTGTGTTTCATCGACGAACATGTCAGGATGGCTCACGAGTAAAGACAGTGCGTATTTGAACGCACGTGCAAAAAACTGCACCATTAAATATTTTTTCAAATTTTACAGCGTACATGCTCACACATTTTCATTACTTACAGTAATTCTTTGTCTTATCAAGCCCCACCTGAAGATTATCTTGGATAAGATTGAAAGTAATTGGGAAAATAAAGTCCATATTGATAATTACGGGTTTTTTATTGATTAATTTTGTACTGACATTAAGAAATTGATCCGTGAACTTGAGAGGATTAAAATATAAATAAATAGACATAATATTTCTAGATTATTCAAAAAAACATCCCTGAAAAGATATGCTGCCAATATATATATATATATATATATATATATATATATATATATATATATATATATATATATATATATATATATATACATGTATTATGAGAATTAGTTTTTTGATAGTCTTAGTAGAAGTAGTAGGTTTACTCGAAAAAAGATGTATGCCATGGTTGCCATGTTGATTTGAAGTGTTTATTTTTCATCAGGTGCAGGGTTATGTGATGATTTTGGAGAGCCGTACTTGTAACAGAACTAGCAGCAGTGAACCCTGGAGAGATTGATCACCAGCCAATTTTTTTCTTCTTTTTTATTTTTTTTTATTTTTTTTTTTTTAATGATATTCTCGCCCGAGGTCGGGATTGTGCGGCATTTTCTTTTCGTTTATCTTAATCATTTTTCTTTTTCTTTGTTTTGCAAATCAACCTTTTAATGGCATTCTGAAATGTTTCCACTTGGAGCCGACGGCGAAAATCATTTCGCGCCGATGCAAAACCAAAAACCGAAACAAACAAAAACTGCAACAAGAAAAAGAAACAGGAAAAAAAATCAATAAATAGATGTCTTCAGTATTAATGCTAACAATAGTTATCTCAACTGAGGGCAAAATAATCTACTTGGCAAAAGAGTTGACATTTGCTTGGAGGATAAAGAAGTTGAGATCTACGAAAAGAGAATGAAAATTATTAAAATAAATACGAAGAAAACAATGAAATGATTACACACACACGCACACAAACACAATAATGATTATGGCGCTTCGGCGCAGGATAACGGAAAAGAAACTGTCCGGTTGACCATCACGACTGAGGCTTACGGCCATGTCACGTTGAAACAGCGGTTCTTGTAAATTCAGCGAAGTTAAGTTTTGTGGTGTCCTTCCTCTAAAGATTCTATGTTGGTCCCTTCCACCTACTAAAATATTAGTAGGAGAGAAGGCTTTGTCGAATAGACTGGACGCTAGGTCAACCGACACACACTCACTTGTATAATAAACTTCCTTTGTACTTACTGTTTAATGGAATTTCTTCTTCATCTAATTTCAAACATGGACTATTATGTAACTTTCTTAATTTTCAGGAATGTAAAGATTTAATTTTTGGTTTTAGAAAACGTAAGCACATTTTCCGTGGCCCATTTCTGTATTTTATTTAAAAATAGCTGAAGTTGTCTCTCTGTAGTGTTCATATGTCGTTCATATGTCATTTGTATATGATTAAGAATTCGTCAACACAAATGAGCATCTAACTCCTGGGTTTAGATATTTAACTATGGAGTTGATTTTAACGCAAAAAATATCATTGTTATAATGCTTTCTTGTGGAATTTCTTCGTCTTGTATTTTCGATAGTGTAATTCCTTCTCGGACTTGAAAAATTCAGTTTATTAGGAAGTTCCTATAAATTGTGTCAGTCTTCCTCTTAGGCCTAGTTAATGCAGATCTTTTAATATGCCGAACTTCCATGTCATATCATAGTTTTTCTGAGTTGAAAATGACTGCCATCATATGTTCCTTCGAAAGAAATACTTTCCTATCAATTGTTTCCAGCCACACTAAGTGGACCTTTGTTTCTTTGAACTCACATTCGTAATTACTGATTAGGCAGTTCTTTACCAAATACCAAGTCAATCTGTTGTTGACCTTTGTTGACCATAGTTTAACACAGCCTATCGGCCTATTATTTCCAGGAGCTAAGTCATCCTTCCCTGGTTTCGGAATAGGAATGCTAAAAAACATCTAGGAAGTGACCACATGTTCATATATTATTAAATATTTTTAGCAATAGTTGCAACGATTTATTTGAGAGATACATTAGGAATTGAGAATGAATATCGTCTGACCCCACAGATGTATCGTGGGATTTCTTTAAAGTCTCATTCAATTCCTCTATCGTAAATGGAAGTTTTTAGAAGCTCAGCATTATTGGATTTAAAGTTCAGTTTTTGTTTTTCAGCTTTTTGTTTGAACTTACGAAATTGTTCACTAATATTCTTGGCTGATGAGTTTTTAGAGATGGTTTTTGATAATTCGTCAGCGATATCCTTTTTGCTGGTTATTTTATTATTATTAAAGAGAAGGTTTTTTTTATAGCATTAAGGAACTTTACCAGCTATATTCTTTATTATATCTCATATAGAGTTTTTTTTTAACATTCTTGTCTGTTTTCTTTGATTATTTTCCGATATTTGACTCGAAGTTGATAAAATTTCAGCAAGTTATTTGCGATGAGAACTTCGTCTGGTCCTGATAGCCTTTTTACACTCATCTTGAAACCAAGCTGTATTACGTTTTTCTTATTATTATTTTACTCTTTGGGATGTATTTCTTTGCTATAGAGACCAGGAGTTCCGTAAACTGGGTTATGTCCCTGATGCATAATCATTCTTCTAGATTTTCAGAAGATAGCTTTTGAAATTCTTCTCAGTTCGCTTTACTCGCTTTCCGATATTTGGGGATTTTTAGCACTTTGTGCTGAATTTTTGCAAAACAATTAAAAATAATCGCTACCACATTGTGTTCATCAGTACCTTCGAGGAAAATCCCATAAAGATAGATGTATGACACAAAAATAAATTAATTGTTTTGTGTAGCATTACTTATACAGCAATCGACTGTCAATATGTTGTTAAGTTCGTCTGTCTTTGTGGAACATCATTCCTGACTAGGATGGATGTAACACCTGATGCCAGAAGAACAGTGTCATTTATATAATTGTATTGCTGGCACTCTCTAATATTCATTATATTATTCCTCTTAAGAAAAGTTTCCTGAAGGCAAATAACTACCAGAGTCAGGTTTTGTATCAACAGAAGCAGCTGGTTAATGTTTGAATTCACTACACAGCAGTTCTATAGCATTATTTTATACATACTTGTACTCATTTGTGTTTATGGCTTATAGTTCTTGATTTAGTTGTGTTTAGAAGTTTTACCCGTCTGTGGGTTTTAACTTTCCACTTCTATCTCTTCCAACTTATCAAAAAGCTTTTCAGTAGATAATTGGGCTTTGCTGATTTCCGGCTTTTTCTTCGTCGTTTTTATTCTCTTTGGTGATGCACTTAATCTAGTGTTTAGGGACATTGGTCGGCGTATGGGCGTTCTCTGTGACGTTTTTGCTCAATTTAAGTTTCCGCCGTGTCTCCAAACATTGGTGACGACTCTATTAGGTTGTCGCACATGAAATCATACATGTTTTGCTTCCTTTTTTATCCGATCGTCTAACCAAGTAACTTCCTAACTAAATAAAAAAAATCTTATACGTGAATCTTTTTCTTTCCAGATAATTTTACTTCCAATATATCGTTACTAAATAAGCATGTCGAGTAACCTTACTGTATGAGTACAAACTGTAAAAAAAGAACGATTTTTTGTAGCGAATCTTTACATGCGATGAAAAGTTGATACTCTTTGACAACAGTAAGAAAGTAGGCCAGTACTTAGATGTATGTGAATCACCAAGACATTACCCAAATCTTTCACTTGCCCCTAAAAAGTTAATGATGATCTTTCAAAGGGGTTATTCATTATTCATTCTTGGCTCAAACGAAAACAATAATAACAACCTTGTATTATTGAGAAATTATGCACGAAAAAATGAAAAGAAAACATCGTGGAATTGTGAATAGAGATGGCCCCCATTTTGATGCACGACAACGCACGGCGGTACGCTTCTCAATTATCTGTCCAAAAGCTTGAATTATCAAATTTTTCTTCATCCGCCATATTCGCCTGATATTTCCCTCACTGATTATCACTTATTTAAGCATTTTCAGCTTCTCATACGCAAGAAAACATTCTCTAATAAGGAAGTAGCAATCGAAGCATTTGAACTGTTTATTACATCAAAGTTTAAGAAATTTTTTCAAAGATGGGATCAAGAATTTAGAGGTACGCTGGAGAACAGACATTCATCAAAATGGTGCCTATTTCAACTGAATAAATTAGTTATTTAACATTTCAGAAGTGTAGGAATCGGAGAGCCAAGTTCGAATTCCAGACGAATCCATTACATTCACTTACGTGCTAATACCCTTGGGAAAGGTATTAGTCCTCATCTTCTTCATCACATCTGTGGATAAATAGCAGAACAGACCGTGTATTGTAGCCTTGGATGGCAACTGGTCTACCGCAGAAAGAAATGGCAACCTACTGCGGAAAAAAATCTGCCTCGTCAGTTATGTATCGAAAGATACATGATCACCTAATGGTGTATCACGCATGGCTCAAAAATGGCTCTATTAATTTTCAATAAAGTGTGTCATTTCATGTGTGAAAATCTAATAGTCAATAAGATCAAATGACATGATTCAATTGTTGACATTCTCGACAGCGCTGTACTGAGAATGATGAAGAGAATGAAGGTATTTCGTTGCACACAGAAGTTTGATGCTTACCAAAACAAAAACCGTGTAGGACTATTTTTTCGCTTTTTTTTTTTTTCAACTGTTGAATTACTCCAAGATTCCGATTTTATTCTCTGTGATGAACGAAGAATGATCATTTATGGCAATTGCTTACTTATCAGATTTGTTCAGATATTTCAATTAAGGAATTTTGCAATTGCTAACAACTGGCAATACACTTGTCAGTGTCAATTCCATCTAGCTCCTAAACATTTTTTTTCAAGTTACAACTAATTAATTTTACTATTGCTCGTCATCAAATCTTCCAGTTCCCAGACCTTTCGGAAATAGAGGAGGATATAAACGTAAGCTGTGATGACTTTCAAGTACATTGTCCACGCCTTCAGAGGGACAGATCCAACAGACTTCGGGGGCATTATTTTTCGTTCAAATAACGGATTGGGTGATGAATCTATTGCAAGATATTAATGACAAAGAAACAGGAAGAGTTGAGGAAGCTATGGTTTCCCTCCAAAATGACACTGAGATTAGGTCGATGTTCGAATAATCATATCAGCCTTTCTGTTCGCTATCCTACACATAAGAGAAAGTCAAGATACAGTTTCTTGCTTTACCAACATTATTTTTAGCAGTGTAAAGATTCAATGCAAATGGCTAGCTTTTTATGTAAACAATGAAACTGTTTGCTTATTACAAAATCAGTTAATTAAAAATTCTCAGTTCCGACACTGTCTGATGTTTAGAAGCTAATACATCTGCATCAAGTGCATACCCCAATTTGTAACTGCAAATTTGCACATTCATGATATATATATATATATATATATATATATATATATATATATATATATATATATATATATATATTGGAGACTATGTCTAACTATATAGAAAGCATTATATATATATATATATATATATATATATATATATATATATAATTTTGAATAATTTGATATATCAAAAAACAGTATTTAGAAAAATAATAGGACAAATTGGAAAAACTTTTCCTTACGCGTTTCAGCCGTTAGAAAGTGCCTTGATGTCTGGAAAATTTTGGTGGTATTCATACCAATTTCTTGCAGTTTTTTTCCGTAAATATCCGACTCTGTTATGCCGTGTTAATATTCAGTGGGTGCCAATACCACGCAAGCTGACACTAGATGATCAATTGTATCTGCATACTTATCAAGGAAACTGCATTTTAGGCTAATATAGTTTTAGCGGTATATGTGCTTGGTAATTTCTACTTAACAAGCATTGGTCTTGTGCCACAAGAATAAAACCTTCGGTTTCAGGTCTTAAACCTGAACTACGTAGCCACTGATGGATACGCGGTCTGTCTATATCAGCTTGTTTAGTACGGGTAGAGTATTGACTGCAAAGAGGTTTATTTTGATATCGTTTCTTTATCAGGTCAGTTGTATTTAGTTTTCTTTTTAAGTATTTTGCACCTTCAATTTTATTTTCTTCACCCATTTCAAACTCGATTTTGAACTTCATGGCTTCCGTTATTGCTGAATACTGATTCTTACTTCTTTCATGTTCTTTTACACCGATTATCCTCCAGATTTCTGCATTTCCAGGTATCCTTGAAGGCCATTTCTGCTATGTTTTATATTCTCGTTGAACTAATCCTCTGCCTTCTTCGGAGCTGGGCAACTACAGATGATCAACATCCTACTTGGTATGATGCATGTAGTGGCAAACGAGAAGCCTTCTCTTTTTCACTTCAATTCGCTTAATGTCAATTATGGTCCAGTTAAGGATTTTGACACTTTATTGCACCGGTTCGATAGCCGAAGGTGTTTATTTCCCGATATTCTGTTTTTAGTTCATCACCTAGTACTGTATTGAGTATAATACATTTTAACTTATAATTATAAGTATTATTATTATTATTGATATTAATGTTTACATCAGTTTCTTGCTTGTTGTTTTTCTATTCATTTACCTTTTTTAATTCTTTACTCTCGTCTTCTTAAAACTCTACTTCGGAATGACACTTTTTTATTCCTATTTTCCTTTCGTATTAATCTCTTGTTGACCTTTGTTTCCATAGTATATAATTTCCAGGGACTGAGTCATCCTTCCCTGGTTTCGGAATGGGAATGATAAAAAACTGTGTCCACAAATCTGGAAAGTGACCACGTGTTCATATATTATTAAATATTTTTAGCAATAGTTGGAACGATTTATTTGTGAGATACATTAGGAATTGAGAATGAATATCGTCTGACCCCACAGCTGTATCGTGGGATTTCTTTAAAGTCTCATTCAATTCCTCTATCGTAAATGGAAGTTTTTAGCAGCTCAGCATTATTGGATTTAAAGTTCAGTTTTTGTTTTTCAGCTTTTTGTTTGAACTTACGAAATTGTTCACTAATATTCTTGGCTGATGAGTTTTTAGAGATGGTTTTTGATAATTCGTCAGCGATATCCTTTTTGCTGGTTATTTTATTATTATTAAAGAGAAGGTTTTTTTATAGCATTAAGGAACTTTACCAGCTATATTCTTTATTATATCTCATATAGAGGTTTTTTTGTCGCTGAACTAATTTTGCTGACAAAATTTGTTCAACATTCCTGTATGTTTTCTTTGATTATTTTCCGGTCTTTGACTCGAAGTTGATAACATTTCAGCAAGTTATTTGTTACGGCTCTTCATGTGGATAGCATAGAGTTATGGAAATGTTATTGAGAATAATACGTTTTCACTTATTATTATTATTATATTTATTATTATTGTTATTAATAGCAACAATAATAAATAATAATTGTTATGGTCCAGGTTAGGACCAAGGAAGAACAACACGAACACAGCAGTAGAAATAACGATGGTATATTACACGAAATAATGATACAAGATGTGGAAGATGTTAGTATGACTGTCAGTCTGCTTTGAAGTGAACTACTATCGGCTCGACTCGATTCGGTATCTAGCCCCCTCCCCACGAGGGTTGCATGTGGCACAATGCCGAGTTTAACATGGCTTTCCCGAGCCCGTAATCTCAGCCCAAAAATGCCCGTAGAACCCATATAAACGGGATCAGGTTGGCCACCCTCCCCGAACGAGACTCTGCCCCTCGGCGGAGCCTCGTCCGGGTTCCTCTCTGCTCAGAGGCAGAGAGTTCGACCGTCAAGCCGAGAAGCTCGGCTCGATTCGGTATCTAGCCACCCCCACGAGGGTTGCATGTGGCACAAGGCCGAGTTTAACGTGGGTTTCCCGAGCCCGTAGGCTCGGCCAAAAAATGCCCGTAGAACCCGTATTAAGTGGATCGGGTTGGTCAACCTCCCCGAACGAGGCTCTGTCCTTCAGCGGAGCCTTGTCCGGGTTCCTGTCTGCTCAGAGGCAGAGAGTTCGACCATCAAGCCGAGAAGTTCGGCTCGATTCGACCCTCTCTCTTGAGAGGCGTAGTATACATAGTGTTAAGAAGAGTTCATTCTGTAGTTATAGGTAAGGACCAATAATAATAACTTATCAGTTCCTTCCTTGTTGTCTTTCTATTTCATTTTCCTGTTCCTATTCCTTACTCTCATCGTCTTCCAACCTTTCTTTGGAATGACTCTTTTTTTCATTCCTTTTTTCTCCTAATATTTGTTTCTAAAAACTGACATTTCTAGAATCCCCTCTCTACTCATTTTTTAACTATTTCCTTCTTGCTATCTCTTTATCGATATATATATATTTTTTTTTTTCCTTTTCCGTCATTTTCTTTCCTCTTTTTTTTTTCCTCGCCGCCGTCCTAGACACAATGTTTTTTTTGTCTCTTAACTCCATCGTCATCTTTCTCTTGGAGACTCGCGTCTTCCTTTTGACATTCTATGGAAATCTAATTGAATATAAATCGCGCTTATAGTCTCTTTAAACGACTCCAGCATTTCATTAATGGGGAAAATAATTATTTTTCTCTCATGAGAAAAAAAAACAAAAAAAACTACTCTTCTGAAAATGGGGAAAAAAAAATTATAAGACCTCGAGCTCAAACGCACACATACATGGATGAACCCAAAGAAAACATAATGATATATAAACAAAAACAATCCAGGCATTGCATGAAAATATTCATTTTGAAGCAATTATTATAAAAAAATACATTCCTGGCTATATTTTAATGTCAATTTGTAAATACATATATTGAAATGAAGACACACGTGTTGCACGAATAATTGGTCACTTGAACTAAATCAATTAAAACTGTGTAGTTAGTGCGATCTTCACTGGGTGCTCCATACTTTAGGCCTTGTGTCACATCTAAGCTACGCTTAGAAAATCATTTTGGAGCCCTTCGATGTGTTGCAATGGTTAGCATTCTTGAGTTTCTATATCAATTACGATTGCGTAATAATTCGATCCTTAATTTGATCCTTATTTGTTACTCCGTACTTCCGGTCTTGTGATAGATCTAAGATACTCCCCCAAATCACTAGATAATCGGTGGAGTATTTCAACGTGTTTCAATAATTCGCGAGCTTCTCTGGCTAGATCAATTATGACTGAATAGTGAGTTTGAACCTCATTCCGTGCTCTATATTTTCGGCGTTGGGTCACATCTGAGATACGTCTGGAAAAACATGTTGGACGAGTAATGAAATACGTTAAACTGTTCAAAGACACATATAGTACAATTGTATATGCATTGAAGGAAGTTGTCAACGTGTCTATAGGGAGCAAACTATGAAAAAAATCTTTTCCATGTACTGTATCCCTCCCGGAACTTGGCGATCATGACACTCCACAATTCCTTATCTTTTTAGCTCATAAGAAATTTTATTATATTTTGTCTCTTCTACTTCCTATTCTTCCATCCATTAAACATGATTTTGGGAGGCTATGAACTTTTTGTTCTCTGTTCCCTTTACCGTCAATATGTTTTGTGAGTATTAAATTTTCTAAGCTCTCTTTCCTCATCATTTGCCCGAGATAATTCAACTGTCTCTATCTTATACTAATTATAAGTGTCCTTTTTGGTTTCATTTTCTGTTCTATTGTAAATAGGAAATGTTAACACACATATAGACAATACGAAGTAGTTTCTTCGGAGAATAATATGGCACAAGGTTGAGAAGACGGATTAATGTAATAAACAGTTATTCGTTTATTTCTCTCACT
>OZ010587.1:65341345-65358845 GCA_963932145.1 Acanthosepion lycidas | reverse complement strand
TCTTGTTTGTAATTGTTGCACGGTTGGTTTGTGTTATTTTTGACTGTGTTTTCATTATTGGTGTTATTTACTTTGGGGAGAAATAGTCTAATTTGCTGGCATATAAAATGGTTAGGGAATCCATTATTAAATAGTGACTGTTTACCATTATTAAGTTCTTTAAGGAAGATAATTCTCGTGTGATATTTTTCGGAATTTTTTTTTTTTCATCACTGCTATTTTGTATGTGAGTGGGAATATCTAAGAATGGGCGTTTTGATTAATTTCGTAGAACTAAGTTAAAGACAGAGGTTTTATTTCCAAATGTGGTCTATAACCTTGTCTTTCGTCCTTACTGAAATCTATAAATGAAGGATTACTGCTTAAATGCACAATATATATATATATATATATATATATATATATATATATACAATAGACTCCCCCGTCGGTTTCGACGTATGATGATCTGACAGCTTATTTGATTCAGTTATATTTTGTTTAAAGGTTATTTTTGATGGATATCGATATCAGAGTATTTTTTTATTAAACAGTATTTATTATTCAAATACATATACCGGCCTGAATATTAGAGAAATCTTTTCAGATACATGCATACACACAGAGACACACACACACACACATATATATATATATATATATATATATATATATATATATATATATATATATATATATATATACAGTGACATGCATAAGTATTGGATACATGTTATTCTCTGTTATAACTCTAGTTTATGTTCGCCATTTTGCCTGATATTTGGTAAGTAATATCTCGTAAAGTTGTTTTAGTTGTATGTGGAAGGAAAATTAAAAACTCATGGTTGAATCCATTTTTTTTAATCAAAGTTCAAAATTATCCAATGAAAATGTATTGGATACATGACACTTTCTTCAAATTTCCCATTGAAACTTTGTATTTTAAAAGACTTTAAATATTCAAATTTTCGATAGTATTGGAATGTTATCGCTGACCAATCAGAGAAGCGCATAATTGTTTACAAGATAGTGCTACTAATCATCTGACTCTTTGATGTGCATTCTGCAATTCAAGGATTAAAAATGGCAAAAACTAAAGAATTATCCAGAGATATGCGAGATAGAATCATTGAACGTCACAAAGGAGGACAAGGCTACTGAAAAATTAGCAAAGAAATGAATCTATCACTAAGTACAGTAGGAAATATCATCGGAAAGTATATGAAGTATGGCGACGGTACAGCAAACCTTCCAAGAAATGGAAGACCGAGAAAAATAAATGAGAGTACTTCAAGGTGGATCAGCAGAAATGTGTAAAAAAAAACCCTTCATTACTCGTTCTGAAATTAAAACTGATCTTGATCGTGCTGGAATTAATGTAAGTAAGGATACCATTAGCGGAGCTCTATATCGTACAGGATTTCTTTCAAGATCACCAAGAAAAGTGCCTTTACTGAAAACCAAACATGTCAAAGACCGATTAAAGTTTGTCGAATCTTATGAAAAGAAAGGTATGCAGTTTTGAGAAAAGGTAATCTGGTCGGATGAAACGAAAGTTGAGCTATTCGGAAGGAACACAGCGACAAGTGTTTGGTGAAAAAATGACACTGCCTTCAACAAGCACACTACCATCCCCACAGTTAAGTTTTTTTTTGTGGGGGGAGGTCCATTATGATATGGGGGTGCTTTTTATCCAAGAGCACTGGTGAGTTACAAGTTATCTATGTTAGAATGAATGGTAGCATGTACAGGGATATTCAAGAGAAGAACGTTCAGATATCTGCAACTTCTTTAGGACATGGTCGGAATGTCGTGCTTCAACACGACAATGATCCAAAACATACTGCAAAACTTACTAAGGAATGGTTTGAAAATAATGGTATTAGTACTCTCAATTGGCCAAGTCAGTCTCCTGACTTGAATCCAATTAAGAATTTGTGGAATACTTTGAAGGTTAAAGTTCATAAGCGGAATCCACAAAATATCAAGCAATTAGAGGAATTATGCAAGGACGAATGGGGTAAAGTAACGGTGGATCAGTGTGGAAAACTTATGGCCAACGATAGAAAGCGACTGGAAGCAGTGAAACAAAACAGAGGCTACACAACAAAATATTAAATTGATGTATTCAATACTTTTGCAGAGGGTAATTTTGAACTTTGATAAAAAAATGGATTCAACCATGAGTTTTTAATTTTCCTTCCACATACAACTAAAACAACTTTACGAGATATTACTTACCAAATATCAGACAAAATGGCGAACATAAACTAGAGTTATAACAGAAAATAACATGTATCCAATACTTATGCGTGTCACTGTATCTCTCTCTCTCTCTCTCTCTCTCTCTATATATATATATATATATATATATATATATATATATATATATATATATATATATAAATAAATTGTTGGAGGTACAGAACCGTAATATTGCAAGGAATAGATACAAATTATTTCCTAAAGGCGTTATGAAAAATAAAAAATAAGAGATAATACAGAACAGACCAACCGGTTTCGTTCCCAATCTCATCAGGATCGACTGGGAACAATTTAACAATTATTGCAATATATATTGACTCACACAAACACCTTACATACAACTAAAACATTAAAAAATGAAATGATTAAAGGTATGAAGGGGAAATGAAATTAAATGGCGCGAATTTGCACAGCAGAAAGGAAAAAAATGGGGAGTGTGAGGGGAATGTATGATACACACTAGAGTCTAATAACGTGAAGCCCAAGCAGACAGTCTTTTTGTTTGCAAAGAGACGGCTCCCTGGAACGAATATACAGAGACTCAAGTACAAGCAAATTAAATGGAGAGTGCAAACTGGACAGTACACTAAACCGATTCGGACTGAAATCCTTCGCACAATCCCTGCAATTTATCAAATGTTCAATGATCGCTGACCCGGAAGTATTAACGAACTGGCTCTTAGGGGCATCCGGATTAAGAATTGCAATGGGACATACCACCTGATCCTACAAACTAAACGTTTGGAAGTACTTCCTATGTAGTTGCTACCACAACCACATTTAAAAGAATAAATCACGGAAGAAAAATGATGGGGTGGAATAGGATCCTTAGGCATAGAGGGAAAGGCAGAACGAGTCGCAAAATGACTCCTTAGTTGAGCCGAAAAATAGCACAGGACAGCAGACAAGACCCGCCTAGCCACAAGCTAGCCCCGCGAACCAATAAAAGGAAGCCGCAAGTAAATAGGACATTTTTTAACTAAATATTGTTTTTCCTTTCGAAAATTAATAATCTTATCACGCATGACACTTTCAAGAGTATCACTAGGATATCCATTTTTTAATAGAGTGCAGCAGATAAAATCCAATTCTTCGTCCAAATATTGTTCACTGCAAATCATCAAGGCCCTGTAAGTTAAGGTCTTGATGAGATTGATTTTACGCTTTCTGGGACGAAATGAGTCCCAACGCGTATACAAACCAGAAAACGTTGGTTTGCGAAACACCGAAGTAATAAATTGAGAAGGAGTCCGATGCAAAAGGACATCAAGAAAAGAGAGGCAAGAATTAGACTCCTTTTCGATGGTAAATTTCAAAGATGGATGACGTTGGTTCATAACTGTGAGAAAGAAATCAGCTTCCACTTCACTATTAAAAAGACAAAATGTATCGTCCACATACCTACTGTACATAGACGGTGCATTGTCACAAGTGAGGAGGGACGACTCATAAAAGCCCACAAAAATATTGGCCAAAGCGGGACCCAAAAGGGAGCCTATGGCTACCCCATCAATCTGTACATAAAATTGTTAAAGCTAAACTCCAGATACATAGTGGCGAATTGCATAAGCTTAACAAACACATTTTCTGGGATATCCGGAGGTGACAAACCACTTCGATATAACATGTTACAACAAATATCAATAGTTTCCATTACTGGAACACAAGTAAACAGAGAACATACGTGAAAGAAACAAATAAATTTATTTTTAGAAGGAGTATCACGAATAACCCGAACAAATGAAAAAGAATTCTTAATAGTATACGAGCTAACAACAGGTTCAAGAAGGTCTGAAAGAAAACTCGCAACCTTATGTTGAGACGAGCCTGACATGGACAGGATGAGTCGAAGGGGTACATCGTCCTTATGAGTCTTCGGAAGACTACACAGACGAGGGCGAATAGACTCAACAGGTCCAATATCATCAGTGACCTCACAGGATATGAAACCACGTAATTTTTTAAAAAAAGTTTAAGTGGACTTTTTGGTAATGCATTATTTTCCAAAGTAGAACAATAAGTTCCAAAGACGCTATTCTATCGATATTTCGTTTTATTTCGTTTATTTATGTTTTGACGAGTCACATACCTTAATTAGACCTTTTCAGAAAAGTACAAATAAAACCCGCCATTCGAAAAGCTTTTGTTTTCTGGTAGCTTTTGCCTTCTAAGAGAAACTCCCAGGATGATGGTTCCATGAACACTGGTATCTTAATATCTTCTAAAGTCAAACGTTATCTGTTCTACATATCTTCATAATCTACACAGCATGCCTCTTACTCTAACATCTACAAAGCAAATTCTTTCAGAAACACTCTACCATGTTAGGTCATGTGCTTGGGGAACAAGAGTGTAAAGATCGGGTGAATTTATATGAAAGTGAACGCAACAGAATAAGCGTAGATTTCAACCTTTTTGCCGATTTCACTACACTCACAACCAATTATTAGGTTGGTGCAAAAATAATGACGTAATAATGTCGTTTTTTGACGTTTTAACGTCAAAAAACGACATTATTACGTCATTATTTTTGCACTAAATATTATATATGGGGAAAAACAGAGAAAGGAAAATGTATAAATTCATGTAGAAGGCAGTAAAAGCGTCAATTGTTAAGTTGAGAGTGTGCATCGTTGTCAGCAAGGGGAACGGGCTAAGAAGCAAACTGCCCATCGGAGATAAAAAAAAAAAAATCATGCAAGTACATTGGACACAAAATGCTAACGCCGAATTCAGAAGGAGAATTGAAAAAGCGAAAGTTACATTCCAAAAGATAAGCTATTAAAAAGAAGGAAAATACCATTAGAAAAAAAGAAATGAAAAACAATTGTGCAATATCGATCCACCAATATGGCAGTAACAGCTGGACAATCTTCGCACAGATGAAGAAGAGGCTTCTGGCAATAGAAATGTGGTCCTACAAAAGGTTGTTGAGTATATAGTGGACTGAATATGCGGATGACAAGACGGTTTTAAGGAAAATGGAAACAAAATGGACACGTATAATTGGAATCAAAAGGATAAAACTTCTAGGATAATTCACGATGAAAGAGGGCTTGGAGAATTTGACCCTCACAGGTCATATTAAAGAGAGATGGGGGAAACAGGAGGCAATCAACGTCACAGCCTTGTGTTAACGGGTAGCAGAACAGGGATTGGGAGGATGATGAAAAGACTAAATTTACTAATAACTTGTAATAGAACTTGTGGAGAATGCTGATTGCTCACACCCTTGGTTACGGTACAAAGAAGGAGGAGGAGGAAGAAGAAGAAATACGAATGCTTAATGATATTTTAAAGGCGTACGGTCAAATCATGTTGAAATACCTGTTCTCTAACGATCACAGAAGATAAGCAAGGTCCAGCTTGGTCATTGCCGATGTGGGTGGCCTCTTGAAAATGCCAGGTGCTGTAAGCTAGGATATGCGGTTGTTGTAATGGATAATGGTCAGGAACTGTTAATCGAATAACCGAGATATATTACCCGTTGTGTTCGTTGTATTCACTTAAGCGAAAATACCCCTGGGAAAACTATAGATACTCTACATTTCTCCCCAGCTATGGGTTAATTAGTAAGACTTTATAATTCATAGATAATTTATAAATAAATTATCTATGTCAAAGAAAGTTTTATAATCTCAAAATATTTTCTATTTTCAAATCACTTGCAATAAGTTGATAACATGTAGAAAGCAAACCAATCAAGATTTTACAAATATTCACATGTACGTGACAGCTGACGGTAGTTTCGGTGGTGATACGTTTTTCATCTAAGACGTCCAATTCCAAATCTTTGGCGTTAGCCAAGTATATTCTATTAAAAACTGAGGAGAATAAAAGTTAGTTCTATTTTTAATTTAGAAAGCGCAGCACATATAATTAAAATCGCCCTCGCTGAAAATAAAAAAAATAAAAAATTAATTGAATTTAATAGTAACTAGTCTTTAAATGTCAGACAAAACTCAATGGACATTTCTTTCTTTCTTTTATGCATCAAAAAAAAAAAAAATTCTAAGATTTTAGACTAAATGAATTTAATGAATTGATTTGCTTAGTGTAGGAAGCACGATCGCTCCGTATATCTTTAGACTGCATTTTTTTATTTTTTATAAAGGTTTTGTGAACGGTGGAAAAAAAGGATGACGTCGAACCAAAACTATGCAGAAGATCAAGTAGAATCCAAGAAAACTATCAAGAGATTCGCCATGAAATGATAAAAGAAAATCGAAAAAGATAGCGGCGTCGAGGAGATGGAATCTTGTAGGTTGTAAAATAATGAAGCCTAGTTCATCATAAAAGACGGGAAGATATATTGAGTTTGAAACTTTTCTTATAACTGGCTTACACAAGCTGCAAGATAGTGGATTAAATAGGATTTTACAATCTCATTTAAAATGCTAATCAGATGTGTTGTTAGCGGAAAAAATCGTATTACCATTTCACTTCTCCATTTAACAAAATGGTTCTTAAGACGTTTCTTGTAGTCCTGGATATTATCACAAACTGATCGAGAGAACAACACTTCATCGAACCTGGCGCTACAGATTCGCATACAAAAACTGTACCAACTAGCTAAAACAGCATCGCGTGAGGACTTTCAATAGTAGTAACAACTAAAATAGCTATCACATGTAACTGGAAGAGAAAATAATAACATAATAAAGATGTTAACATTACACACTAATCAAACAATATTCCTGGGTATGACGATAAACTACATCCGGTAGCAAGGATCCTGATTGAGAGATTGGCTGTTCTGAGGAGTGTGGAACGCTCTCTTAATTGCTGCTGTTCCCAGGTTCAATCTAACCCGGACTGGTAGCATATTTTAGCGTCCGTCTATGGGGAAAATAACGAACTCTTAAACAAAAAACAAAACACAATGAAATTATAAAATTTGTTCGGAGGTCATTCACAAACCTATATAATGTTCTTAAATAGCCTCGTCACATAAATACTTTCAAATAGATATCATGCATGGCGCCAAATTCGTTCAAAAATGTTTAAACCGTTAGCTGTATACAACCGCTTTCTCGAATTAATGGTTAAAATACTTTGAACGAACGAAGCCTGTGGGTCTTGGCAAAGACGACGCTTCTTCGAACCAGGCGCTACAGAATCACAAACAGAAACTGTATCAACTAGTTAAAACAGCATCACGTGAGGACTTTCAACAGTAGTAACAACGAAAATGGCTATCACAAGTACCTGGAAGAGAAAATAATGACATAATATAATGTTAACATTCCACACTAAACAAACAATATTCTTGGGTATGACGACAAACTAGATCCGGTAGCAAGGCTCCTGATTGGGAGAGTGGATGTTTTGAGGAGCGTGAAACGCTCTCTTAATTGCTGTTGTTCCCAGGTGCACCAGAACCCGGACTGGTAGCATATTTAGCGTTCCATGTATGGGCAAATAGCGAACTCTCAAACAAAAACAAAACACTACGAAATTAGAGAAAATTGTTCGGATGTCATACCTTCCAAATGATAAGCAAGAAATTAAGAAGAGGGTGTTGGATTATTCTGCATGACCCATCTTCTTATATGGCAGTAAATGCTGTACAATTTTCTCAGTGGTGAACAGGCGTACGGCCTTATCACGTTGAAACATCGGTTCCCGTACGATCACCAAGAAAATAATGACATAATCAAGATGTTAATAGTGGACACTACTTCCAACAATAATCCTGATATGATAAACCACACCTGGTAAGAAATCATCTGATCAGGAGATTGGAGGTTTTGAGGAGTGTGGATCCACCACTTAATTGCAGTTTTCCCCAAGTTTACTCTGATCCTGGATGGAATCACCTGTCAGGGTCCCACTTATGGACAAATAGTGAAAACCCCAAACAAAACGAAAATATAAAAATAAATGTTCATAGTAAAAATAATAGCATTATATCTTTGTATAAAAAGAATAAACAAAAATATCTCGTTATATTAAAATTACAAACAAAATTACATGCTATTTATAGTTAAATTAACAATACATTATAAAGCAAAATGAAGACGTTTTATATTTTACAGATTCGAACAGCCAACAATATATTTGAAAGCAAAGTAACCAAAAAATACATTTTATATTATACAGATTCGAACAGCCAACAATACATTTTAAAGCAAAATGTCCAGCAAGACGTTTTATATTAGACAGAGTCGAACAACCAACAATATATTTGAAAACAAAATAACCAAAAAATACATTTTATCTTTAGCTGAAGGGATAGAGTTGCGTAAAAAATGTATTTAATTGAAGACATACAGAATTCAGGCATCGTGGAACCACATTATTAATTGTTATTGTTATCAGATAAACTCTGGTCTGGTGTGATAGTACTTGTTAGGATCCCAGCTAAGAGAAAAATGTTAACTATCAACAAAGAGAAAACTATGAATGTATAAAAACACGTTTTTATAGAAAAATTACAAATAATACCTATTTATTGTAGACTTATCAGCAATATATTCTATAGTAAAATAAACAACAATACATTTTATCTGTAGTTTAAACCATACCATTGCGAACCAAATATATTTATGTGAAGCCATAAAACTCTGTTCAAAATATTTAGATTTCGGCATTAGATAACCCATATAGGTGTTGATCTACCGCTAAACAAAATCAATCAACCAACTTTTCTCGTAAAACAAACAAAAAAAAAATGTCTACTTCAAAAGAAACATAGCTCATGTCTATCTTTCTTTGTGAAACTATTAGGTTCGTGCAAAAATAATATGGTTTTTTGACGTTTAAAAATACGTCAAAATCATTTTGGCACCAGCCTAATACAAATCATTTTTGAATATCAAAAACAAGGTTGCCGATTACATTTCATGTATCAGACGAAGTGTTGAAAATTTAATTCACGCTGCTTATCCAAGAAATCATGACGCAATTGTATACCAGTAATGTGCTTAAACAAATACTGCCGCGTGGTTTCATTAGGAGAAAGAAATCTATAGTTATAATGCGAGATTTGAACTGCCCGTGTTGGCTGGCTTTTGTAACCTTAAGAGCAGACAAGGAAAACGAGCTTTAAATGATAAAGGAAACAAATTCAAAAATCACGCTGCCTACTAAGAATTGTAGAAAATTCGAATTGATCAAAAGTTAATCGAACGATAGAGGAGAAAAGGTGAAAGGTGAAAAATGGTCATGTAGCAAAGAGCTGTTCTTCTTCTCTCAATCCGTATCAAGTTGTTGCGTTAAACAGCCACATCACGTTGTAAGACCGGTTCTCTGACCGATCACCGAAGTTAAGCAACGTTGAGCCTGGTCAGAACTGAGATGAGTGAAAGCTGGTGTGACTACTTGCAAGATTATTTTAATTTTTTGAACTATACAGCTTTATATAATACGCCTTCGTTACTGTCAATAGGTGGCGCCGGCAGTTATTATATTTACTTCGTTCGTGTTATTCGAAGTAGACGGCAAAGAGGGGACACAGAAATCAGACGGCGAATTGAAGTTTAGAAAGATGCCTTCCAAAAGATAAGCAGGCAATTAAGAAAAGGCTGTTGAATTTGTCTGCATTATCCATCTTTTTATATGCTAGTGAATGTTGGACAATTTCTTCAGTGATGAACAGGCGTACAGTCCTATCACGTTGAAACACCGGTTCACGGCCGATCATCGAAATTGAACCAGATGGGTGAGCGCTTGGAAATACCAGGTGTTTTAACCTTGGAGGCGCAGCTGATGTAATGGATAACTACTCAGAATGAGAGCCGTGTTCGAATTCCAGCCTGGTTCGTTACATTCACTTAAGAAAATCTCCTGGCGCAATTGTGAATCGATAAGAGATAATTGTGTCACATCCAGCGCAATCAGGTGGGGTAATGGTTCTTTTCATGCCGATGACAAGAATAGTTCTTAGACTGCAATAATTACTGCTTTAGGAATAGCAGGCCATTCCAGAAGAAAATTATATTAAATTAACTAAGTGATGAATGACAGATTTCCTTCCATAAAAACTTAAAATGTAAAATCACAATAAAAGTTGTATTAAAAAGATTAGTTATGAAAAAAACGATAATATGTCATTTGAAAGAAGTGTATCAGACGTGAAAAAAATAAAAAAATAAAAAAATAAAAAAATAAAAAAAAGATGAAGATTTCGGTCAAAGAGAAAATAAAATTAAAACCAATTAAAAAAGTTCAGATTGCGGTCAGTTTAACAAGTGGGTGCGAAAAAAGGCAAAAAAATTACAAATGTATACAGAAAGATTTAAAATAGATAAAAAGAAGAAAGAAGTCTTATTGATAGATTTGGAAGGAAAATCTTATAATTCTTCTTCTTAGCACATATGTACGTTACGTGCTGCCAATATCTCATAAATAATAGTCCATTTGGTTTTGATCGCATAGAAAGACGGAAAAAACATATCAGAGACTCAAATTTGTTTCAATGAGAAAAAGAAAGAAACAAATAAAGGAACTAAAAACGTCCAATAAATAAAAATAAAGAACTGTCCCGTTTTAACCGCGGGGAAATTCGGAAAAAATCATGATGTTTTACTTCATTGAAAGCCATGAAATTTTTATGGTATTAAATAAAACTGATACAATGATATATTTTCAGATATTCCGTCGTGTTAGTACAGATGTTTTTTCTTCAACGTTTGACCCCTTGAAGAAAAACATTTATTTTAAGTTAATCGCCAGCTTTTAAAAATAATGCATTTATGTTTTTGCAGTTTTATATTAGAATAACAGAAACAGAAACCCACCTCAATAATCAGTTTTAAAATATATCCTTTATGAGTTCAGCTGCATATACGCAAGGAAAAAAAAATGAAAAATTATCAGTTCTCTCATACAAATTGAAATCTAAAATCGGTTTTGCCATTACATTCATAGAAACATATCAAAATTCGAAGAGACATATAATTTGTAGAGACATATAATTCGTAGTGACATATAATTCGTAGAGACATATAATTCGTAGGGATTTATAATTCGGAGAGACATATAATACGGAGAGATATATTTCGTAGAGACATATATTTCGTAGAGACATATAATTCGGAGAAACATATAATTCGGAGAGGCATATAATTCGGAGAGACATATAATTCAGAGAGGCATATAATTCGTAGAGACATATAATTCGTAGGGATTTATAATTCGGAGAGACATATAATTCGGAGAGGCATGTAATTCGTAGAGACATATATTTCGTAGAGACATATAATTCGTAGAGACATATAATTCGGAGAGGCATATAATTCGTAGAGACATATAATTCGGAGAGGTATATAATTCGGAGAGGCATATAATTCGGAGAGGCATATCAAAATTCGTAGAGACATATAATTCGTAGAGACATATAATTCAGCTCAAAGATAAAACTGAGAATTTGAAACATTACATACGAATTAGACTCATTAGTGTGGGTTTTACAAGCGAATGAATATTCATCTTGTAGCCGCTTTGAATAGCAATTGCTTTGGTTTACTACTCAGATTATTTATGTGGGTAAGTATACTTGTGGTCGAATTCTTCATAGCCTCATCTGCCAGCTTGTAAATATACTGCTTGGAAAATTAATATCCTCCCTTGTTTTGTAACAACTTTTCTATATTTCTATTCTACTGCTTTGATTTTCGTTTTTTTTTTTTTTGGTGGGCGGTATGTTAAGACATTTTTCGGTGCGTATTGATTCTTGTATAATACAAATCGCGATATACTACCTAAAATGGCTGGAAAAGAAATCTGCTCATCAATAGCTTATTGTCTACGGGAGATTATATAAGTTATTAATTTTCTCATATGCATAATTCTATTGCGGTGCTATATGAAATAAAAGTAATAAACGATTATGTGTAGTTTAAAATATCCCACTACTTAGGCATAACGGAAAAATTATACAGATAACCAAAGGAGAAAAATGTTTGTATAGGTTCCTACGGTCTAAGCATAAATTAAAGATCAGAAAATAAGATTTTTTATATTAAGATTATTCCAATATATAACTTCAGAGCTACTGAAGTTAGAAAGTTGGCTTTAAAATAGTAATGATAAATGTGATTGGTAATACGAATGAAAGTGAAGGTTGGTTTGTTTTGATTTTGAGGCATATCAACACCAATGGGTTATTTAATGCCGACATTTTTATTGCTGGTAATATTTTTTACAAACCTATTTTTACACTTTCATAGTGTTTAGACACCATTTTGGTAGTTAACTATTTACCCATAGCTGGGACCCTGACATGTGCTACCACCTCCGGTCGGGGTGGACCTGGGAACACCAGCAATTAAGATGTGGCTCCACGCTCATCAAAACCCTGATCAGAGGCCTTGATGTAGGACGTAGTTTATCGTCTTACCTAGGACGCGGATGTAGTTTATCGTCCTACCCAGGACGGGAAAAGTGAAGGTAGTAGGGCGTTAATATTATGAGGATGAGGAGGATATAATTTGAATAATTCTAGGCTGGAAAAGCCATGTTAATGAATGAAACTAATCCAGCGCACAAACACGCCATAGAAAAAATGCCAAGCCTGGCACGTTAAAACATCGTCAGAGATAAGCGGTCGCTAATAAAGCTAAAAGGGTTAGTTCATTTCTGCAATGAATGATTGTAAGGTCGGTTTGTAATTTCTTTGGAGTACATACAAATTTTATTTGGAAATGGACCCGCTTATTAATAACAAATGATAAAATCGCCTATCACATTTTAGCCACGCTTAGTAAATCGCTATCGAGAGTAATGTGAGCACTTCGACGATGTGTAATGGTTAACATAATCAAGCAATTCGGAATAGTGATTTCAATCTTCACTCGGTGTTCCATACATTCGGCCTTGTGCCACTATTTAGCCATGCTTAGTAAATCGCTCTCAAGAGTAATGTGGGTACTTCGACGTGGTGTAATGGTTAAACATAATCAATCAATTCGGAGTAGGGATTTCGGTCCTCACTGGGTGTTCCATACGTTCGGTCATGTGCAAATCTTTAGCCACAATTAGTATATCGCTATGAAGAGTAATGATGACTCAATTGCTTCCAATTTTAAGAAAACTTGCGAAATCCACTTTAAAGCTTGCCCCAACCTGCATCACTCCTTTCTGCTTGGGCGAATCCCCCGTTTGAACTTCCACCCCGCCTCCTTTCTCTTCGGCCAATTTAAACTAAGGAAAAATATGAAATCGCTGGTGCCAAATCTGGATTATTTTTCAGGCTTGACTAACTTGGAAGATGTTATATTTTGCCAAGACGCACTGCAAGAGACGGCGAAAAGTGTGCTGTCCAGGTATTAACAATGATTTGGATACATTACAAAGAGTCCGTAAACTCGCAACATCTTCAGCTAAGTCACGCACTCTCAATCACCAAATTAAACTTATTCTTCTCCGTACGTGTTCGGCACGACCTGTTGTTCTAATTATTGAATTAATTCCAGAACGTTGATCGCTTTCAGTAGATTACTGGTCAGTTTTGTAACGTCAGTATCAAAATTCTATTAATGTTTCGTTCATTGCCTTCATAGCCATTCGAATAATTTCCGCGAACTTTTGTTCAAGTTTCAAGAAAAGATGATTTCATATTCGTTGTAATTGGGACTACCAAATAGCATACTAAAGAATGTCGTTTCGAAATTAAACGGGAATTCGTATCAATAAGCCTCTCCTTACCTCGAATTTCTGACCAAGTTCGAAACATCGATATGAAAATTCTAATTCCCCCTTTATAGATATTTCAATTTCCAATATTTCATGTTCTTCGATGATACATGTGACCGACGCACATTACACAATCTCAACCATAAATCTCATTGTGAATATATTATCTCTTTGCGTATCTGTTTACATATGCGTCGTCGGCAGGAAAACATCATCAAGGGTTTTCTCATTGCCCTTCTCAAGCATTTAAATAACTTCTTCAAAGAAAAGACCAAATTACTAACGACACTCACTTGGGCGATAACCTCTCTTCCGATTCATGACGGCAGAAGAATCTCTCGCAGTAGCATGCCGTTTATATCTGGGTCCAGGACAACATTTGAGATGTTATTCAAGCAACAGCAGAAGCGAAGAGATGGCTTCATAGAAATGCCTTTTCCAAGGGTACCTGCGCGTAAATTAATGTAACAAATCCGACAGGAATTCGAACTCGACTCTCCGATTTCCCATTACTCTTTCAGATTACAATTTGTTTCAATCCATACATTTTTTTAACAGGAAGAACGCCAGTTCTTTGGAACCTGTAAAGATCACCATGACCATTTTAGCACGCAGGGATATATCGATATGCCTAGTTGTAGCAGGATAGAGTCGTGGTGTTTCTACAGTATGTCATAGTACACTGGGAAAAATAGCACATATCTTGCAACATATGTGCTATATACTGCATCGCATTCTTCGGATGCTGACCAGTTTTTGCAATGATTAACAAAGTTAGTTTTGCTTTCCCTAAGTTTTAATTCGCTCCACATTGTAGTAAACTATCCATTTCTCATCGCCTTTTCTTTAAGAAAGGTCGATGTACATTACAAACATATAGTCTTAGAAAATAGCATATAAAAAGCGCTACCGCCCTTTATACAGACTCAATACGTATTTTGAAAATATAAGAGGAACAGGACGAGAGTGTCTTGTTGCGTCAGTCATTCAAGCGAGAAAAGCTTGATGCAGAGGAAAATCTCATCGAGGATTAAAAATACTGCATATGACCACCGATAATGACAGACGCAGAAATCTATGACGCTAATATATTCGTAATTGAACAGCTAATTAATCAAATGAATGCAACGCGACAGACATTTTACTGAGTTCATGGTGATGAGCAATAACTTTGCTTTTCCACTGATGCTACCTACTGCCCCAAGGACTAGACATATCGTTTTTCTCGATGTATTTTCACGCGGACTTAGAGCGGTAGTAACCAAACTTTTTTCTCTCCGCCACATTTTTGGAATTAAAATATGCTGGCGTCTCAAAATTTATGTGATAAAATGTACATTTAACATTAAACATAAACAGATAGGTTTAAAGGAAGATAAACACGAATTCGAAGTCAGAACATTATCATTGATAATTCTCTGCTCCAATTTGCGGACCATAGTTATTATATTCTTAATACTTTATCTAGTGCAAAATATCACAATGATAAAATCAGTCAATAATTGTTTATAATTATTTATACGGGGATTCCTGAATGCAAATAACAATAATATATTAGATGTGTAAATCATATTTATCTTTGGCATATGAATTGTTTTAAAACTGTTTCTAAATCTCTGATTGTCTTTCAATCATTCTGTCTCACCTGCTATCCTTTCCCGCCACACCTATGAGGCGCGCTGGACTGTTTCAGATTCACTGGCTTAGAGAAACTAACTTTCCATGATTAGATCAAATGCATCAAGTGTAAATAGACTGACTCATTTAAGAGGCTTATAATTTTGTTATTTGAAAAGTTAAATTGAATTATTTTTGGATGTAAGGCAGGCAAATCTGTCCTTTTCGAGACTGTCATCATCACGTCAGTGTACTGCGAGTAGAAAAGAAGAGCAACATGATAGCAATAATAAAAGAAAATCAAAGATCAAGCTATTATTTGTATTAACTTTTGTTTATTGATTCTTGTCGAGCATAATGGCGGACGACGTCATTGGTGTAAAGTGGAGGGGACGTTGAATGAAAACGGTTTCTGTTTGTTTTCTCTATTTATTTTTTTTTTTTTGGCGGGGGGTTGCTCGGAAAATTGAAAAGAAGACTTGTTTTATTTTTTTTTATTTTAATTTATGAGTTTCTATTAAATTATTGTCACGCTTTAAATATTTTCATGATCGAGTTTTAAGAGCGACTTGGTAGCTTGTAGAAGATCATAATTTATTCCAGCCATAATGCTACCGAAAAATCCCGCCAACGCAAAATTCAAAGCAAAAAACTACTTCGACAAGCACTGGTAATTTTTTTAATGTCTTTCGTATCTCCCACATATTACGTGCTTTAAACCGTGAGAAAAGGAACAACTCCATTGCAAGAATTCATATATACCGTCAGGAAGAGAAAGATGAAAAGGGATGGACTCGCTGTAAGATTAAACGATCTTCTATCTGTCGTCCTATTAGGCAATAGAAGAGGAATTATCTTCCCTGATTTATCCTGGAAATACATAAACAAAAACTCAGATGTTGGTATGCAATCTGGAGAGAGCTGATCAAGTGCTGGTGACACTAAGAACAAAAGCCGGCATTACACTGATCTTGAGTAGGATTACGATAACGTATATCTTGCATGGAACAGAACGAATTTTCAAATTGAAACCTAAGTGTTCCATTGTTTTCCGTAAATTCCCAGTATTGAAGTCTTCCCTGCAATTCAGTTGCCCAGGCAGTTCATCACTTAATTAAAAAAATCTGCGATATATATTTTTTTCCTTTACTAATGTTCAGCGTATACAAAGCCCAAAAGACACAAATGGTAGAGAGAGAGATGCTGAAAGAGGCTATTGTATGAGCGGTAAACAGTACATTTATGGGGATATACGTGTAAGAAAACAGCTAATCCTAGACTTGAAGAGGTTAAGATTCTAGTTGTCCACAATCATCCTCTAGGGGCTCTGTTCCTCAATGTAGCGATTCATAAAAAGATATCTGAGTGGATCTTCCTACTCAGTAATGGAATCCGAAGGGAATGTGGAAAATAGATTCCAATGTTAATCCCAAGTCAGGTGTTCGATGTAATGGTTAGAACAGGTGCAAGTAAGGAAATGAAAGCGTCGGAACATTTGCCGTGGAATTAACAATAGAATAGCGATAAGTTTAGTTTCTGCGAAAGAGGTAGTAGAGTGAAAAATTTATTATCACCAACAACGCGGCGTAAACACTTTTGAAATCTGTCAAGGCTAGAAAGTGAGGATTGGCCAGTTTCAGCCCAGATATGGCAGCTTCATTTTTTTCTGTGTCATGTTTCTTCGGGACATTTAGCGACCATTTCTCTCCATAATTTTATGTCCTCTGTAATTTTAGTATATTTTATCTATTTTCTATCTCTCTTGAATCCTCTCCTGAAGTCAATTTACACAAGCTAGGTTATTCGCAGTTTTCTCTCTGCTTCTTGCCTACAATACGTCATGTGAGATCCCTTAACACTTCAACTGCTTACTTGAATCCCATCTCGTCTCGCTGATATAAAGTTTATTTTGGAATATAATTCGTCTTCTATTTGATTAAATACCAACCCAAGTTCTACTCATTATTTTTTTAAGTTTTACAATGAACACTGAAAAATAGTA
>OZ010587.1:65201345-65336345 GCA_963932145.1 Acanthosepion lycidas | reverse complement strand
ACTTGCTCAAATTGCACGCCTTCCCTATGATGTACAAGTGAAGACCTTTTCATGAGGGCTTTTTCATCAGAAACCTAAAAGCGTTCGGCAAGGTCATCACAAGTTTGGTTGTTTTCCTCTTCTATGGCTGCCTTAAGGGCCTCATCATCAAGGAACTGAGATGCGAATTGTGGGGTTTATTACAAAGGGACATATCTCATGACTGGAACTTGTGAAATCAATTTCTTGGCAGTGCGTTAATTCACAAGCATTACCAGCAAAGACTTGACGTATTCAGTGACTTGATGCAGCTGTGGACAAGCCCACCTTAATTTCATAAAGCAGAAACAGAGAATGAGTTGCTTCGACACTGTCATATTTCCTCGAGCTATGACTAGGATTTGTACGCAACACACCTGCATCGTTTAAAGGCAATGCCACCACCCGCAACACGACATGACGCAATCTTTTGCGTATAATTGATCACTTCTTTTCACGTGACATAAAAAAACAGCAAAGACTTTTTTTGGCTACGTTATATATTTACATATTTACCCAATAAATTTTGATTGTTTCTCTATATGAAATTTAAATCAAATTTTCGACACGTAAAACATAGAAACAGTTTTACGTTTATCGTCGAAACATGCCAGCATAAACGTTTGTCAAATTGTTATATCTTGACCATTAAATGCAATAATTGAATGCAGGATCGATATGATATATCATTGTTTGCTTTAAAATCTATAAATATTGTCAAAAGTCGGAAAGATAGTTCCCTACCTTTTGTACTTCGGGATTTGACTGTAATTACCTTTTTTGCCAAATCGACACTAATCATCCTTCATCATGGAGCCAATGGGAGCGATCCTTTCTTGAGCTGCATAGTAAATGCTATGCCAGGGATACACACAATATTTGAATTCCTAGACCGGTTGCTGCCCAAGGCTATGCAAACCAGTCTGACCTCCTATTTACCCTTAGCTGGAAGGACTGAAGAGGATCCATAACTTTCCCAATGGTATAAGTACGTAATGGATCCAAGTGGAATTCGAACACGGCTCTCCGATTTCTCACTCCCACCCACTATCCATTACTCGATCGTGCCTCCTAAGTAATATTTAACAAATATTTTAGTAAAAGCAGATCTAATGCTTAATGGCTTATATCCACAACACGTAGAAACATCAGTTCCCGAATAAACAACGAAGTTATGCAAACGTCGAGCCTAGTGATTGCGAAGATATGTGACTACTTAAGAACACCAGTTGATATAAAATAGATGTGCGGATTATGTAATGGATAATGGCTCTGAATTGTTAATAGAAAAGCCGAGTTCCATTCCCCGTTGGGTTCGCTATATTCACTTACGCGAAAATATTCTAGGGAAAGGTATGAATCCATATATCCTTCCCGCTAACTCTGGGTTAATTAGAAAGATTTGTATCACTCTAGAATTATTATCACGAAAAAAAAAATTACATTCTAAAACAATATTTTCTGGTTTTAAATAAACTGAAAAGCGTTGATAAGCCGTAGAAAATATATGAATGAATCAATCAATAAAGCTTAAATGGTTTACAGACGAATCATCAATCTTACTTTTGACTTATCTATTTTTGTTTTTATGTACATTTTAAATAAACAGATCTATATCAGCCCTGTTCTCTGATCAACGGTCGCAAATGGGTCTCGAGTGAATCATGACCCTGAATCTCAGTGAGAACCGTCCTTCTTTGGATCTTTTGTTGCAGAATCACAAAAAATGAACTAAATATCAGAAGCCACATCATTTGAAGATTTCAAAGAGTACCAACAACTAAAATAGAGAGCATATTCAAGTGGAAGAGGAAATATTGAAATAACGAATAACTTTATGTTCTAACCGACTTTAAACTAAAGATTAGGAAATAAGACCCCATTAATACTGGAAAGAGAGATAACAGCGGACATCTGTAATCTATTTTTTTTCTTGAAATATTCTTTTATCAACAAGGTTTTATAAATCTAAACCGAAAGTACCATTGGTTGCTCGCTCAAAGAATGCGTAACGTTTCCTTATAAGGAGGTAACTAACATTACTATCACCTTTCCCATCAAAAATTAATTTGCAATGTCCGCATCTTTCTGTCACAATACAACAATTAACAAAAGCTTATTTCATTTTTTTAATTATTTGACTAGTTTCCATTACATACTGATCAACAGATAAGGCTTCTTAATTTCGTTATGGAGTTTTCTGATTGGTTCTAATCCTAGACAATTCCGTTGTGCGAATCTTAACAATGAAAGATCGGTTGTTGGTGCCTACGAAATGAATATTTTCTTGAGATACTGGCAAACGTTATACAGGAGGATGCGCATTCTGGTCCCATAAATATTCGCCATTGGTTGGAATTATGCTAAAAGTCGTGACGCAATCGACAATGAACCTCAATCTGTTTTCCCGTAATGACCTCTATGCAGAGTAAATCCTGAAACAGAAGACAACTACCTCCTGTTATATGCGATACAGACTTTACAGACAACATAGCTGATAGACGAGAGCAGGCGTTCTCAACCGTTTTTGCGTCGTCGCCCAATTTAAGAAAGAAAAATATCCCGCCGCCCACTTGTATAGTAAATATTCAAAAACATACCAACATTGTTTGGTAAAATTTGTTTTTATTGTTTCGTAAACTGTCTTAAAGATTTGGTAAAAAATACCAACAAAGGTGTTTTGAATAATCAAGAGTGTTTTGTTAAGGACAATATAAGTGAACCTTGTATTTTCAGTTGAATAAAGCTTTCTTAAAGCCAACACCTGCGTACTTTTGTCATTAAAGAAGGTAACAAATAGCCATGATTTATGCGACTAGAATAAAAAAAAAACTAGAGCAAACTTAACCATTAAAAATTATACATAATAGAAAGACCCGGTTTCATCGTTTTCCTATTTTCATTTTATGATGAATCTTAATTTATAACTTAATGATTGAATAAACTCATTGCGAGTTTTACGACAATGAAATACCCGTGAAAATTCCCCTATCAAATCGTTAAATATTTGAGCTTAGCAATGAATTATTCCAATAACAATTATAAATATGAATGATAGTCATTATTTTAAGAAATGGGCAGAAATGAAATGATTTGAAATTGACAACTTTTTCAATTCACAGAAGCAACCGTTAAACATTTCTAAAGTTCCTTTTTCTTTTCTTTTTTTTCTTTTTTCATGTTCTCACTGTAATCAAGTAATGTATTTCCTATCTTTCCAAGTTATCGAAACGGAATAGTCCATTATTGATGAGGTATTGAGTAAAGATGTTGAACACTTTTATCTTCTCTTATTTTTTTAATTTTATCTAACGAAATTCCAGTTTTACGAATTTTTCTCTTCATAATAATTTTAAAAGAATTCAACAGTCGATATCATTTGATTTAATTTATAGTAATAGGATTTTTGTTGTTGACTTTACTCGGTTCCCATCGTTCAATACTTTGTTTAATATGATACATGATGTAGTCGCCCTAAAGTATCGGCTTTTAGGCTGAGATAAAAGTGTAGTATCATTTTTCAACTTAATCTGATTCTCTCTCTCTTTCTCCTCTTCCTCTCTCTCTCCACTTCTATCAATCCTTATTTCTTTTTTGTCCTTTTTACTTTCTCACTCAAACCAAGCAATATCTTTTAACCTTATTTCCACGCGATCAAAACGCGGAATAGTTCATTATTTATGAGGTATTGGCAGGACGTTGTGCGAACCTAAGAATAGAGGGACACACACAATTGTAATAGGATAATTTTGATTTATGGTGAAGGTTAATTTTATGTTTAGGGTTAACGCTGCAAGTGTTTACAAAAAATTAAACGATTTTTGTTCATAATTATAAAATTAAAAAGAATATGGACTATTAGCAAGTAATAAAATTCAGCCTTTACGTTTTGATTGTTTTTGGTTTTACATATATATCCGATTGTTTTTATTTCTTCTGAAGAACTATTTGAATATTAATGACCAATACCAAAACTATAGACATTCCGAATTGTCAGTTCTTTGCTGGGATCTATATATCTTCTCTAGGAATGTTATTCCCATTTACCCTGTTTACACAGTTTCTTTGCATATGCTTCTTTAATATTCTTCGTTTAGCCTATTTTGAAATACCTTTTTTAATACTCAAAATCTTATATCGCCCACCGAAAATTCCGATCGTTCACCGGGGTTCGATATCGCCCACGTTGTGAAAACCTACAATAGAGCAACCACAGCTGCTCTTGAAACGATTCCGCATTCATTGGCCGAGTAGCTTGTACTACTGCCGTTTGCAATTGATAAAAAATTGATTCACTTCTTAGAATAATTTTTCAGGAAAATCGTTTTCTCCAGTCCAGTAGATGTTATTTCTATTTCCAGAATTCTTTGACGGGGGTTTCCTTACTAACATTTTATTTGAAGTAGTGTGAAAAGTCAACATCTTGATTATGTTATTATTTTCTTTTCAAGTTAGAAGTGATACCCATTTTAGGTGTTACAGCTGTTGAAAGTCTCCAAGTTCTGTAGTTTCTGTTATTTAGTACATTTGTTTTTAGTTCTGTAGCGCCAGCCCACAAGATTTGAATAAGTGTGGTCTTCACAAAGATCTATTGGCTTTACTTGTTCGGATCCATTTGTAACCATTGATATTAGAATATATTTATATGCAGATGAGAGTTTAGATAATTTTGAGCGAGTTTACCGCCATGCTGGCAGGTAAATTGAACTATACATCAGTCCAGCTAAATCTGAATACCGGCTGTGACAACAAGAAAAGGACGACCTATTCACTATTCCCGTCAACATACTCAAGTAGGTTCAATCCGGATTGAGGAGTTATCATCATTTACACTTTATATTCGGAATACATTCCTCAGATTTATTATTTCTATCACTCCATTTCGGCCGTTGTACTCTCTGGACTTCGTCAACGGTTTGTCATGTGATAATAGCTTCGTGGATTAAATCACTGTTTCGTAAATTTGGTGACTGGGGTAATGGGTTCAATGCCTGGTCCGGGTAGAGTATACTTCAACTCAGTCGAAACGGGTCAGCAATAACTTATCAGTACTAAATACAGATAAGAACAAGACAAGAAGTCCTTAGACACGGGCTGTGGAACGAGAACATTCTAACCCCGAAAGATTATATAAAGGATTCAGTTGAGACTTTCTTGTACGCTACCCAGATGGATATACCCCTGAGGAAGGCCGGGTGGTTCAACGACCGAAACACAGTGATAACATCGACAAGGATGAGGATAATACACCGAATATAAATCGTGTAAATTGTCCTCAAATAGGCAGATGTCTTTCGGTTTCAGGGTCAGAAATATCTGAATCGGAAAGAGTTGGACAGAAATACAAATGAAGAAAACGGTAGGGGAATCAAGTCTGCTATCTACAATAAATGGTAATTTCTTAACAGCAACTGCAGAGCCTGTCCTTCCATACAACTCGAAAGCATGGACTGTAACGAAGTCATCGAACAGGAAATTCAAATAGGGCGTATCGCACATACAGAAAGTGGTGAAAAATATCTGAGTAAATGTGCTCTGACTAAATGCGATATGGAGACTTGCCAAAGCTGACGACAGTTGTTGAGAGGAGATTCAGTGCTCATTACTGGAGAAATAAGAATGAGGTCATCAGTCTTAGTTAAGTAACGTGCACATTTGAAACGATCTTTGACCAGTCGATTGGAAATATCAACTTATAAAAGCAGCTACTGCAAACCATAATAAAAGCTCATAATATATGGAGAAAACTGGTTACGGATATCCGACTACGGTCGATCCGAGGAGACGATTATCAAATGCATACATTAATTTTAAAGATGTTTCGAATAAGTATAGAGGAATCTGAGTGCATTTAGTTTTCGAGGATTTGCACCGTTCTCTTATTCATTTCATGTTAAATGTCACAAAATTCCAATTAGTTTTCTGTTGTCTAGGACTAGTTTGTGCCTAAAATACTTATATGCTTCTTTAAATTATAGTCACTTGGAAAAGTCATTTTTGAATCATCGTTTCCAACTTGTTATTTCTTATTACTTCTTTCTAAACAATGTTCTGCATTCAGTTAATTTCTAACTAGAAATTTGGTAAATTTGCTTTTTAAACGCCGTGCTAAATATCTATCAAATTTTGCCAAATCGTCATATTCCCGTGTAAATGTACATGCAGAAATCGAATTAACAATTAAATTATGATAAAACCTACCGTTTTGGAGTTATCGACAAGAAAATTTCGGAATCACTCGCGGTCACTCGTCGTCCATTTTTGGCATTATTTTATTACATTCTCTGCTGACGACTTCTGGTCGCGTAAGCATACATCTTGGCCTATTTACAGCTTTAACAACCGGTAAATTACTACGCACTTGTGTCGAAAAGCAATGACAATATTTTTTTTTCTTCAACTGTCGTTTTTTTTTTAAATAAAGTTTTCTTTTTAAATAAAAACAAACAAATTAAATAATAAAATAAAGTTTTTCTTTTAATTTAAAAATAAAACGAATAATAATTAATGCGGAAATTTTGCATGAAGTTTGAAAACAGCATGATTATTTACAAAATCAAACAAAATGCTCCTTCCTAGCATTTTTTTTATTTTGTAAATAATCATGTACTTCACAAATTGGGCGTATTAGTTATTATTTCATTTCTAGCATTTTTTTTTTATTTTGTAATTTTATTTTGAAGATAATCATGTTTTTTTTTATTCGTGCGCGCGAGCTTTGTAACTCGATAACTTCAAAAACGGTACCTTTTATCATAATTTAATTGTTAATTCGAGTTCAGCATATACATTTACACAGAAATATGGCGGTTTGTGAAAAATTTAAAGGGTATTTAGATATTTGCTTAAAAAGCAAATTTACCGAAATTTTTTTCTTGCTCCCCGGTGGCCACATTTACTATTGTACTGTTTTATTTGTCTTATCCTTAATATATTTCGTCTTATTGTTATTCTTAGTTTTTGATTTGTCTATTAATTATTGGTGACGATAGTCAGAGCACGGCTTATAAAACTCTTGCTCTAAATAACAAATGCTGATGGGCGTTTAAATAACGAAGATTTGCTTTGTTTCTCCGAACGGTGGCTAAAAGCATAAAGATTGACATCACACGAAAATCATGAAGCATCATTAAAAAATGTACCATTTTCTATCTTTTTTTTTTTTTTTTACTTCTATCTACTTTTCCTTTTGTATTGTTCGCTTTTGTAAATACATTTACCGCTGACCGTTACTACCTTGGTTTATTGTGAATCGGCTAAATATGTTAAGAGTTTTCTGTTTAGTGTTTTTCATATCTTCTTTTCTCAAGAGCAAATATGGCTGACAAGTTTTCGACACGCTATATTCACAGCAAAAGGAAACAGGAAGAGTTGCGGAAGTGAATGGCAGATAAGGACCGAAAAAGTTGCAGTCGAATAGATGTTTCATTTTCTTTATTCCTTTCAGTAGCTATTTTCGTATCAGCTAAGTATGGTCGTTTTTTTATGCTTTCTGTGATAAAATGTATTTCACCACCATTGTCTTCTTTAGTAAGAGGCCCTAGATTGTGTATGCTGTCGGCTGAGTTGCTTCTTTTAACATTCATTCACTTGTACTATGGCTTATTTTACCATTAATTTCTTTCATTGAAATGTTTACTTCCTCCTATATCCCCACTTTCACTTCAAGCTTTTATTTTTTGATGTCACTGTGAAAAACGTTCCTCTTAAATCGATCTTTCTTTCTAGTTTTCTTTTGCTTTAGTGATATTTATTACTTCTCTAGTGACCTTCGAATGACGAAATTCAAATGAGGATTGGTTTTGTACAAACTCATGAGCTCGAAAAAAACATGTTAAAATAGCTAATAACAATACGCGAAAAAATGATGGAAAACTTCCAACTTGTAAAGACATGACTGAAGCCCATTAGACAGTTACCTGTCTGGATGCTCGCTTTTACTCGTCCAACACGACAATATTCTGTCGGCGGTATCAATTTTGATCGCAAAGTTTGAAACCGCACAAACAAATTATCAATAGTTTTCAGGCAATGAATTTTTAAACTAAACTCAAGACTATATTAGATTTATTGATTAGTATTATTTTACGACTTAGTGCGGTTTATTTAAACCAAGAAAACTGTTTGGCGATAATAATAATTTTCAGTAACAAATCTTACTATTTAATCCATACCTGCGGGGATAAATGGTAGATTCATAACATTCCCAGGGGTATCTGTGCGTAAGTGAATATAATCAACCTGACTGGAATTGGCATTCGGTTCTACGACTTCAATCTGATATTCATCACCCTACACACACACTCAAGCTTATATATCTGGTATTCTCCAGAGGTCACGCATCGAGTTACTGACAAGGTTCGGTGTTGCTTTACTTCGCTGGTCGTACGAGAACCAGTGTTTCAACGTATTATAGCCGTTAGTACTGATTACATTAGGTTATACTCTCTTAACATTATAAATAAATTCTAACCTATCAATGTACTGTATTTTCTCTCTAAAAATGTATTTAATTTTTTTTCAGTGGTATGGAATTTCGAAACCTCTGCCCTACACAGCACCTATCCAGTGTCACACACAGAGCCTTCCCAATTGTACAGATCAAGGGTGTCATGGTAAAGGAATGCCATAGAAAAAGTGACAAAGCATTGAGAGTCGCAAAGTTTAGTCTGTAAGGAAAGGGTTTCAGGTGGAAAATAATTCATGACACACAAAGCCGTGAAAAGTACACTTACTTTTCTTACATTATCAAAGAGCATTTGATAATGCAGGGTACAAAGCTCTACTTGGAGTTCCCGGGAATGATATTCGAATAATCAAAAACTTAATCTATTAGTAAAATGCTTGCATCAGTCAGTTATGTGCCATGCTTGATACAAGCTTAGGCGATCAAGTATCTTTCTATACATGAATTACGAGGCAGATTTTTTCCAGCAGTAGGTTGCCATTTCGTTCTGCCGTAGAACAGTTGCCAACCAAGGCTACATAACCCGGTCTGTCCCGATATTTACTTTATAACTTGGGGGAGAAGAATAGGATTCATACCTTTCCCAAGGTAAGTGGAATTCGAAATCGGCTCTCCGATTCCTCAATCCGAGCCGCTATTACTACACCGTATCGATCGAAAATAATTAGTAGCTAAAGATTGAAGGGGCCGTAAGACAAGGATGTGGCTTCTCACAGTATTTACTCAACCTTTACATCGAGGCTATCCTAAAGGATCTGGAGAATCTATCAGGATGTATTATTGGTGAATTCGATCTTAACACTGTGTTTATGACTGAGATAGAAGGAAAACTACAGGAGCTCCGAGACATAGTAGTAATGGAAAGATGAAGTACTAAATATCCATTGTAATAAGACAGAATGTGTGGTAGAAAGTAAGAGAAAAAGGTCAAGGTGCGAACTACGAAGCGGATATAGCAACATATATTAATACATAATTTAAATATATGAGGGTTTTTTACATATGGCGGAAAATGTTATACTAAAAGCTTAAGGTGCACTGGAAAAGAAAAACAGACATTCCAAAAATTAAATTAAATCTTACGAAACAGGCAAATGCTGTTCCAAACCCAGCCCCCTAAAACGGGTACTCATATTCTACGTAATATTCATATATATATATATATATATATATATATATATATATATATATATATATATATTGCTTTTGATTGTTCTGCTTGTTTAACGGCATATCAACATCTTATGGATCATTTAATGCAGAAATTTAATTTTCTTTGGAGCTGTGAAGTAATAAAAATATATACGTTATTCTGCTTTCACAACTGAATATATGGTAGATGATACGCAGCTTTTGGGCAAATACATGTTTGTGTGGACATAATTAGAGACGGTGATATGTCTGTTTTATGTTGGAGTTATGTTGAAGTTATATTTTGGAATATAGTTTGATTTAAGAAATTGTAAGGTGTTATATGGATTAATATCATGAAAGTTTTCTTTCATTTTGGTTGTTTCGTTGATTTCGTTTAGTGGCATATTATCCTCTATGGGTTATTTAATGATGGAATTTAAATATTTTGAACGCAATTGCATGCGTTCAACTACAGATAAAATATATTGTTGTCATTTTTGCTATAAAAATATTTTTTGTGATGTCAACGAACATTCGTTGCCACTTTTGTGATGTCATTGAATACTCGTTTTCACTTTGAATGCTCGTTGTAGTAGAGACTTTGTAATCGCAGATAAAACTAAAGTACACCGCTGAACAATGCTTGTGTAACACGCCTTCAAATAACACTCCCACTAATAGTACTTGCTCGAAAATACTCATTCAAATAGCAACCACCGAATAGGAATCAATATACAGAATAATATAGTGAATAGAATAGGGAATAGCGCTCTATATAGTAATAGAGGATAGAGTAGAAATAGCGATCGTTTAGACACGAGACATCTTTCTACATAGGCGTTTCCCCAATGGTCACTTGATCCACTTAATTCAAAAATGGGATCGCCTGTATTTGCTCACTGGCGAGCTATGTTCAAACTCAAGTGTCGGCAGCGACACTTTCTTCCTATATAACAAATGTATTGCTGGTAATTTTGCAAGAAAATATATTGTTAACCATTCTATTATAAATTGGTATTGCTGGTATGGACCATTTTATCAGAGATGGATGAAGAGAAGACGTAAAGTATCAAATATATTGTTCTACAGAAGGATGCTGAGCATAACATGTAGGGAACATGTTAGGACGTTTTAGAGAAAATGGAATGAAAATGGACAATTATCGATAAAATTCGAAAATTAGTTGAAATTTCTGGGACGCATAATGGGAAGAGAATGTATGAAAATTTAAGACTCTGGGAATATATTGCAGGAAAAAGGGATAGAGGAAATAATGATTAATCTACCTTACAAGATTGTGTAAATGGATAGCAAAACAGGAAAGAGAAATAATAGTAAAAATACAAATGTTTCGAAGTGTTTGCTGTATCTGTAGATATCTCAAAGGCGTTTAACAGATTTGACATTTTGGACTTCTACTTAAGCTTCAGGGCTACGGTATTACAGGACGATTATTTGATTTAATCCACTCATTCCTATCAAATCGTGAAATGAAGTTAGTCATGAAAGGATTCTCTTCCAGTTCCTTTCATACGAACGCGGGTGTTCCCCAAGACTTTATCCAGGATCCTACACTGTTTTCTGATCTTCATCAATGATATTCCTGATATCATCAGGCCTCTATCCTGAAGACATTACCATTTACTATAGTCTCAATAGAAAATCCAGCAATGCTGATAACGCTAACCAGGGCGTTGATCTCGAAAAAGATCTGCAATTAGTGGTTGCTTGGAACAGGGAATGGTTTATGAGTTGTAATGACTCCGAAACGAAACTGATCTACTTTAATCACCATAGAGAAACTTCCCTTCCCCTATCAGTGTGGTTGATCCTCGATTTCGTGGGAACGCCTCAATGCACATTTTGGCTTTACGTTTTCCACTAACTTGAGTTGGAGCAATTTCTTTGAATCAACCGCAAGGAATGTTGGTTCTCTGTGATGTGCAGGAAGGTTTTTATCGTCTGACTCCATCCTACGTATTTCCAAATCTACCATTTACCCATGCATTGAATACTGTTGCCATATATGGTCTGGTGTCCCTGTTGTACATCGCGAGGTCCTCGACAAAATCCAAAGAAGAATCTGCAACTTGGCATCTCGACTCCAGTCATTTTATCACTGTTATGAATAAATGGGTTTAAGCGTGCTACTATTACGGCATCTAGGTACCACATTTTTACTGTAGAATCAGTTAAATGTAACAGCCACTTCTACTACAAGAGCTTCTTCTCTCTAACTTCCCGACAGCGGAACTCCGTTCCTCTTACTTACTCCCCTGATAACTAAGATCTTCAAAAATTTAAATGCAACGTCAATCGTCATCTTTTGATACCTTGATAGCTATTCTTCATATTATCCTTTCTTGAATCCCCCTATAACCAATGTTTTCTCTTACATTCACTCTCTGCAAAACCCTGCTTGGTTGAAATGCTTAAGAACGTTGCAAAGGAGAGGAAGCTGTTGAAAGCCAAGAAATGAAAAGACATTGAAGAAAAAGACATTCTTTTTCAGAATCTGTAGATTTGTTTTCCTTTCATTCGAGGCGCTGCTTTTTTTATTTAAACCAATTACGACTTAACTGCATTTTTTAAATTATATTATACGTTCCTCTCTGCTTTTATTTCTCACTAGATTACCCGTGGTCTGCTTTGTCAATGTCGGTTGAGGTAATAAAACACTGAAGATTATTTCGACATGCCATTTAAAATGAAAGTTAATTTTGTTATGATTCAGTGAAATATTTCAATTCGTTCGTTGTCAGCATTGGTGTAGTTACCAAGTTCATGTTTAACATTTTATTGATTGTTTACAGCATTTAATAGAAATAGAACTTCCGGGATGAAATTGAACTTTAAATCAGATTAACTAAAAAAATTCTTTTTTTTTTTTCGATATAACAAAAACATTTTAAAATCATATTCACTTCGCCAAAAATTATTTTTTTAAATATTTAAAATATTCTTTGTTTAAAGAAAGTTGAAATATGAATAATTACTCTAAATAACAACAGGACGAAACAGCAAAGCTTGATCTCTTTGTGTCTCTCTTTAACTTTAAAATATTTTAATTTAAAAAATAACTGTTTGAAGAAAGTTAAAATAAAAATATTTGCTGTATAAACAACTCATATTATGCACTTAAAATATTTTTGAAAATCATATTAACTCAAAAAATATTTTTTAAATATTTAAAATATTGCTTGTTTAAAGAAAGCGGAAATGTGAATAATTATTCTTCAAGCAACAGAACGAAACGGCAAAGTGGGATCTCTTTGTGCCTGTCTTTAACATTAAAATATTTTAAGTTTTATTATTATATACATAGTTTTTGCGTATATTTCACTCTTTTTTTTACATAAACGTTCTTCCATCATTTCTGTATATTTTCATTTTTTCATTATTTAAGTAATTTTCTATCTCCCCGTTATTAAATTAATTTCCTTCAAGCGAATAAAACCTGTATGTCTTATAAGGGATTTTCTTTGTTCGAATCTAGGGGTTTGTCACCAGAACATCGCAAACATAGAACTATAGCAAATAAGACAAACGCTGTCACTTGACGACTTTCAATAGCAGCAACATTTTAAATGGATAACACGTGGATTATCAGGAAAATAAAATTACATAAAATGTTGGCGAACCACATTATTTAAACAAGATGTTAGGTTAAATTAGGAACGAAGCCACTATCAATATTTGAAAGAGTAGTAACAATTATTGGACTTAAGAAACCTGTTTTCCTAATGAATTGTTTAAAAAAAAGACTTTATAAATAACCGCCAACAAAATGAATTAATGAATATTGTATATTTCCATCTTTAATTGATTGATCGATTCGTTTTCGATGGCATATCAACTGTTTCTAGGTTATTTAAAGTCAGAAAATATATTTAGATTGTATGAATGTTTTTAGATAATAATATATTAGTGATACAAGTGTTACTAATTGGCCCATAATTGGGTGAAGAATTGTTGATTTCAAACCTAATCAGACTTGGATAAACAAACAAGAAACTATAAGTTTGGATATAAAGTGGAGGCTCAATTCAATAACACAAGTAATAAATAAACTGATTCCTCAGATTGTGATCACTATATTTTCTACACATGTATATTCCAGAGAATTTAGATAATTCTAAAATACATGCATGTGTGGCTAAGCTGTATTCGATTGATTGATTCGTTTTCTAAGGATTATCAACACTTTACAGATTATTTCAAGCTAGAAATTTTTTTAGACTGTAAGAATTTTTTCTGAGATAATAATGTTGATAATAGTGATGTATGTCTTACTATTTGACCCATAGCTGGGAAAAGAGTTGGAATGAAAACTAATCAGAATTTGATAAACAAAAAAGAAATTATAATGCAGATATAAAATGGATGGTCAAATCTATATTACAAGCTATATATAAAAAGACCCCTCATTTGGTGGCGACAGTAGTTTCTATAGATTTATATACCAGGGAAATTTGGGTAAATCTAAAAGAGATGACTGTGTAATTAATAGGTTTTTGATTGATTGATCCGTTTATCAACCCTTTGCAGGTTATTTAAAGCCAGAATATATTTTTAGATTGTCATATTTTTTAAGGAGACGGCTAATATTATCATTACTATATTGTTTTGGTTACTATTTAATCCATTTTAAAAAAATATAAACTCTTTCCTCCATTTTGTATGTCTGGGATATTGCTTTTTCTTTCTTTATCCATTAATATTCTATCATCATTTAATTTAATTTGTTTTCCTGATATTTTGTGTATTTACTTAATTTCTCTGCACAAGTATCTTCTATTCCAGCCTACAGGTTTGCCTTCGTATATCATCTGAGGATTTGCGATTCCGTCCGTCATTCAGTTATTTTCTATGTATTAATTTTATTTCAGGGTCTATTCTATGTTTCTTTCAATTTTTGAATACATCTATCCTTGTTTTTCTTTTGTCGGTTCCTCTGTGTTACGTCCATCTATATTTCGGGGTCTTTAAGATTCCGTACTTTTATTGCCACTATTACAGCCACATCTTTTCTGGGGCTCCTCCTGTATATTTTTGGAAACTCGATATAAAATAAAAAAGTAATCTGCAACGGTATCAGTCTTGACCTGGCATTTGGGCTTCAGTCACTTTCACACAGACGTAACGCAGCTTCCCTGAACATTTTTATATAAATACTTTTATGATAATTGTTCTCATGAGTTTTCCTTGATTGTACCTAAACATTATGAATTTAAACACAGACCTAGATTGGCAGCGATGTCTCATCATTTTAAATTTTAAATTGTTAGATTTAACCGTAAGTTCTATGCTGACAGTTTCATCTTTTACACTTCTCGCTTATTGTTGTGGCTTTTTTCGTGGCCAGAAAAGAATGACACGGAAGACGAAGGTAGGTTGAACAAGTGTATTAAAATGACAGATATATACAAAGCAAGAGTGTTAGTAATAAGCAGATAGAAGTGTCCGTCCAAACGATCAGGTTACTTTGCGTCTCGGCTGTTCAACGACTGTCTATAACGATATTTATTGAATATAAAATACAATTGTGGCTCAAGGCCGAAAAGGCAGAAAGTGCAAAGTATCTTATACTTAGCTAATCCGATTCACGGCACATTTATTCGTTACAATTTGCACATACAACACAAAAACTCGTCTATCACATATCAATCCTCCATACACCATAATACCGGATCCTCTCAGGGGAGGACCTATAAAACGCACGCCGCGTTTTAAAAATTTGATGATAAAAAAATATTTTTATATATATATATACAAATCCAATATTTTGACGATGAGTGGAGAAGAGGATGAACCCAAAATACAAACCAAGGACTGACTACGACTAGTATATAGTCACCACCCGCCATGAGGGTATCATGTGGCACAAGACCGGTTTAACGCGAGCTCGTGGGCTCGGCCAAAAATATACCCTTTGAACACGTATAAACGGGATCAGGGTCGGTTTACCTCCCTGAACGAGACTCCGCCCTTCGGCGTAGCCTCGTTCGGGTTCCTCCCCACTCGAAGGCTGTGAGTTCAACCGTTCAGCCGGTCGTCCGACATCGACTAGTGATTTTCCAAGCGTAGCTTAGATGTGGCACAAGGCCGAAAGTAGGGGGCACCCAGTGAGGATTGAACTCACTACTCAGTCGTAATTTTTCTAGCGAGCTAAGCTTGCTAACCATTACACCACCACGAGGTGCCCAACGACTGACTACGACCGCCCTAGGAAGTCTCGCAGTTAGTATTTATGAGAGGAGGAGGAGTTCATTCTACTGTAGGAAGTTTTACTCCAACATTTGTGAAACTCTCTTCCAGTTTCTTGCTTACACATTCAAAGTTAATCGTTATCTTCTATTGTTTTTTGTTGTTCTATCTCCGTAAAATGTTTTTTTTTTCTTATATGCTCTAATTTCAGTAACGTCATACATCTATTTGGGCTTTATTACCATGTTTGGGTATTAAAGCATCTCATCGATTAAAACATTAACTATGAGTACAGTTCCCATATGCTTATATTATCTCTATCTTTAAAAGGCAGAATGTGAGTGTGTGCGTGTGTGTAACGAATGCACGGTCGCACTTTTGACGGATTTGCACCAAAACTTACAGGCAGATGCTCCAAGTTAGCAGAAGGCCAAGACTGTTTTTGCATTTCCCAACTCCCATCGATAGCGGAAATAATAGATTTTTTTCATGCTTCTACAGCAGTATTCATGTAGTTTGCGGTCATTTTGTAATAAGCCAGAGTGAGAGCCTATAGCTAGCTGCCACGAATAGGCAGGAAGATTCTGTTGGCCAGCGTTAGAGCCAACAGCAGACTGACACGAATGTTAACTAGCACGCTACCATGCAAAAAAAAATCGATAGCTGCATTCGTCACAAGTGGGAAAAATTTAAATCTGCATGGCACTTTACTCCAATTGGCTCATTCGCTTGCTTAAAATCAACGTTGATTCTGATTCCGCAGAACTGGGTTGGGTGTGAAAAAGTATTTGTTGATAACATTCTTTTTTCATTCGGTTTTTCCAGTTACGAATCCTTTTTTAAAGCTGATCGTTTTGTGTTCATTTTGTTTAGTTTTTTTTTTTCGTAACAGATTTAATGTTTAGTATAGAGCTTAGAAATAATTCGGAGTATGAGATAGGCAAGAAGTAAGACATGTAGCAACATCAGCTTGGCAAAGGGCACTCATTTAAAGGCAAGAAAGGGCAAAAATATTTTAAGTCAAGAGATAGCAATTGCTGTATGAGTGGTACGATTTTCGAATCAAGGACGGCCAACGCCGGGCCATGCTGCTAGTCAAATATCATTTGATATCTCGTATTTGAGACCTCTAAAGTCTTGCATTGACTGTCAAAATAGGGAGAAATTACCCTCATTCACTATTATGTGTGATAATTTTAACTGCAAAGTAAACTCAGAAACTATAACATGTAAATTCTAACGATTACGTTAAACGCTTTGAAAGAAAAAAGAGATTTTTTTTTTCTACGAAAGGTTTTCACGTTGTAAACTTTCCATTTTCGTTACTACCTGCTTTGCTGTTTTTACACTAAATGACACAATCAGAATATGCGACAAGATACAATGCTACATCATTTGGTGTACATTGACACAATTGAACTCGATGACACCCAACAATGAATGCGGTTGTTATTGACACGATCGTATTCAGGTATCAAATCGTTATATTTGGATAGCGTCGATATTTTTCAATATTTTACTGATAGGATCAAAGCCTCTGCTATAGATTTTTTTTCCGTGAATTTAATCTCGTTTCAAGGTTACAACAGCCTAACAAGTATTGTTCACACAAAAAATTTGAGTACTTATTTTTAAATATTTGTCTTGGAGATGTGAACATCCAACAAGTAAAGAAGGTTAAATATAAGGCGACTGTTATAAAAGAGGTTGGAAAATGCGACAAGGAAATTTGAACCGCATTGTGCTAACGAAAGAGGCATTCCAAATACTAAGCAAAGTGCTGAGAACAGAAAAAAATATATTAGACACAAAGGAAAGTGTGCTGGATTGCTATGCTGTATACGTCTTATATGGCAGTGAATGCTAGACAATCTCTCCAGAGATGAGAAGAAAACGGGGTGCAACAGAAATGTTCTACAGAAACATACTGAAATTTCCATGGAGGGAGCGATTAGCAACGAAGATGTTTGAAAGAAAATGGTAACCAAAAGAACGCTTAACTCAGGAAAAGTCGATGGCATTACTTGGACTGATAATGAGCAAGGAGCCATTGGAAAACTGAACTCTCACAGGGCGTTTTGGAATGACGAAAGATAGGCGAACTCAGTGAGCTTGTATGAATGAAATGGGGCGGGAGCATAATCGGAAGTAGAAAAATTCCAAGGGCCACAAAGAATGAAAAGTTATGGAGAATCATAATCGTCCACGTTATGTAGGGACGCTGCACATTAGATCTGAAATTAGTTTTATTGACATAGTTTTGCAATTTTTTTTTTTTTTTTTTTTTTCAGAATGTGTTTCAAGTGAGGTCACGTAAAGTTACCCAAACATTCTGCTGTTTCTGAAGTTACTATTCATCATTTATTGTTGCATACGAGGCTCTGGATAAAGTTACAGCCTTTGATGATCTAGCACGCTGCACCTTCGGGCAAACGGGCCTGCCTCACTGGCTCTCAATCATCTCATAATTCTCTAACGTGATAGCTCAAAGTTACCATGCCCCAGTAAACCGTTTCAGCTGGCGGACTAAACTAACATTAGAAGGTAGTGTTAACTCCGCACCACTAGAGGAAGGACCTCCTCGACTCAGATCAAATTAGAGGACATTGATTGTGGTTTAATCTGGAGAGGGATAGACTCATCCAGGTTAAAATGCCTATGACACGCTATATGATGATCATACCAAGAAACCGTTCGCGGAGAGCGATGCTCTGACACACAACCGCGGCAGATCTATGGGAATGGTGGACAGTTCAGCAGGTCCTTCCAGTGTTAAGGGCGAGTGAAATAGGAAGAATGATTCATGACGATAATTCTACGATCTTTTTAAAAAGCAGGTGTAGACGTTATTGGAAGCGATGGAGATGGGCGCATTAAACCAGAACATGAAGAAATAGAATAGGAAGCAGGTAAGTGCTGAAAAGTTATCGGCGCGATTCACATTTCAAAATTCGAGAAAATAACAAAGTATCAGATATTTTAAAGCATTCCTTGATCAATTTGGACACGTTTCAACATATATTTCGATTCGCATCTAATCTTTCGCGTACTGTTATTAACTGGTTGTATTTAAAAAAAACAAAAACAAATCAATTTCCATGCCTGATGATGTCTGTATGAACAGATGAAAGTACTAGCAAAAAAAGACCTTATACAAGTTGAATTTATTAAAAACTGGGATCATAACATTCATCTAGAGGTTCGTGGGTTAATGCAATTTTAAGAAATTTGTTGGTGAAGATGTATTCTCTCCATTTATATCATTAACTTCACTAATCTGTTTTTGTATGAATAATTCATGTAATATATATATATATATATATATATATATATATATATATATATATATATATATGACGTATTTTTTAACATCAAAAACGCCATTATTACGTCATTATTTCTGCATCAACCTAATATATATATATATTCTATCAGACTCGATGAATCAATTAATATAATTATCAAATCCTCCTCATTATTATGTGTGTTTATCTTCGCTTGAACCAGCTTCTAATGCTCCAGTTGGAGCGGCTTGGTGAGAGTAGTCGTGGCTCCAGGAGGCTCAGTCCTATGGTCAGAGAGAATTTCAGTTGAGTTCCACCACGGAATGTGGGAGTGAGCGGCGCTTCTTAGAGTCTGATTTGCAATCTCTTCGTAACCGAGGCCCGGCGGAGCAGTTGGTATAGTGTTCGCTTGCTAACCTAACTGTCGGGGTTTCGATTCCCTCGGTAGTGGATGCGCACTGCTGATGAGTACCAAATATAGGACGAAACGGCCGTCCAGTGCTTCCTGAGGTTTCTGTCAGACTCGATGAATCAATTAATATATATATATATATATATATATATATAATAGGAGTTAACGTTGTGAAGCATTTTTTACTCTGTCTAGACAATTTAGGCCTAGATCACTTCTCTTTACTGACTCCGTTTGCCTTTGGTTCTTCTTTTTTCTTAACTTGTTCGACATTTTATTTTGATTAAGGTGTTAGTTCTTTGGGCAAATTGTCTGTTGGTTTCAACAAAGTTTTTGTTTTTCTTTATATATATATATATATATATATATATATATATATATATATATGCAATTGAGAAATTAGCGTGTAAATCACGAAGAAATGAAAATAACACTGACATCTCCTAAATAAATAACAAACATATTGAACAAAATTACGTGAAATTATCTTGAAAGACTAAAGCGTAAATTTAATTCAATAAAATCGTCATATCCTCGCAGAAACTGTCTGATAGCCATGACTGGTTTCCCCTCCATGTGTGGTATGATGCAGAGTCCTGAAGCCAGATATAGAGGCTTTCAATAGTCACCCTCTTCATCCAGGGCAGGCATTAACTTCTCAAGATACTTGATGTAGGCTTCCGTGTTGTGTCCCGGCTGGAAGACGAATGGAGGCATGACGTCGCCATAATTAGAGATCACTTCAAACACCTTCGCAATCACAATTAGACTGACCCAACTCTTCCCGAATCCTCTGTGCAATCCTCCGATTGACATCCAAACATTCGGAAATTTTCCTATTGGAACTTCCGGTGCGAATTCCAAGCAGTGCATCATGCCATTCCCAGATTTCTCGCAGAGTGAATTGTGTCATGGGGCAATGTTATCCTATACGCTGCCCAACTGATACTACTATACTGTGCAGTTGACAAAATACAAAACAACGCGCATGATCGAAATCAAAAATATGAAATGGCGACAATTTACGCAACGAATCACACACACATATATGTGTATGTGGGTGTGTGTGTATGCGTGCGTGTGTGTATCTTTGAAAGCGTGTATATATATTTTGGTGTGCATGCATGTATTTATGTGTGTATGTGTGTATTTATATCGCATCGTCAATTTGTAATTCATTTTTTAGAACCCAATTGACACAAATGGAGCCAATGCTTTATTTTGAACAATAATAAGAAATACTTAGAATCGTCTTTCAAGCATTGTCATATCTGTTACTCATACAATCAGAGGTAGATCTCAGAATACAAAACCTTAGAAAAATCTCATTATATACCCAGAAACCTGGCGTATCATTCATTTGGAAAAAAACGATTTTCTTTTTTGTTTTCTGATTTCTTTCTTTCCTTCTGTTGTAGAGTTTTGTTTTATTGTCACATTGCCGGCATGACTTCTTTGTTATTAAGCCTTCGGTATTCCCCCACTTTTTAAAATTTCCTTTTGTATTATTTCCGCGGGGCATTGAATGAGGACTGCTTAGAAACACTGGGTACTGTAAGCTACCTCCTACAATCTGAAATATATTACAGCTTTAAATATTCCACGAAGGATTGATAGGCCGTAAAAACACATATCAACCAATCAGTCCGTTGGGCATTTGCTTTCTCTTTTTTTGCTCTTCCTTTTTAATCTGCATTGACTTGTTTTTTCCTTTGCTATTTTCACTTTCGTTTTCAATCTTCAATTTTCTTCTCTTCTTCATTTTTGTCACTGTTTTTTGTATTTCTTCTTTCTTTCTAGACTGCCATTTTCCCTTGAGATATTTCTTTCTCGTTTATTTTAGAATTAAGTTCCATTCCTGACATCTCCTTTTTTATGTTTTTCTATATTTATTAATTTCTCTCGTCACTTCTCTCTCTTTTTCGTTTCATCTTTTCCTCCTTTTTTAAATTCCCATCTAAATTTCCTTATCAATTTCATTTAAGTTTTCTGCCTTTTCCAATTATCTTCATAGATTTAATTCTTTTCTTCCACACACACACACACTCACACACACACACACACACACATACACACACACACACACACACACATATATATATATATATATATATATATATATATATATATACATACATACACACACACACACACACATATATATATATATATATATATATATATATATATATATATATATATATATATATAACTGTTTCTTCCCCTACTACTTACCATTGCTTTCTCTCTTCTGTTTTTGAATTTCTTTCTCTCAGAATGAGAGAAACAAATATCTAAATTGTTTATATTGTTCGTCAGCTGGAGCCAGTGACTTGACAAAATGAGTTTAATACCTGGCTACTGCAGTAGTGAGCAGAACATTGGAGAGTTGAGTTAAAGGGAGATAACTGAGACATCCGAAGCGGCATGGCACGCGGAAAGAGAACAATCTCCCCCAGTGGACGAGATAAAATGTTCAGTTCGAAATTCCAATCACCTGAAGAAAGCCGGAGAGTACAACGGCTGAAACGCCGTGAATATGACAAAAACGATTGAAGCAACAATGTGAATAATTACAATATCTCATCTCAGAAATATAGACAGATATTGATAAAAGAAATTCAAGAAAATTTGTTTTTTTTTCTTCTTTTTCCTTCTTTAATTTTTTACCTTTTTCTTCTTTTAATTTTTTTCTCTTTCCGTCATTCTTTATTTTTATTCTGTCTTTTTTGTTCATTCTTTTGTTACTTTTTCTTTTCTTCATTATTTTTCTTCTTTATTTTCTTTCATTATTTTTCATTCTCTCACTTTTTTTCTTTTTATTTACTTCATTATTTTTTCTTGTTTCATTTTTTTTTTGTTTTCTCTTTCTTTCCTTCTTTGATTTTTCTGTCTTTCTTTATTTTTTTTCGCTTATTTTTCTTTTTTTTCTATCCTCCTTCACCTGTCTCTGCTTTTTAATTTTTCTTTCGTTTATCTGTCTTTGCTTCTTCTTTCTTCTGCTTTTCCTTTCTTTCTTTCTTCTTTCTTTCTTTATTTTTTTCTTATTTCTCTTCTGTCTTTTTTTCTCTTCTCGATTTATTTCTGTATTAATTGTTTATTATTATCATTTTTCCCTGTATTTTTCTTCTTTCTTTTGCTTTGGTTTTCTCATTCGTGTCCTCTATTCTTCTTTCCCTTTTTTTCTTTTGGATTTCATTCCTATTCTTCTTCCTTTTGATTCGCTTTCTTTCTTTCTTGTATGATTTCTTTTCTTTTGACATTTTGCTTCCTCTCTTACTATCATTCACAACTTTTTCTGTTGTCTTGTTCATTCTCTTTCTTTCCCTCTGAATATCTTCCCTTCCCCTTTATACTTTTTTCCCCTCTTTCTTCCTTATTTATTTTTCTTCGTTCTTTAGTTTCTCTTTCGTTTCTTCTTTATTTTTTTCTTTCTGACTTTCTGGTTTTTCATTATTTATTCTTGTGTAATTTTCTTTCTTTTTTGTTTGCCCTTTCTTTCTTTCTTTGATTTATCTGTCTTTTCTTATTTTTCTTCGGCCTTTTTTCTTTTTCTTTCCTTTTTTAGTTGATTTCTTTTTCTTTCCTCATTCACATGTCTCTGGTTTTTAATTTTTTCTTTGCTCTGTCTTTAATTCTTCATCTTTTTTTTCTTTCATTCATTCATTCTTTCTTTCTTTCTTTCTTTCTTTCATTCATTCATTTTTTCTTTCTTTCTTTCTTTCATTCTTTCTGTCATTCATTACTTTTTTCTTTCTTTCTTTCTTTCATTCATTCATTCATTCTTTCTTCCTTTCTTTCATTATTTCTTTCTTTCATTCTTTTTTCTTTATTTCATTCTTTCTGTCATTCATTCTTTCTTTCTTTCATTCATTCATTCTTTGTCCCTTTCTTTCTTTCTTTCATTCTTTCTGTCATTCATTATTTCTTTCATTCTTTCTTTCTTTCTTTCATTCATTCTTTCTTCCTTTCTTTCTTTCATTCTTTCTTTCTTTCATTCTTTCTTTCTTTCTTTCTCTCATTCATTATTTCTTTCTTTCTTTCATTCTTTCATGCATTCATGCTTTGTTCCTTTCTTTCTTTCTTTCTTTCTTTCTTTCTTTCTTTCTTTCTATTCTTCTCGAATTATTTCTCTACTTACTTGTTTATTTCTCTTTTTTTTCATGCATTTTTCTTCTGTCTTTTCCTTTCGCTTTCAAATTCTTGTCCGTGATTCTTCTTTCCCAGTTTTTTTTTTTTTTTTTTTTTCTGGATTTCATTTCTATTCTTCTGCCTTTTGTTTCGCCTTCTTTCTTTTTTGTATTATTTTTTTTCTTTAGACATTTATCTTCCTCTCTTACTATCATTCAGGGCGTTTTCCTTTTGTCTTGTCCATTCTCTTTCTTTCCTTCTGAATATCTTCTCCCTTTTGCATTGTCTCTTCCGATCTTTCAGGTTTTGTTTTTCTGTTGTTCCGTATTTTTCATTCTCGCCTTTTTAACTGATGTCAATAAGTTATCAGTACTTGCACAGAGTAACAAACGCTCACAAAATCCCTCTTCAATTTCTCTTCGACAAAGTCATCTGAATGCGGTCCAACCTTCTCAGCACACGGACATGTTATTTGTTTTTTTTAAAACTCCTTAGTGCCAAACTTTGCAAATTTAATGAATATACGAACAATGCAACAGAACTCTGGGCGTGACCAGAACACCCTCACCGTTTATATTAATTAGAATCTTGTGTCCACTCGCGTTTTAAAATTAACGAGAATCTCCTGACCTTGCGACTTTCTAGGAGACGCTGCCACCACTCAACTTACTTAATCAAATCCCGTGTTGAAGCAATTTCTTGATAGCTCATCTGATTCGACACAGAAAACTTGTATTGATAATGTTAATGCTAATATTAGCACTTTCCCTTACAAGGAAACATTTGACATTCACTGGCCCAGCAGACAATATCACTTTCAGTTGAAATTTATTAAACTTTTCTTTTAAAACTCTTTTATAGGAAAAACAGATTTCTCAATACCCGTAGTTTTGTCATTATTGATAGGGTTTCCATTCAGTTTTTTTTTTGTTTCTCTTGGTAGTCCTAAAATGTTTGGGTTTCTGTTATTTGGTACAGACATTGTTTGTGATTGTATAGGGCACGTCTACATTTTTCAAATATGGATTTTCTTCGTCAAGACACATAGGCTTCTTTCCCTCGAAATATTTTATCACCATTACTCTTATGAAGCGCTTGGATATAGCTGACAGTTTAGATACTTATGAACAGTTATGGCGCCATGCATGTCATCTATATGAAAGTAATTCCAGAGCAGTGAACGAGTAAATATTTTATATTCAGTATCGTTCTCTTAAGTTGTTCTAAGTCAATTGTTTCCCAAACTTGTTCGCCAATATACAATGTTCAGCATGTTTTCACGACATCATTTTCTTCAGTCTTTTCAATCAAATTTAAATCAAGCTACAATAGTAGGGCTTTTAGAGTTGTTAAATTAAATGTCAACGGATTTCGGCATGTGTGTATCATTGCGTATTCACGGACATAACGTTGTATTAGTTTGTATCTGTAACAATTGAGAATAAATGCCCGAAATTATTAAAGTATATTGACAATCATTCTAATTTAATATGCAGTGTTTCATCAGGGGTGTGTCGATCCTGGCTCTCCACCACATTATATCCGTTTTTGATCCTAGTATAGGCTGTCTTGTTATCGTCTCTCCGACACCCTGTACTGCAATCTATATGGGAAAGATTGTTTGCTTACTCTCTGTTTCCCACTGTGCTTCTTGCCTCTGAGTATCATACTATACAAGAGCTCTTTACTGATTATGCGTCATAGAAATTTCACCTGTTATTTTCTAATTCAAAGTATGAGCGTCCGGTTTGTTTCTGTTGTCCTAAAATCCCCTTTCTTAATAAAATGTCTAGCCCACTGTATTCTCAGCATCCTTCTGTAGAGTCACGTTTCATTTGTCTCAAGTATTTTCTGCATCTGGGATGAGGCTGTCCAGCATCCACTGATTTATACGATGACTAATATTATATAACAGTTCATCGCTATTTCTTTTAGTTCTAACGAAATCTTCCTGTTTCCTAATATTACTTTTTAATATTTTGAAGGGTTCTATCGCTATTCCAATTGGTATGTCAACATAATATTTTATTAAAATTTTATTAAAATATTACCATAGCATTTAAGTACTTGCTTGATTTTGCTGTCTTCAGTTCGTAGTTCTCATGTTGGGCTTTTCGTTTTGCTGACGGCCATACATTCAGTCTTCATACAATTGATGGTTTACAAAAAGCCATTATAACTATTCTCAATATTCTAAGGTTAGTTTCATAATGTAACAGGTCGGTGTTGTAACGTAGAAAAGATCACTGAATGAGAAATAAGCAAAATGGACGTTGGAAATGAAATGGTAATTTTATAACATAAACAAAATAAAATACTCGCCACCGGCGTAAAGTAGGTAAACCTATGCTAGTGGTGAACAATTCTAAAGCATATTACCCCCACTTACAATAGTGTCTAACGTATTTGAGGATTGGGTCATGTGCATTAGTGTTCATAGATACGGTATATAAGAGACAGACAGACAGACAGACAGATAGATAGATAGATATATAGATAGATAGATAGATAGATAGATATGAACAATGTAAAAGATAGATAGATAGTGTTGTAACCTAGAAAAGGTTACTGAGTGAGAAATAACCAAAACGGATGTTGTAAATGAAATGGCAATCTTTATAACATCAACAAAATACAATACTCGCCAGCGGCGTGATGTAGGTAAACCACTGCTTGTGGTGGACTACTTAGATAGCATATTACCCCACTTACAATAGTGTCTAACGTATTTATGAGGATTAGGTCATGCTCATTAATGCTCATAGGTACGGTATTTAACATTTGGATTAAGGACAATTTCATCAGTTAATTAAAAGCACAAATTACAGTGGTGGCTGGAAATAAATATTTGATATCCTGTCCTTTTGTGTAACTGTTTCAATCTACAATGCAAATATTGTTCGCCTACCTAACATTGCGAACGGGTGTTTACTAATTTTCGGTTCACCCCAATTACAAATCCGATTACCAAAAAGTAATTTCTATTTTTTAGATTCAATTCTTGGCCAACTCGAGAAATTTTCAAATGCCATTCGTACAATAGAACTCTTGGCACAGTTTTGGGGCTTTTACAAATAGTATGGGTAGAGGAAAAAGCGTGAGGAAATAAATAAAAGAAGTAAACTTCCAACACAGCTCTACAAATTCTAAATAAATTTTGTAATTGAGGATTTGTTTTCTTTCAAATTGAAAGAAACGAATTCCAAAGATCCTCTCGATATAAATTCCCAGAAAAATATTGTTTTTTCTTTACACCTCAACAGAAATAATTCCGTTACTAGGATAGAAAAGCATGAGTGTGTCTATTTAATGCGAGAGTCTAGTATTTACTTTTTTATGAATGCGTGTAATTTTCCGACAGTCAGCATGCCAGCACTCAGCAAATGAGAGCTGTGTTATAACTACAACTAATATGCTTATTGATATAACTCCGTTCGTATGTTTTAAATGCTTCTTACTTTAAGATATAGTATGTTGTTCTACAACACGTGATCATTAGTCAACTCCCCCTCTTTCCTGGATGTTTTCAAGTTTTAGTCCTAACAAACAGTCGGCAAACACTAGATCCAACACTTAACAAATTCTGGTTCATCTAAGCGACTTAAACATCCTATCGGTGAGGCCATACTTTACTTCAAATTTGCGAGGGTATTGCAAGAAGTTACTCGATAAAAAATGTGAATGGTTGTGCAATAAATCATATGAAAGCTGATAGTAATCAGATGTGTGTAGCCACAACGGACACTAAATAAAGTTTTGCAGAAAAACTGAAAAATAACTTCGTGAATTTATGCGACGAATATTTATAGAAAATAGATTGACTGAAGGAAGTTAAATGTTATTTTTAATAAACTCAGAGGTTAGGGCTTAATATATATTTTCCCAATTTTGAAATATATAATCTTAGGAGGGAAAGTATTGTGAAACATATTCCGGTGTGATCTCTCAAATTTTGTAGGAGACAACAAAATAGTTGTTTGAAATTTCAAAGCCTTAAGAGCATTTGACATATTCGCTGATTGGTTAATAAGTGCTAATATGGAAATTCAAATTGTAGCCTACTTTTTGCACAAAATGATTATTTAGCGATATTAATTAAATCTATTTATTTTTTCAACATGTTTTAACAGTGTTCCACTTACATTATATTTTTTTGTTCTGAGATTTTAAGTCATGAAAAAGGCTTCTGTTATTAAAAGCCACATGGATGGTAATAATAATGGACTCTCCCGTCAGTTTCGTCATTTGAGCAACTGACAGCTTTCAGTTATGAAATTTTGTGCGATAATCTTAAGTGGAACTTAAGAGCCGCTAGTGGTTTAAAAAGAAGGCCACATATGGAGCAAGAGTAAGGATTGTGAGACGAGATCACTGTTAAATTAGCTGCCCTTTTAGATCTTGCTCTCGCTTCTTGAAGATGATTCAGACAAGCTGATTGAAAACTGCTGAGAACACTAAAACACAATGATCTCCATTCTACCCTGTCAAGGGCTAAGTGCTCGAGGGTGTTATGACACCTTCAAAGTTGCACTTCAGCTTGTCTTTGTATCTTAGCCATGGGCGTCCTACATTCTTGTAGCCCTGATCTAACTGGCTGTACATTAGGGTCTTGTCTATACTGTCATCAGACATTCTCAAGACATGACCAGTCCACCGTAACTGAGACTGTATGAGAAAAGTCTCGCTTCCTCCAATATTACACCTGTTAAACAGGCCTACATTAGATGTCTTATCTTGAAGATTAACTCCACATATGGCACGCAGACAGCTTTTATGGAAAACATACATCTGACGTATATGGTACCTGTATGGAGCCCACGACTCTGAGCTGTAAAAAGAAAAGCAAGGACAACAGCTCTGTAAATCCGAATTTTCGTATCCAGTCGAATACCCTGTTCATTTCACAAGCGATGGTGAAGTTTGCCGAAAGCACAAGTAGCCTTAGCAATCCGATGCATGATTTCATCATCTAAAGTTCCACTAAACTGAGAATTGCCATCAAGACGTGTTTCCCTAATGGCCGCTATTTCGCTGTTATACATCTTCGACAGAAACAAGAGCTGTTTTACGCTCTGGTGGAGAATCATTGTCCTGAAGAGTGCGGACATTCCAGGACCAAAATAAATATTCTTCTTATATTTCTTTTGATCTTTCTTGCTGTTTTGACTGCATTATTGAATAACCAGAGAGCTGCAGCGGGCTACCATGTCTGTGTGAGCAAGCAATGTTTAGGGCTACTTAGGGAAAGCAGTGTATATCCTAAATAGGGTTGCTTTGTCACCGATGGAGGACACGGACATCACAATTGCTTATGGATTTGTCTGCCACTGTGTAGAGATCCAGCTACGGCCTTCCAGTAATATCATTTACCTGACACCGTCGCCTTCACTCCAAGCGGACGTGAACTGTGTAGATTAGAAAGAACGAATCAAGGTAAACCGACAGAAAAACCACACAAAGGATTTGATTAAAGTGCTGAAGACTTGTGCAGAAACATCCAAACTTTTCGGAACTATTGATACATTCAAAATGTGCAAATAAATGCCAGAGACAAAGCAGACAATAGACCGCAGGCTTTTCGCGTAAGGGTTTTCCATCTCTTAGACCAGTCGAGTTCTATAACACACACACACACACACATATACACACATATATATATATATATATATATATATATATATATATATATATATATATATATATATATATATATATATACTGGTTTATGAAGTTATTATGGGACCTTACTCATAATACCATAATGGACTATTCCATACGTAATAAATACTGCGCCTCAAGAGAAAGCAGAGATTTCAGTCCGAAGTCGGGTGACCGGCTGACCGGCTGACCAGCTGATCGGTTGAACTCTCTGCCTACGGGCGGGAAGGAACACGAAAGAGGCTATGCCGAAGGGCGGAGTCTCTTTTGGGGAGGTAGACCGACCCTGAACCCGTTTATACGGGTTCAAAGGGCTTATTTTTGCCCGAGCCCACGGGCTCGGAAACCCCACGGGCTCGGAAACCCCACGTTAAACCGGCCTTGTGCCACATGATGTCCTCGTTGGGGGGGGGGGTGACTAAATACCTTTCAGTCCGAAATCGGGCGACCAGCTGAGCGGCTGATCGGTTGAACTCTCTTCCTTCGGGCGGGGAGGAACCCGAACGAGGCTACGTCGAAGGGCGGAGTCTCTTTCAGGGAGCTAAACCTACCCTGAACCCGTTTATACGGGTTCAAACGGCATATTTTTGGCCGAGCCCACGGGCTCGGAGTTCCCATGTTAAACCGGCCTTGTGCCACATGATGCCCTCGTGATGGGGGGTGACTAAATACCGCTCCGTCTGAAGTCTAGAGTTCCGTCTGAAGGCTGGAGTTCAGTCTGAAGTCTGGAGTTAAGTCCGTCAGGAGTCTGTTAGTCAGAACGAGTCAGTCAGTCGAGTCAGAGGCAGTCCGAAACAGAGTCGCGTTCAGACAATTACAACTAAATTTGATTATTCGTACTAACACTTTTCTACCTCTCTGTATATATTCCTGTTTGTAATATATTTGTGTTATTCCATATCCGCATTCGAGTTCCTCTTTATTGGTTCTACCTTGGAGTATCACCGTGGTACAAGGAAGCGGACCATAACAGAAGTGTAGCTGCAATCGTCTGTCAACGAAGATATTCAAAGCTATATTAAACATATTGTGGGTTCCAGTCAGTTTACTAGTTTTAAATCAAACAGAATTTATGTTATAAAATTAAACTAGAATTTGAAGAGGACTTCAGGTAATTTTGCTGAACATAATGTACTTTTTAAAAAGAGATGGCAGAAATATAAGGCGAAGTTTACTAAAACCTGAAGTCATATATTTAGAGAACTGCAACCTGTCATTATTTGTAAAAAAATATTTCATTTAATATCAGAATATATCATCGGATATTTCATGTTCATTTATTCCCACGTTTTAAAAATAATATTTAATTTTTATTTTTGTTTCCATTAATATTAAACTTTGTTCAGTATTTTGCCAATAGGCATATACAAATGCGAAAGATATTGTATACTTTTGTACCAACTGAATTTCATTACATGTGTTGGAAAGACCAAATTCTAACCGTATAGGGGTTTTATCATTTATTCGGTAAGTCGGAGAGATTTTGAGAACTTTTCATTACTTCATAGAATTTTAAAAATGTGTTGTGAATTGAAACAGCTACGATACCATCATATCCAATAATTTAGGGATTTTGTTATTTTGTTCGATAATAAGACAATGCCTTTCTCTACGAGATTTTTTCAGCACCTCGAAAAAATTTTTCCAGATTTCGTTTGTCGTTTAAAGAATTTGAGAATGTTACTTCAGAAGACGATCTAGAGAAATCCAGGAGGAGTATCATTGGAATTTTGAAAATAGAATATTTTGTATATTTTTACTTCATTACTTTTATTACTGATTGGAGGAAAGCTGATTTGCGTTTTTTTTTTTTTAAGGTTCCAAAATAAAGGGTGATCCAATAACTTTAATCGATTTTAAATCTGAATTAAATTTAAGCGTCTAATGATTTTTTTTCTTTTTCTATCACATTTAAAAACCTAATGGAATGATTAAAAATCAAACAACGTGTTAAAGTTATCGAAGCCTATTATGAAAATGGACGGTTAAACAGAAATGGATTTCGCGCACTTAGCGATTTTTTGGGGTCAACATAATCGACCAGCCTAGAGTCCAGTTTGAAACGATTGTAAAGTTCTAGTGGAGTGCTTCAATTCCGGCCCGCGATGACGAATAGAGATGTGTCGATTTTCGGCCACATTTTCATGCACTGCAGCAATGTTTTCAGTTGAAAAGTATAAACGAGCACGCAATGGCGTTTTCGCATCTGCTACCGACCCAATTTGTTTGAATTTACGAACAATTTTTGAAATTGCACTCTTGAAACTTTAACACTTTGATTGATTGCTAATCTTTCCATTGTTGATATTGCCAAAGACTTAAGTTGTTAAATCTGGGAAAAAAATCATTAAACGCTTAAAATTAATTCACATTTAAATATCTTCAAATATCTCATCTGAAAACGTGGAGAAAAAGAAACTCTCAAACAAGGTGTTAAAAGTTATCGAAGCTTATTATGAAAATGGACGTTCAAACAGAAATGGATTTCGCGCACTTCGCGATTTTTTTTAGGTCAACCTAATCGAAAAATCGAGGGTGCAATTGGAAACGATGTAACGTTGTTGTGGAGAGGTTCAATTCATGAGCGACATGACGAATATTGGTCAGTGGAATTTCGGCTACATTCTTATGCACTGCATTACGAGGATGTATTCAGCGACTCGTTCACGCCGCAAATCCAAACAAACTGCCACCGATCCAGTTTGTTTGAATTTACAAACAATTTTTCCATTTATACTCTTGAAACTTTAACACGTTGTTTGATTGTTAATCTTTCCACAGTTAAAACTGTTAAAGTCATAAGTTGTTAAATCTCAAAGAACAAAAAAAGAAAATCTTTAGACGCTTAAAATTAATTCACATTTAAAATCAGTCCAAGATATTGCAACACCTTTTATCGTTTAAAGCCGTTTTGGGATTGATGTTTTCACGCAGTTCTTTGCTGATCTCCACCAGTAGGGTCACCTGAATGAAAGATTCTGATGCTGGATAAACCCCAAACTCCTAAGGATCCCAGGGCAACATCACTGATGACGTGTCTGTGATAATCTTACAGATGCATTTCAAAACTTTTATATACTTTAATAAATAAAAGCATTTGAAACTACCTTCTCTAGAATAAAGCATATCTTATATAATGTAGTTAAATGTAATTCTTCTTATAAGTCCTTCAAACATCCGGAGGCTGTTTGCAAGAGATGGAATGATAAAAGATTTCTGTATAGTCTAAAAAGGCACTGCGCAGACATTTCGACTGACTTTTGTGACTACTCATCCACTACCAAGAATCGAACCCAGACCGTTATTATACAACGCTAGAGTGCGTCGGCGACGAAGGGGAGATTAAATGACTAGACAAAATGCATAGATAATCCTATTTCCGATGGTCATACTTATCCAAGTATACATAATCCACATGACAAGCCCTAAGAGCAATGACTTCTTTCACCAAGCTGCTCTATCCAGAACATTAGAAGCTGGATTATATAACTGAATAGTAATTTGGGGGATTTGAATAATTTTTCATAATAATTCATCATTGTCATAATTCCTTATTGTCTAGTTACTGTGCCTACTTACTTATTTTCTTCGTGGTCACCGAAGACGGCTGGCCCAAAGTTATGCTTGCGTTGTATCATAACGGTCCGTGTTCGATTCTCGATAGAGGATGGGCACTGCTGATAAGTCCCGAAAATAGGACGAAACTGTCGTCCGCTGCTTTTCATTTGAGATTTCTTGGTCTACACATGATGAAAAATTATTCAAATCCCCAAAATTGCTCTCTCTCTCTTTATATATATATATATATATATATATATATATATATATAGAAGGATCGAACGGCTAGATATTAGGTTGGTGCAAAAATAATGACGTCATAATATCTTTTTTTTGACGTTAAAAATACGTCAAAAAACGACATTATTTTTGCACCAACCTAATATAAGCAAGGGTATACGCGCATGCTGATGTGCATACGCGAGCAAGTAAATAAATAATCGTCAACTTTATGCATGGGGTGTAAACATAATAGTGGCCGATATGATTATACAGAGGAAGATATATGTTAATTGCTACATTTAAGTCTACCTAGGTTTTAGTGTTATTAACACACACACACACACACACACACACACACACATATATATATATATATATATATATATATATGCTTTTTACAATTGAAATTAATATACCTTTAGTAAATGACCATTTTTAGCTACGAATTTTATTTTTAAAATTCGAGGGATTTTCAAACTGTTTATGGTATCAGTTTGTAGTGTATGTTTATTTGGAGTGAGGAAGAGAGAGAATATCTGTCATAGGGGACTTATAAAGGAGGTGTGGGGAGAAGAAGAAGGCATCGTTACTGGAATCATATTATGGAGGTAGGAGATCCTTTGGAGACCGATGAGCTGACCTACATCCTGCTGGTCACACGGTCAAAATTAAATTCGACGGAAATTAACGAAAACGTGAAAAAAACAATCAAGAGGTAACTTTGTCAGAATGAAAGAGTGTTAATCCGGAATTATTGGTATTAAACTCGTTCATATATCAGAGCCAAAAGTTTGGTGTGTGTGTTTTTTTGACGATTTCGGGTGAATTTGGACATATATTTATGCGTTCTCATGCGTTTGTTCACGCTAATAATACCTACTCGTATAGCTGTCTACACTAACATAAACTAAGATATTTACATTTAAGCACATACATACGTAAGTTGGCATGTATCTACAAAAACCCTATGTTAGGATGGAACATTTCCGAAAGGTAATAAGAGGAATTTAGTTAAGTTAGAAAAGCCCCGGAATCAACTTAGTATACGGAATTACCAGACAAAGGTGAGAAGAAATTAAAATTATTGTTCGGTACAAATTTATAATCAATGATGATTTCCCTGGATATATATTCTTAGGTCACTTGTTCAACGCATAATCTAATGTGTAATGTGTCATTTACTGAAGGTATCTTAATTCCAATTTTAAAGAAAACTGGCTCTGTTTAATGAAAATAAACTTTGATCGCTCCTTTGTGAGTCAGTTTTATTTCAAAATATATGTTGTGATAATAGGACTCGCCTGGATTATATATATATATATATATATATATATATATATATATATATATATATATATTTAAAAATATGATCCCAACACGCTACATAAGATGTCTCATGTTTCAAAAGCAAGAGACGAAAACTTCAATATAATTATTAGAATTAAATTGAGTTAAAGTGAGCTGGGTTTCATCTTCAAGCGAAATTTTTTTGGGAATAACTTATTTCTGAAATTTACGTGTTTTAATAGTATATTTACAATTGAAATCAAAAATTCCCATGGTGACAGTCATGGTGGATTTTTGAAATAGGTAGGGGTGTTGTCTCCTAATGATATGTATCAACATAGAGTTACTTTCATAGATGTCAAGTCAGGGTAAGGTGGGGGTGTCTGAATTTAAAGCGGAAGATGTTCTCAATCAGTCAGGGTTACTTGTCCATGAAGATTTATTTATTTTTTTTATTTTATTTCTTTATGAAAGGCTTTTGTGTATCTAAAAACATTCGTAACATTTGTTATTTGACGACTTCATAAAGGGCTATCATTTTTTGTAGGGTGTTAAAACTTTTTATTGGGGCCATGGATTATAAAAGTTAATTTATTGTATGTTAGTTTTTAAGCTAAATTATTCAATGCGTGAATTTGATGATGTCGGCAAAAAACCGTTAACTCATGTCTATTGTTTAATAGATTTTTATTATTTAGAAACTTGATAATGTGCAGTTTCTCATGGAGGCACAAAGGGCATGGGTCATCCCAAGTTTTACAAGTTCTAGTCCTGTTTATAATTTTTCATTTTACCTTAGGAGTCCTATTTCTTTCCTTCAGAATATACCAACAACACGATAGCTTCTATAAGGCTGCCCTAAAAAATAGTGGTTACAAAAATGCAAACATTAACTATAGAAACAATTAGACTAGCCAGAAAAAAAAACAAAAAAAAACAGGAAAAGAAAAATCATTTGGTATACCCCTCCGTTCAACCAAATGGTTGGTATTAAACTAGGACATAAATTCTTAGCGCTAATTGATAAACACTTCCCCACCAATAGTAGACTTAGTACATATCATTAGGAGACAACACCCCTACCTATTTCAAAAATCCACCATGGCTGTCAGCATGGGAATTTTTTATTTCAATTGTAAATATACTATTAAAACACGTAAATTTCAAAAATAAGTTATTCCCAAAAAAATTTCGCTTGAAGATGAAACAGAGCTCACTTTAACTCAATTTAATTCTAATAATTATATTGAAGTTTTCGGCTCTTGTTTTTGAAACATGAGACCTCTTATGTAGCGTGTTGGAATCATATTTTTAAATATATAATTATATTTATGCTCTACTTTTGTATCGAGCACTATTTTTTAAAATAATAACTAAAATACTAAAAAACTTTGGATTACTAACCTAACCCGTTCTTTCCTATTTTCTATATATTTTCACCCCCCCCCCACACACATATATATATATATATATATATATATATATATATATTGTAATGGTTAGCAAGCTTGTCTCGCTAGAAAAATTACGGCTGAGTAGTGAGTTCGATTCTCACTGTGTGCCCCCTTAATTTCGGCCTTGTGCAACATCTAAGCTCTGCCTGGAAAATCACTATATATATATAGAGAGAGAGATCGTTAAGGATGTCTGGTTTGATATTGCTCTCTCTGGATTACTTAACTATATATATATATATATATATATATATATATATATATATATATATATATATATTACGGGATGGGGGTGTATAGGTGTAATATACAATGTGGTATTTCAAAGCTTTTCAGTAAATATACAGAAACTTCGAGATGTTTGTTGGGTGTGCATAAAAAAATGCTGTACGCGAGAACATATGTTTCATTTGCCTGCGAGGCAGACGAAGCAATTTCCCGACATTTGCTGTGTACTTCTGAATCAGTGAAGATCGAAGAGAAAGAATTCCTGAAGACATTCCTTAATGAAGAAGGTAAAACCAGACAGGAAGTATACTCCGCCTAAACAATTCAACGGGAATTCATCGAAGATTCGTAATTAATTTTAGTGTTCTTCGATATCCTTGGCAGTGCCTGGTAGACACGTTTGCAGTTTCTCGACTCGGAATCTAATTTTATATCGAAGTATTGCTATTTATGTAAGTAACCTTGGCACACAGTAGGAATCGACCGTATTAAAACATATTATATCAGCTTATGAATTGTTAATATTCACGAAAGAGCTCTAAATATTTATTAAGTTTAACACAGTCTGAAGCTATTTTAAGTATAACTCAAATATATTTAATCTCGGAAGTATTCATTTTCTGTTTTATTCATGATGAGAAGCTCTTACCCCAAACAAAACAAGATTCTGTATTGGGTTAGATAGATGAATCTATTTTTTGTTATTCTTATCAGCTGCACTAATGCGCCCTAAAAGTTATCCAGCTGCATACCGTTTTAACAGAAGTGTAATTTATTAATCATTTTTATACTTAAAATATCTTTATTTAAAAAATTTAAAAACACAAAATGGATGCTAAATTCCTTAATATTTAAGAAAGATGGCATAATCATTTCCTTTTCAGGGGATTGAAATCAGTAATTATCAGCGTCTTTAAAAATTAGCATTTTATTCATAAATCCATTTAAGTGAAAACTGTACCGCTAATTTTCTTTGGGGATGCTAAATCAAAATTTGAAAATTTCATTTGCCCCTGAGTTTTAGGTTTTCTACAAGTGCAACCTAAAGTAAAAAAAGAAAAAAAAGAACTAAGTTTTTTTGTGTAAAACGCTAGACATTGTACAAATGTTTAGCTTCATTTTAAGCGAGTCATTTATTGTCTATATGATTTTGATCAAACGTATTTTATTAGTGTCTATTTTCTACGGGTCGGACATTTTCTCTTTATTTTTTCAAGAAGTGGAACATGACCTGTCTAATGACTCCCTAGTGAACTGAGTTTTCACGGGACATTGTCAGAAATTTTTTCTCGGGGTCAAAAGATTGTTTCCATTTGTATGCCTTGCATTGTTTCGGAGGCTGCGTCTAAAAGATTCGATGGATTATCTTATTTACTATATTAAAACAGATCGTTTTCAGTAGTCAGCGTTGTCAGCATGTTGTCGTTCGTTCTTATTGTTTCAGTTAGGGGATATATTTAGTGCCGTATATACTCGAGTATAAGCCGAGTTCATGAATAGTGCGACCTCTGATTTTTGAGGCGGCATGAATTTTAGTCTCTCCATATAATGTTCAATAGATTTAAAAAAATGCATATCATTGTAACATTTCAAAGGTTTATCCGTTTATAGAGCGAAGCCCTATACTTTGCTCAAAATACTGATCATAAAACCTCAGAATACAATCGGATATTAGCAGTATGTTTCTTACTAAATTTTATGAAGGTTTATTGGCACTTCTAAAATAGTCGGGATTTTTGTATCGCTTTTGGCCAAGAACTTTATTAACTATTTCTCGTCCGTGTGCGAGTTTGTGTGTTTGTGCATCATGTACACGTTTTAAGCGAGGAAAACACTTCTGCCAAATGAGACAGCTTTATAAGAATGCATATCGTCCTAAAGATATTTTCGTGGTCTTTTCCTTTTCAATTCCGCGTTTTTCCTTTAAGTGAACGCATCAAATTTATAATCAATAGTGTAACGATTGCGAGTTAATTTTAATTGTATTTCACTGCTTGAAGAGCTTAAAAATGAACAAATTAGAATTTGAAAAGTCTTTTCACCGTCCTTCATTATCTGAACCCCTACAGAACAGCCCAGAGCATGCAAATGTATTGACCTGTGTTCTTTAAAGAACTTAAAATTACCAGTTCTTGTGGCAAGGGACGTTTAATAAGTCATACCCAAATTTAAAATATCAACAGAGGCGAACTGAGGACACACGCCTGCAAAATAGAAGAGGTTTTGAAAATATAGAAGAGGTAATGTGGATAAGACGAGAAACGATCGTCAGAAATACACACTAGAGAGTAGAGAAATTATGTTCTATTTTATCTTTTTTAATTGCGAAGATAAACAATAAAAGAAAGTAGAGAGAGAGAGAGAGAGAGAGAGACGAAGCCAAAGCAATAAAATCGAACAGAAAATAGACAACGAAAGAAACAAGATAAATATGGTAATATTAGGTTGGTGCAAAAATAATGACGTAATAATGTCGTTTTTTGACGTATTTTTAACGTCAAAAAACGACATTATTACGTCATTATTTTTGCACCAACATAATAATTATATAGGTAGAAAACGAACACAGAATGAATATGAGCAAAGATTTCAAGCGGGACACATGGAATCCTGATCATTGGGTGACATTTCCTCAACATTTCCAACGAATTACTATAGTAAAATCCTTTAAACTTATTAAAATCTTATCAGTGACAAATATTTCATTAAAATCTCGATCGAATTTCTATAGTAAAAAACCCATTTAAATACTTGATCAATGACAATCATTTCATCTACTTCTCCATCGAATTACTATAGTAAAATCATTTAAACCTATTTTAAAAATTTGATCAGTGCCAAACATTTCATCAAAATCTTCACCGAATTTCTATAGTAAAAAAGTTTTTAAATGCTTGATCAATGACAATCATTTCATCAATGTCCAACGTATTCCTATGGTGAAATCATTTAAAGTCCCTTTGATAGACAATAATTTCATCAAAATTTCAAACGTATTACTATAGTAAAATCTTTTAAACCCATTAACAAATTCTGATTACGGACAATCATTTTACCAACATTTTAAACCTCATTCTATACTGATTGGTTGTGTGGCACCAGCGTTGAATTGTGACATGTCTTGATGCTAGGTTCATCTTTGTTGTGTGGGTAGCATTCTTGTCAGTTACCAACAGTTCTGTTATTTCACCATATGTAAGTGCCCCGTAGTTTTAGCGCTCTCACCAGATTTAGACTCCATTGATCATGTATGGGATATATATCAAAATTTGCTAAATTCGCTGTAACCACATCCAACAAAGACAACTCAGTTATGGGCTGACTTAGAAAGTGATTGGGTAGATATAACAACGCAACATTGCTCGGGATTCATGGTTAATTTTGTTAGCACTTCAGTTTAGTTTCAACTAAGCGTACTTAATTCCGTCTGGTGTCTAGAGTATGATGCTTACATCTATAAGTGCAGGTGTCCAACGAAACGGTAGTTAGATGAAAGGGAAAAGAAAAGTTTATATTCAATATAATAGAAAATCGAAGAAAATAATAGGAGGTGAAAAATAGTTTATAACAAAACAAAAATTATAGATGCGGTGAAGAATAGCGATGCATTTCGAGACTGGAAAACGGTTACTTAGTGGATGAGAAAGTTGCTTTTTAGCATGGGATTGAACAAGAATAAGAATTATATATAGAAATAAATGATCAGGATTCTGAACGCAGACAGTTCCATTTCAAGTATTGGATGAAGAGTATTACTTGTATTCATTCGGACGTTTACTGTTGAGACTAGAAAATAAACTGTCCATATTATGTCTGAAGTAGTCACGATTTTCTAATGTCTCTACTAATTGGTATTCGATGACATTACTACTACTACTACTAATAATAATCTCTATCTATAAAAGGCAGGATGTGTGTGTGTGTGTGTGTGTGTGTGTGTAACGAATGCACGGCACCAACATTTACATGTACATGCTACAAGTTAGCGGGAAGGCCAAGATTGACTTTGCATTTCTCAACTCCCATAGATAGGGGAAATAATCAAATTTTCATGCTTCTACGGCAGTTTTCATGTAGTTTGCGGCCATTTTCTACTGGCCAGAGTGAGAGCCTATAGCTGGCTGCCACGAATAGACAGGAAGATTCTATTAGCCAGCGTGAGAGCAAAAAGCTGACTGACACGAATGTTAACTAGCATGCTAGCATGCAAAAAAAACCGATAGCTGCCTTCGTCACAAGTGGGAAAAAGTTAAATCTGCATGGCACTTTACTCCAATTCGCTTGCTTAAACTCAACGTTGATTCTGATTTCGCAGAACTGGGTTGGGTTTGAAAAAGTATTTGTTAACATTCTTTTTTTCATTCGGTTTTTCCAGTTACGAGTCCTTTTTTTAAAGCTGATTGTTTTGTGTTCATTTTGTATAGTTCTTTTTCCGTAACAGATTTAATGTTTAGTATAGAGCTTAGAAAAAATTCGAAATGTGAGAAGTAGGCAAGAAGTAAGGCATGTAGCAACATCAGCACGGCAAAGGGCACTTCCTTAAAGGCAAGGAAGGGCAAAAATATTTTAAGTCACGTGATAGCGATTGCTGTACGAGTCGTACGATTTTTGAATCAAGAACGGGCAACGCCGGGCCATGCTGATAGTAATAATTAAGAGAAGAGTGCGATATAAGAAAAGATAAAGTAACGAAAAAACACAGTTTTTGACAAGGTTAAACTATATTTCGACAGAATATTTGTCTTCAAATTCTATTTAAACAATTTTCAAGTAGGAAAATATATAAATCTGCAAAAGAAATTATAATGACTTTGTACAAACGTTGCTTGTCTACGATTTAATATTGATTAATACGGTAAACGTGGCACAAGGGCAAAATAGGGGGAGGTGCGTCAAGGCTGGTCATTTTCCACTGACCAATTAAAAAAAACACAGAAATATTTTACATAGATAAAGCCATAGGTAAGGCGCGGGCTGTACCTGTGAGAAAATTTTTTTGTATTTCTTTACGGCATAGACTTCCAGGAATCCCTTCAGTTAGTCTACTGAAATCTTTTCCAATCAATCCGAGGGCTCCAACTATAACAGGTATTGTTGATGTTCCCACGTGACACATTGTGATTTCGTTATTATTATTATTATTAGTAGTAATAATAATAATAATGATAATAGCAAAAACAGGATTTTAAACATCGATTTTCAACGCATGAGGACCTCCACCGTAAAGGTTTTCGCAATACACCTTGCAAGTCCTGCCTCCCTTTTCATAGTGCGTCAACGAAAGAAAGTGACAAGGAGAGCAGCCCGTTTAGTGTTGCAAGCAGTTGTATATTCCTCACCTTCGACAATTTTCGAACTTGACTGAGAATGCTGATATGGAGAATTGATACCATAAAAATTCCCTATTTGGCGTTTTACACGTACTAAGCAAAGTTAGCGTTATATGAAACAAAGAAAGATGGAGCAAAGTTAATGGAGGATAAAGACATTTTTAAATAAAGGACGACGGGAAGTGAAGTTGAGCCTAAAAGATGGAGAAAATGTAAAAGAAATAAAACTAAAATGAATGGAATTAGGAAAGGAAAGCAAAAAAGACAAAAAAAAAAAGAAAGAAATACAAAAAAGAAATGTCCAGAGAAAGAAAGAGAAAGAAAGGGAAATGTGGAATGGATAACGAACAAATTAATAGGATAAATAAATTAATAAAGAACAAGTAACACATTTATATTTAAATAAAAAGAGAGAAATAAGAGAGAGAGAGAGAGAGAGAGAGAGAGAGAGAGAGAGAGGGGACATGAGACTGAGAGAGAAGGAAGAATTGAGGGAGTCGCTTTTTGCTGAGATTCTAAGTGCTTTTAAGACTCCTCACAAGTTCGCAGACGATGTCATGGATAGCGATCAATTTTCTATTTTCGCCGTCCAACTTGATCAGATTTCCGCTAAGTTGAACGGTGCGCCAAATTTGAGCTGCAATCTTGATCTCACCTTAGATTGACTGGCCAAATTTATTTCCCCCTTCCAATCCAGACAGAAAGGTCCATTTCTGTTTCTTTCGTAAGTGCACGCAATAAGTGATTTAACAATCAGTGTAAGGTGTGTAGCAATGCAGTATATTAGAGGCAGAGAAAAGAAACAAGTGAGAAGAAAATATGTTCGTATATATATATATATATATATATATATATAAAATTTGCAATTATCATCGATAATCATATCACTGGAAATTACTAGATAAAAATGCATAGTGACATACACAATGACATTGTAGTTCGCATTGTATTCAATATATATATATATATATATATATATATATATATATATATATATATATTTAAATATATTTGAAACAGTACAGTAGCGTATTAAGGTATTACAAACAAGAAATTTTATATTGTAAACCATGATAGATTTAAAACAAAAACACACACCAGTCGACCGGTTTTGTCCCTCTCATCAGAACTGTTAAAGGGGAACTAAAATTATGAGAAAAAGAAAAAGAAAAAGTCTGTTATGGATGACATGAATGATTGGACAGGGAGAAATAAATTATTACAAAAATTATACTAAGCAAGATGCTAGAAACGCAGCACAGCAAATCCAAGCAGACAATCTCTTTGTTTGCAAAGAGTAGGTTGCCTGGACCTGATGTAAAGCGTCTCCAACACCTTTAGATGGAATAATGAGTGCGAACTGGCCAAAACGGAAAACAAGTTCACACTGAAATCCATCGCACAAATGGGATTCTTTATAAAGTGATCCGCAATCGAAGACTCATACGTGTTACGAATGGTATCGCCCAACGAAAATTCAGTTTTATAGCAAGTATGTGTTGTTTAATTCTAACATCCAATCGCTGTGTCGTTCTATCTATGTAATCGCATCCACAACTACATTTGAAATGGTAAATAACAGAATTAATATGGTGGTGGGCGGGGTAGAACATCTTTACACATAGGCGGAAGTACGGACTTAGATTGAAAGACAACACGAACGTTGGCAGCAAAATAACACTGACGTGAACTCCATGAAATACACTTGGCGAAGGATTCAGTAATCCTACCCAACCACGGTAAACGAAGATAGACCGGACATTTACCCCCTGAAGCAGGTTTAATTTGGTTGAATCTAGCAGTCTCATCTCGAATTACCGAGTGAACAATGTTCAACGGATAACCATTATTCACAAAGATCTCAGTTAAACAACTGATTTCATAATTTTCTTGATTTAAAAATTCATATTAAAAATATATTTCCAGAACACTGACTACTTATAACTAGCGTTAGCTACTCGCTATATCTTTACCGCTACGCTACACTCAAATCAAGTTATATGACGAATTAATGTTAAAATAGACAAACACAAAGCATTTCAGAAGAAAACCAATTGAAAAGTAAATCGAAAACTAAAATTGACTTAACACAATACAAGCAAATTAAAAAAAAAATAATAATATTAACACCATAATTAATCAGAAACCTTTAAAAATAGCTAATCCTTACAGAAGATGTTCAGGGATAGGATATTTACCAAATGCAACCCTAAATTCAAGAAATTAATCAGTAATATTGACGAAAGAAATACACATCATTTTCAAGGATGCTATTTAAATAGACTTATACATATTATATGCATATAATATGTATATAAAAAATTTCTCATAGTTAAACTGTAGAAAAAGACAATATGTATAAAGGTAAGACAATAGGAAAACTGTATTATTAGTCGACGCGTTTCGCCCAATGTGGAAAAAAGAAGTAAAAATAATAGCATAAACCTTAATAATAAATTACATGAAAACAGATGCATAATACTACCGACCATCTACGTCACGTCCGCTATCCAGAAAACCTATCCCATCTAAGTAATCTTAAAATAATCAGAAACACTTCCAAAACCATTGTGGATATACTCAGATCCTCCAACACTAGTAGCAATAATATTTCTGAAGCAGGTATTTATAAAATAAATTGCCAAATCCGTTCCTCCCAATATAACAAGGAGAAACAAGCAGAAATTACAAAAAAAATCGCATCTATGAGCACAAAAGGGACCTCGGAAATAACGCCTTAACTAATGCATTAATTATACATAGAAAAAAATTCAACCCCAATTTTGATTTTAAAAATGCTACGCTCATGAAAAAAGAGAATAAGAAAGAAAATCCTCGAGAGTGCTGCCATTGAATATTATCCAAATATTAATTTACGACTAGGTTTTTTTCCCAACATCACCTTTCCTAACAGAATTCCTACTCTCCCAAGCCAACGTACGCAACAAGCATATCAAGACATCAAAAGAAAATAGCTGAATCCGTCAACATACAACAATAAAAATAGCACTTCTACACGTGAAAGTATTTTACGTAATTCCCAGTTGACAATAGGAATGCAATAGCTTTTTCTAAATATTTTTAGTTGCTAAGGACATTGCGTTGTTGTTTAAAAAAAGTCCCCATTGGACGAAACTCGTTGGCAAATAATACAGTTTTTCAAGTGTCTTTAACATTTATACATAATATGTATAAATTATACATGATAAGAACATAATTACGGCACAATCTCAAGAAAAATTAATTAGAAGAGTTCGATAATGCATTGCTTTTACTTCTATTGTTTCAATTAAGCTTTTTGGGAAAAAAAAAGATTTTTCTTCAAACACATAATAAAAAAGATTGCTGCAGCAACAGTTTTCATAGTAGAGATAAAAGTCCTAGAATACTCGCACATCTACTGACGAATTATTTAAATATGGCCATGATTTTTGTAAACTACTAATCATAAAAATCAGCTGACTTCAACACTTCATTTGAAATATGATACGATCTTTTCAAACTGAAAAGGCGATCTATTTGCCATTCTTTTTAAAAATATTGGATTGGTATAACAAAATGCATAATCGTCTGCTTCACTCAATAGCTTTATAAGACGAACACTATATTCGCTTGTTTAATGCTTGCAAATTCCATAATTCCAAAACAAAAATTCTAGATAAAAGAAAATGAATTCTCTTTGCCTGCGGAAGATGGCTGGGACATTGAAATTGCAAAAATTTGCCCGATCTTTGCGGAGATGAAACGAATTTTTTTTTCGTTAACTCAAGTAGTATTATCATGAGTAAAATCAATATGTTTACTACTGCTACTCTCATTGGTTTTATTTTGATTTATTGATTTTCCTGGATCTAACGCAACTCTGAAGGCAATCAGATCAAAATTATTCTATGAAACATAAAAGAAAACTTCAGATGTGTCCTTCTACCAAAAAGAATTACACGCAAACTATTTAAGTTAACACCGACCAAGTTCTTATTTTTATTTTATGAATTTAATAATAACTTTCCTCCATATGCTTAACAATGATAACTTATTGTTAATTATTTTTTTCCATATTTAAATAGAACTTGCTGCCATATCTGGGCTGGAGAGCTGCGTAATTCTCAGTTTACAGACTTCAGGAAGTTTAAGAGCGTTTACACGGCCTTGTAGACTGGGAAATATTTTCAACCGTAATATTTCTTTCGCAAGTATATGTCTGTACACTATCGCTATGTCCATAAGGAATGATCATACTAGCTACATTCCTTAGTTTCACTAGTTCAGACTTTTACTCCGGGGAACCATTAAGATAAGGTTTGACCCGTTTATAAGTCCAAGGCAACGCAAGGAAATTTCACCTTGAGAAAAGTTTATCACGCGGAAACTTGATCGTATAAATTCATAGATTTTTTAATTAATGTTTAGAATTCAAGAAAATATTCATGAAGACCGAAGAAATAAATTAACTTAATTTAAAGCATTGTATTTAAACAAATATATATATATATATATATATATATATATATATATATATATATATATATATAGATAGATAGATAGATAGATAGATAGATAGATACACCTAGTGAGCCAGACAAACCTACCTAGGTTTCACCTAAACGGATCGCCAGGGAAAGTATGGCCATATTTCCCTGACGATCCGTTTAGATGAAACCTAGGTAGGTTTGTCTGGCTCACTAGGTGTATCTAGGTCTGCTCTACGATTGTATTGAGATCTTTTGTTAGTTAGTTGTCTACTCGTATCGGTTTTTTTTTTCTTTGGGCTTCAGACCTTCATCTGTGCGTTTTGTTCGACAGTAGTTCATGTTTGTAGTTCTTTCTGTTTTTAAAACCTTCTTTTCCCTCGAGATTGATTTGATTATTTGCAAATCAAAAATTCGAGGGTTTTTCGAAACGAGTCTAGTTATCTCTCTCTATATCTATCTATCTATCTATCTATCTATATATATATATATATATATATATATATATATATATGTATGTATATGTATGTATATGTATATATATGTATATATATATATATATATATATATATATATGAGGAAATATAGTCTTAAGATGTCCTATATTTATGGGATAAAATGCTCAATATCAGAGATAGAGCGTGTGTAAATATGAAGGTGAACATCGTCAGGCTACGTTAAATATAAACGTGAATATCGTCAGGCCACGAGTGGTATTATTTTTCACGGCCGAGAAAAAATAACAGCAGATGTGGCCTGACGATTCCATCTAGCAGGAAACAGACTGTTGCCTCTAAGTTTTGATTCTATGTTCACTTTTATATATATATATATATATATATATATATATATATATATATATATATATAATTTTGTTTAAATACCATACTTGTAAATTATTTTTTATTGCTTCACGACTTTTTGGGGAAGCCCATACTCTTCCATATATATATATATATATATATATATATATATATATATATATATATATATATATATATTTATATATATATATATGTATACAAGTATAGCATTGGTGTATACGGAATAAATTCCAATAACCAACAAATACTATTCTTAAAAGAGTACTCAATACAGAGTAGTGCATATATAATTATTTATTCGAAAATCATAACATAAATATGATATAAAATCTCTACAAAATAGGCATTTTCTTTCAACACTTCTGTTGTCTTATCGAAAGATGATGTTGAATTTAGAATAATGGGTTTTAAAAGGTTCAAATCAATCAAACACACATCGCTAAGGGAATCGCTGTTACATAAGCCTGAATGACCAATCAAAATACAAGTATATGAGAATTCAAATACGCTATCATATCGAAGTTTTCTTCTGCTTATTACGAGATATTTGTCTTCTGTCTGATGGTTGTTGCTTTGTATCACATGAGTCCAGGTCGATATTATCTTCGACCGCTAAAGAAAAGATATTTCACCGGTAAAGAAATAGCGTCAAACTTAAATCCAGTTCCCTAGGAAAATAATATTTGCTAATAAGTACGCAGAATCCGCTTAGCACAGAATGACCTTGAACTGTATCGTGAATGTACACTAAGTTGGAAGCAAAGTGTATAGAGTGTAGTGGTATCATCACTCCAAAGGGTGTCAATCAGTGACCATTTTTTGTGCAGCAGTTTTTAGTCAAGCATTCCCCAGATCCGATAACCTTCGTATTCCTTATATTCCACCGTTGCGACCTTTTCCTCTTCATAAGGCAGCTACACAATATCCCCAAAAGGGAGTTCCAGGAATGATCCATCAATGTCAATGACGCTGAGCAAAGTGTATGGTTTCAGAAGACGACTATTTCGAAGGAGATTAAATGCAGAATTGATATGTGTTGTAGTTTTCTTTTAATAGTACCTTCCTTCAGTGTTGTGATAAAAAGCAATGCCAATTGCATCGAGGAAACATTTGGAAGGATAATAAAGAAAATACTTAATTTCTAAATGAATATTATTACGATGAAGTAAAAAGGGATATTGTAATAATTGTGGAATTGCTTTATGGAAAAAGCAATACAAACCTGCAGCAAAAATCGTAATAAAGCAAAAAAGAGTAATAAAAATATGCATTTAACAATATAACATTAGGGTGGATTAACACTAATAAGAGTGATAAGATTGAAAATGATTAATCTATAAGGCAACAATAATGGTTAAATACTCAACACTAGTACAATAAATCAATAGTTTAAATTATTCATCTAAATGAAACCCTAAATTATCTGTGGTAAAATAGTAATAAAATAATAATATTGAAAATGCTTAATTTAGAAAGGAACAATCTGAAGACTGAATAAAAAGTAATAAGAACACAATAATCCTGAAAATGCAGCAATAAGAAGATGGAATCAAACTCTTAATGAAACCATACAATATTATTAATGTGCATTTATTTATATATCTCTTGTTTCATCTGTAGTGGGAAGGGAGGTAAATCAACGTAAGTAAATATATGAGTGACTAATTGCCTTAGTCGTTCTAATGATCAAAACAAATAAAATATTTACATTTAGACCAAATTACTCCCAGGGTAAACCGAACCGTTTAATTAATCAGTTCCTTTACCAACTAGGTTTCTTAGATTACAGTCTTATTTGTTCAAGACTTTCATGTGAGGTGCTAACATACCTTGAGTCTATTGCGTCTTCCTCGTTGACTCAACTTGGTCTTGAAACAGGCTTTGTCATCACCTCACCGTTTTTGTCTTTCGGTTACTAGACTCTTTCTTCCAAGAGTCCTTTCCATTTCACTGTTATATTAAACGCATACATTTTAAACATAATAAATATTGATCAAAAAGAGATTTATACAAGGTGGGCCATAACTTTCCATACATAGGGAAAATAAACATGTTATGTTGAACAACCGTTTTTATTTCTATAATGTGTTGTAAATGATTATCATTGTTTCGAAAACACATATTACTACGTACATTATTTACACTTTTCGGACTATCATCCTCATCTTTGTTGCTATATTTATCTCAACGTTTCAGCCGTTCGTCAGGTGGTTGGAATGTCGAACTGTACCCTTTACTTCGCACGCTGGGGTAGACTGTTCTAGTTCCACGTGCCATGTCTAATGTATGTCAGTTATCAGTTATCTCCTGTTAATTCCTTCTCCACCGCCTTAACCAGGTATTGAACTCACACTTTTTGGGTCCTGTCACTGGATCTAACTAACGACTTTATCCACTGTGTCATATGTCCTTGATTACATCTGTGAATGAATTCCTGGATATTATAAACTTAATGTCTTCAGCAACCATTTTTTACCAGTTCTCATATTGAAATTTTTTACTGTTATCATTACATTTTTTTTACCAGAGCTCATATTGCAATCTCAGAAATATAGAGAGATATTACTACGTGTTTCTTACTGTTGATGAACACGCATTAGCGCAACTGATGTTATGCCTGTAATGGCGTCGGTGATATGTTCCTTGAGGTGATTTATATCTCGTATCTTCACCTGATACGGCATGGCCTTCAAATGTCCCCAAAGATAGAAATCAAGAGGCGATGAGAGATCTGGGGATCTTGTAGGCCACTATTCCACAGGAACACGCCGAAGAATCCAAGCATCAGGAAACTGCTGATCCAAATACCGACGCACTTGCATTTTCCTATGTATGGACACTTACAGCCCACCCTGTATAATACAAGGAGTAATAAATGAATCATGGATACCATTGAATTTCTAAAAATATAAATGTAACGAAATCTTTAAACGGCTCATTGGCTTCTATTTTAGTTTTGCATTTTTTATCTCTCCTTTATTGAATCTCAAGACCTTTGTTTCATTTCAATATTAAAGCTTTCTACAAATTGCCGTCATATTTTACACACATGTACATTAGTAATATAATAATACTCAAGTTATTCATTTAAAAATATAATAGCATTGAGTAAAAATAGTAAAGTAAATATGATTAATCTAAACACAATTTATAACAAAATGGAGCAAATCTAGTAATTAAATAGTACGAGAAACGATCAATATAACAACGCAAAAAAATAATTAAAAAAATGCTTAATCGAATAACGAACGTGTATACACATAAACAGATAGAGAAATACGATAAGGATATAGAGCGAGACGACACTAAGAGAACAAGGTCTACCCCGATTTGTTTACGGTCGGTATAATCCTATTAAGACACACAGATGGCGCTGTGTTGAAAGACGACTCAGAAAGAAAATGGAAAGAGATCTTAGAAAGTGCAGTAAAGGAAAGAAAAAATGACACACATTTAACTATAAGAAGAGAGGATTATCAACAAAAGAGACAGCCGAAAGTGGCAGTATTTATGGTTCTCGGCTAAAGGGATAGCCGAAGGTGTGAATACCACATTAAAGACGTTAAAATCAATTTCAGAAATTTTACTATTAGGCTAGTGACGTTAAGTAAGAGACAGATATCTGCCGGAAGGAAAGGTACGTTTCAAAATCTAAGCAAAGTGTTAGCACAGAGTAAAAACTTCAGTAAAAACAATGGAAAGAATGTTGAACTTCTATGTAATCTCTAATGCCTTATCACCCCAAAAACCACGAACGAAGAAGAACTTGAAATCAACAGAGAAATGGTCTTACTAACGAGTAACCTAAACAGAATATGTGAGCAATGTGTAAGTATTCATTTCTGTCGTGGAGATGAAAACACTTCTCCAGAAGAAGACTTGACTCATCCAAGTACAATACAGACCGACGCCGATAATCTTCATGTAAACAAGTAGAGAGTTCGAGATCTAGATTTTCTGTCTACTACGTATTTCAGCAAGACTACGTTGACACCAAGCAACATACTACAATTTTATTATCTTCATTCAATGCACTGAAGACATAACAATCTCAACGAGTATTCGAATTCACACGGAAAAAAATTCTTTCTTCTCGCTAGGCATAAAAACTGTTTGGAAGGAGTGATAAAGAATTGTTAATTTAAGAGACAATACAGAGAAAAATCGAGCCAAATGGCAAGTCGGAAGTACAAGTAGATAGAAAAGAGACAGTAGTACCAAAAGAAAAAAAAAACCGGAATTAAAATACTACTAAACTTAACCGATGCGATGGATTTGATATGCTTCATTTAAGAAAGGTCTGTCCATTTAAAATCAAAACATGTAATTATGCCAGAAAATTTCACAAACGAAGCTACTTCAAGTCTAAAAGCAAAAGAAACACACAAATTAACTTGCTGAAAGTAGTGCTACCAGCTAAAAACCGGAAACTTCAGTTAACAGAAAATTCCTGACAGTACAGATAAATGTAGTTACGATGAGATTTAAATTGGACACTGGTAGCAATACTAAAATTATTGATGAACAAACTTGGGACAGAATTGGCATGCTTCACTTGAGAAAAACTGACAATGTTGCAAGAGCAATATCGGGCAAGAAATTATTTTTTCTTGAGAAAATTACGTATAACATCGCTCTTGCGGGTAAAACTAAAAAGCAAGCAGATGTTTACGCATTAAAGAATTCCAACTCGAATTTACTACATCTCGATTGGCTATAATTATATGAACTATGGAATTGGCCGATTAATTCATTCAGTGGAAAAATTAATTTTTCGCCGGAGGAAAAAAATTACAGCTGAAGAAGCATTTGAGTAAAGTGAAAAATAATTGCACGAATATTTTTTCAGAGAGGTTCGGAAAATATACCCACTCAAAGACATTTTTTAAGTTCAAAGGAAATGTAATACCAATGTTTAAGTCTAAAACGAATATACCTTCTACTGCTTTGGAATCAATTAACACCAAACTTGATAGGTTAAGAAATCGCGGGGTTACTGAAAAAAGATTATTCAGAATAGGCCACACCAGCGGTTTATATTAGAAAGAAAAATAATAAGATTCGTTTATATGCAGATATTCCAAGTGAACTGAATGAATGCCTGCTGTCAAATGTATATCTCTTACCATCTTTAGAGGATATATTTGCCAAATTAAATAGTTACATTTTCAGTTCAAGTCTCTGGGTCATATATTCAAACTGAAGTCGATAAGAAATACCAGATTTTTTTTTACTATTAATGCGCATAAAGGTCTCTGCAAGTTAAAAGATTACTCTTTGTTACAAAAGTAACCCCAAGTATTTTCCAGCAAATCTATATCTATAAAATTCAGGATGTGTGTGTGACCGCAATTTTCGATGAATATGCATCAAAATTTACATGCACATGCTCCAAGTTAGCGCGAAGGCCAAGACTGACTTTACATTTCCCAACTCACATCGATAGTGGAAATAATCGATTTTTTCATGCTTCAACTGCAGTTTTCATGTAGTTTGCGGCCATTTTCTACTGGACAGAGTGAGAGCCCATAGCTGGCTGCCACGAATAGGCAGGAAGATTCTATTGGCCAGCGTGAGAGCCAACATCTCACTGACACGAATTTTAACTAGCATGCTAGCATGCAAAAAAATCGATAGCTGCATTCGTTACAAGTGGAAAAAAATTAAATCTCTATGGCACTTTACTCCAATTGGCCCATTCGCTTGCTTAAACTCAACGTTGATTCTGATTTCTCAGAACTGGGTTAGGTGTGAAAAATAATTTGTTGTTAATATTCTTTTTTCATTTGGTTTTTCCAGTTACGAGTCCTTTTTTAAAGCTGATCGTTTTGTGTTCATTTTGTTTAGTTCTTTTTTCGTAACAGATTAAATGTTTAGTTTAGAGCTTACAAAAAATTCGCAGTGTGATTTTTGAATCAAGCACGGCCAACGCCGGGCCATGCTGCTAGTATTGGATAAGATGTTGGTTGGACTAGACGGTGTTGTCGTCTGCATAAAGGATATACTTATTAAGAGTGCTACGAAAATATCCCAAGTAAAATTGATTCAGGATGTATTTGAAAGACTTCTGGATTACGGTTTCAAAATCAGTGAAGAGAAATGTCAATACTTTCTGGATAAGTTTAAATATTTAGGCCAGATAATCGGCGAAAAAGGAAGAAGACCAGATCCTGCTCGAGCTAGTGCCATTAAAGACATGCCACCCCGAAGTATTTGGTAATTCTACAATTCTTTCTCGAATTAGCGATTATTATAATATTTATGCCCGGATATGTACAAATTGCGAGCGCCTCTGAATAATTTACTTAAGAAGAGCACGAAATTGAATTGGTCGACCGAATGTTAAAAATCTTTCGAAGGAATTAAAAATTATTAAGGTCAGCGTTATTGCTGCCACATTACGACCCGCAACGACAGTACGAATATTAGCGTCGGACGCAAGCGAATACAGCATAGGAGCAATAATGGACGATAAATTCGAAGACATCGATTGAAAGCGGTCGCCCACGCTTCAAGAAGTTTAACAAAACAGAAATATGATACAATCAAATTGAAAAGAAAGCGTTTGCTATAATTTTTTCAGTAAAGAAATTTCCCAAGATGATATTGGGAAGACAAATCCTACTGCAAACTGATCACCGTCAATTACTTAGTATATACGCTTCTAAGAAAGAGATTTCTACACTGAGAGCAAACAGACGACATCATTCATTGGTCTAGGTTTTTGTTGAACTATGATTTTAAGATGGAATTTCTTTCAGAAAACAAATTGTGGCACGCAGATTGCTTGTCCAGATTGATATTGAAATGTAAAGAAGATTTTGAAGATACTGTGATTATTTCATTGGAATTCAAAACGAAATTAAAAGCCTGGGGTGTAACAATGTTAAGGAATTGCCGGTCTCGATAGACTATGTCAAGAATCATTCCAAAAAGGATACATATCTTAAAAACTATGAATGACGTTGAATGGAAATGGATTGAAACTAAGATTAAACCCGAAACCAATATAGCAGCTTTGTTTATTTGTAGTGCAGTACTGTACGCGGAAAGAGCTGTAATTCTGATATAACTATAAAAAAGGTTTTAAAACAATTCCACGTACGACATCCGGAAACAGTGAGGATGAAGTCCTTGATGAGTAGCTACGTGTATTGGCCACATTACACAAAGATATCCATAATAAATTTAGAAAATTCAATGGTTGTAATTCAGAAGCAAAATCATCACCTATAAATGATCAGGCATGGCCGAGCACTGATAAAGAGTTGGAAAGACTGCATATGGTGTTTGCTAGACCCCTAAATGTTTGATACCATTTAATTTTGGTTGACAGTTTCACAAAACGCCTCGATGGTATAAAAGTACCAATAACGATTAAATTCTTGAGCGAACTTTTTGCAAGATTTGGAATACTTGGCAGCGTGGTATCCGATAATGGAACTTAATTTACTTCTGGGTAGTTTAAAATTCTGCAAAATCGACGCGACTGAACATTTGACAACGCTGATTTATCATCCGACGTCGAATGACCAAGTGGTACGGTTTGTTGACACCTTGAAAAGGGCATTAAAAGGTAAAGACTTGGAATCTGAAGAAACGGCATTACAAGAATTTTTTAGCGTGTATGTAATGACGTCAAATACAAACGTCAGCGCGAAAATGCCACCAGCAGAGCTCATTTGTTAGAAAAGTTAGACAAACTAATGCCAAGAAATTGGAAGAAAGTTCGACAATTTCAAACTGCCAGATAATTTAAGATCGGTGATAAAGTTTCCATTAAAAGCTTCAAGGCTGTTAATGAACATTGGCAGGTAGGAAAATTAGACAACGCCTTGTTAGTATGATGTTCATTTTCGAGTGTGGACGATTTCTTCATAAGAGACATATAAATCAAGTTCTACATATACACAGAATGAGTAACTAGTACAATGCAATTAACTGATGGACATACTTTACGATACTTTTGAAGTACCTATTCCTAAAACCGAAATTACAATACAACGTCAGGGTAAGCGAATACGCAATCCGACTGAAAAGTTGGAAGTGTACCCATGTCGGAAAAAGTACGGACACATTGCGAACGCCTCTGAATAATTTATTTAAGAAGGGCACGAAATGGAATTGGTCGATTGAATGTCAAAAATCTGTCGAAGGAATTAAAAATTATTAAGTTCAGCGTTATTGCTGCCACATTTCAACCCGCAACGACAGTACGAATAGTTGCGTCGGGCGCAAGCGAATACGGTATAGGAGCAATAATGGACGATAAATTCGAAGACAGGAAGTGAAAGCAGTCGCCCACGCTTCAAGAAGTTTAACAAAACAGAAATATGATACAATCAAATTTTCATTAAAAGCTTTAAGGCTGTTAATAAACATTGACAGGTAAGAAAATTAGACAAACCCTTGGTAGTATCATGTTCATTTTCGAGTGTGAACGATTTTGACATAAGATACATATAAAACAACGCTTTCATATACACAGAACGAGTTACTACTACAGTGTAATTTACTGATGGACATAATTTACGATACTTTTGAAGTACCTATACCTAAAATCGAAATTACAATACAACGTGAGGGTAAACAAATACGCAATCCGACTGAAACGTTGGAAGTGGACTCATGTCGGAAAAAGTATCGTTAAAAAAAGTTCATATCTAAAAAGGGTGATGTTGCGGATATGAACACGTCTCTCCAGAAGAGGACTTGGACAGGAGAATCGTCAGTAGAGGGCGTAAACAAGTAGAGTTAGATCTAGGTTATCTTCCTTCTACCTATTTCATCAAGATTACGTTGACTCCAAGCAACATACTACTTCTTGATTGTTATTTTCATTCAATTTAATGCTGACATATCTGTTTCACACCAACCAAGGCAACAAATCCGCTAAGACACAAGGGTTACTGAATGTGAAAGAAAAACACATTTTTAATCAAATCTCCCCAAGCTAGGTGACAATGGCATAAAGACGCATGGGGATACTTGAATTGAAAGGGGTTGGAAAGATTTTAGATCGAACCGTAAAACCCAATCCTAAACAGGGAACAAGGGATAAACCTATACTCCTGCTCAAAAGACCGGGAAGGAGTGTGTACCGTACGATAGGAGAATTTAGTTATTCCTATTGAGGAAAATAATTATAAAAAAACTTTAGTTCAAACGGAGACTTTAGAAGTACAGTAGACGGAGAAGGGGCCGCTAACCAATCATAAACAGGAAACAAGACATACAATTCTACTCCTGTTTAAAAGAACGGGGAGGAATGTAAACCGGTTGGTCGGTGAATCTCTCTGTTCAAAAGGATCAACAAGGCAGTTGTTAATGATTAATATTGCTTTGACATTTTTGAAGATTAAAATTTTCTGGAAAGCAAGAAGCTAAAAGAGAGTTCCACAAACGGGAAGTTTGTTAGAAGAAACCTTTAGCAAATATCTTTAAGGAGAGCAGGAACTACGATGAAACAGATAGTTAAAATCAAGAAGAAACAGCTAAGATTATCATCATGAGAAAAGAAGGCTTGGTGAATGTAGCACTCACAGGTAACATGAATAAGTAGAGATACTAATAAACCACTTAAAAATATTTTATGAACAGATAGCAGGATAAGGATAAAGAGGATGGAACATGTCTATGAACTAAAAAGAAAAAAAAAACAGATTGTTGTGGAAATCCAGGCTCACCTATGTCTTGAAAGGACTTGGCAACCCAAAATAATAAAAGCAGAGCTTTCGGTTTTCCTCTTAATATTCATATATTCAGGTGAGTATAGAGTCATCAATAAAATCGTTGGTAATGATCGCTGCACATCTGGGTATTTGACCAGCAATCTTTACACGTCTTGCTAGGTAATCATTCAAACGTAGCGTGTCTTCGAAATAAGCCGATATCCTCCGACGTAAAGGCTCACTCTGGTCATGGCTATGTAGCTGTTGATTACATCGAGAGAACCCTCCGTCTCGATTTATTGTTTTCAGTCTAGGAAACAACCCACCCAGCGATGCTTACAGGGCACAGGTGTTAACTCTAGGGCCGTAAGTGGAGTAAACGTTTATCCGTAGTCTAGACGAGAGAAATTTACTATTTACGGGGATTCCAACCCTGGGCAAGCACATTCCTCATTTTAGTAACTGAGGGAGGATTGGTTTTATATCGATGCCAGTGTGGCAGCGGTCGCGGGGTCTGGGCAAAAAACGTTTGCTCCTGGCCCATATGCATACGTATGTGTATGGCACTCCCCACATAGAAACAACCTTGTGTCACATCTTGCCTTAATGAGGAGGCTGGGTAAATATACCCAACGACATATATCAATATATTTCCAGTAGTTGAGTGACTTACCACATTTAACCTGTAAGTTTATGACATTTACTCAAGCAAAAACATGAAGGTAAAGAAAATTACGACGTGGGTATTATGGAAATGTTTAAGTCGTGAGCGCCCGGATGCAGGCAATGTCAGCAATGAGAACCCAAGATTGTGTGTCAGTTACACTTAGTGAATAACTCTCTACCTCCAGTGTCTCATGAGCCTTACAGTGAATGAACGTTTATAAAAGTAAAAAAAAAAAGTTACCATAATTGCACTAACCTAAGCTAAGATTATGATATGGAGGCATTATAATTGTTTGTTTTTTTTAAATTTAATCAATTCTGGAAAAAAAAAATGAAGAGATAAAGAAGACCATGGTACACCAACTTTGAAATTGGCCATGGCATGTCAGCTGAAAAAAAAAACAATCTTTAAAATTTGACGGGGAACATTGACTTCTGACAACGTTCTTTTTTCTTAATATCCTTTTTGAGCTTGCTTGAACTTTGCTACATTACGCATTCATGAAACTGTAAAATTAACCCCGAAATATAGCAAACATCAAAAACAAATTGCAAACCCACATTTCACTGATCTATATTTGTCACGTAATCAGCCTTTTGCAGATAAAGCTTACGGTATAATGTTTTACTCTTATCTGAATGATTATTAAACAGAAATAAAAAAAAAAATATATAAACAAACTGAAGGCGTCTGTTTAACAGAAAGGAAATTGATGTTTGCTATAAATATATAAACAAATAATGAAACTTTCATACGGACATTGTGCAGCGAAAAAATTGAACTGGCATTAAGTTCCGATCAAGTGTTGCTCGAGGCTCAAACTCGATGCGAAGAGCGGTTGGTTTTCGCTTCATGATCATTTGGGGATAGAAATTAGAATAGAACTTTGTTTCAGTTTTCTTACATTTTCTTTACTGATATATTCTCTTTTTTTTTATGGATATTTGATCCTTATTTTTTAAAAAACTTTCCAGTTGTCTTTCTTTCTTTTTTTTGTGTGTGTGTTTTTTTTTATTCATCTAGTTCATTGTGTTCCATCCAATTGACTAAGTTTTTCTTCGTTTTTGTTTTTCTTTCTTTTTTTTATATTATTAGGTCGGTGCAAAAATAATATCGTTTTCGGCGTTAAAAAAATAGGTCAAAAAACGATATTATTTTTGCACCAACCTAATGTCTTTCTTTATTTCTTAAGCTATTGATTTCTTTATTTTAATTTATTAATTTATTCAGTTTTCACATTATCCATTTCTTCATTTCTAATTTTTCTTTCTATCTTTATTTCTTTCTAATTTTTCTTTCTTTCTTTTTTCTTTCTTAAGGATATTGGTTTCTTTATGTTAATTTCTTCTTTTTTTTACATTTTTTTTACGTTACGCATGTCGAAAGACCAGTTTTTTCATTCTATATTTTCTTTCTTTCTAATTTTTCTTTCTCTCTTCCTTTCTTTCTTTCTTTCTTTTATCAAGATATTGGTTTCACTATTTTATTTTACAATTTTCTCCAATTTTTGCATCACGCATGTTAAAGACCTGTTTTCTATTTCTTCTTTCTTTCTCAAGAATATTGATTCCTTCATGTTATGTAATCATTTTTCTTGCTTTTCATCACGCATCAACTGTCTTCCATTTTTATAATTTTTCTTTCTTTATTTCTTTCTTTTTTCAGACTTTCTTTCTTTCTTTTTTCAGACTTTCTTTCTTTTGTTCGTGAGGATATTGATTTCGTCATTTAACCTTAACATTTGCTTCATTGTTTACATCACGCATTATTAAAAGTCAGTCTTTGTTTCGCTCTTTCTTTCTCTCTCTCTCTTTCTTTCTTTCTTTCTTTCTCTCTCTCTCTCTCTTTCTTTCTTTCTTTCTTTCTCAATTTAATATTTCTTTCTTTCTAACTTCTTTTATTTCATTCCTTCATTCTTGTTTGCATAAGCGTATTCACTGATTTATTCTTTCTTTTTCTTCATTTTTACATCCGGCATTTTATCTATCTATCTATCTATCTATCTATCTATATATATATATATATATATATATATATATATATATATATATATATATATATATATATATCATAGACAGACAGATAGATAATCTATCTCTCTATATATATAGAGATTATCTATCTATCTATGTATGTATCTATCTATCTATCTATCTGATAGACAGACAGATAGATAATTTATCTATCTATATATATATCTAGATAGATGATCAGACAGACAATCTATCTATCTATCTATCTATCTATCTATCTATCTATCTATCTATCTATCTATCTATCTATCTGATAGACAGACATATAGATAATCTATCTCTCTATATCTAGATAATCAGAGAGACAATCTATCTATCTATCTATCTATCTATCTATCTATCTATCTATCTCATAGACAGACAGATAATCTATCTATATATCTATATATCTAGATAGTCACAGATAATCTATCTATCTATCTATCTCATAGACAGACAGACAGATAGATAATCTATCTCTCTATATCTAGATAATCAGAGAGACAATCTATCTATCTATCTATCTATCTATCTATCTATCTATCTATCTATCTATCTATCTATCTATATATCTATCTATCTCATAGACAGATAATCTATCTATATATCTAGATATCTAGATAGTCACAGATAATCTATCTATCTATCTATCTATCTATCTCATAGATATACAGACAAACGTATAGATTATCTATCTATCTATCTATCTATCTATCTATCTATCTATTTTTCTTTATCGTATTCATTGTTTTGTTGTTGTTTTTTTTTAATTTAGTTCATAGATTTTTACATCGCACACCTTAAAGACTCTTCTTTCTTTTCTCATTTCTGTCTTGTTCTTTCTTTTCTTCTTTCATTTTCCTTCTTTCTTTATTTCGTTCATTCTTTTTACTTGCTTGCTTTCATAAGAATAGTCATTGTTTATTCTGCCTTTTCTTCTATTTATAGATTTCACACTTTTCATTATTTTTTCTTTCTGGCCATATCACATTGAAAGACCGATTCTCGTAAAACCACAGAAGTCAAGTATCGTCGAATGTGGTCAGTACCTAGATTTATGGCCGGTTACTGTAAGCTTTGATGTGTTGGTTGTGTAATGGATAACGGATCGGACTTAGAAATAGATAACACGCTTTAACCCAAGACTTGTGAGTGGAATTGTGCGGTCAGGAATGTGCAGAAACTCTCGATGGTTGTGCGAGTATAATGTGACATGTCACCGTGACTGGGTGTTTGGACGTACTGGCTTTGTTCACACTGCTATTATGGCATTCTGCGATCCCTTCCAGAAATTCTAACTTCTCCCCCCTCAGTATAGTTCGCAGAATGTAGTTGTAAATCGAAGACGAATGCTCCTAGAAACGTCGCTGCAACGGAACTTCAACCAGAAGTGTGTGATTACCAATGAGTAGAGTGCAATTGTTGCTATATGCGTATAAAAGCAGACGAGGGTGAATAATTCCTATTCTAACTATGAAGCAATGAGGCGAGAGCTATGTAATGTTACATGCATTAATTTCAATTCTTCTTACTAATAACTGCATTATCATTGTAAAGGCATATTAAAGTCTGACAATTCAAAGAAGACTGTTCCTCCGGTTGGTAAAATGTCATCATCCTTAAATATAACGTCATCCTGACTGCGATCTCAGCTTTTTTTTTCATGTTGTGGAACATACGATAGTTAAATCAGGAGAATAGCGAGGGTGATAAACCAGTAAAAAAAAAACACACACATTCACGCATAGCAGTCATTGAAACGAATGTTCCTGATTAAACAAAATCCTTTTTCGTCAGTTATATTGGCGTTTGATTTTGATATCTTTTTGTAACTGCCTCAGCAAATTGTCATTATACTCTACATTGATGATGTGGTGCTTTTGAAGATAGTCAATAAACAAAATGCTTTTTATATCCCTAAAAACTGAGGCCATCAACTTGCCTTCAGATGAAACGAACTCGGCCTCCTTTGGAGCAGCTGTGGTTGGGATGTCTCCAAAAGAGTGAAAATTTTGTCATTGTCTCTGGTTTAAAGTTATGAACCCAACACGCATCATGGGTTAGGAAACGTTCACGAAAAACAACTGGATCCGTCTCAAACAATGTCACATTTTCCCGTGATGTGATTAGCCTATGCGCCTTTGATCAGGTCTCAGAATATCTGACACGCACAAAATCTAAGGCTTGGGAATATTCAGAGATACAGGATCGACATGGCTACATTCAACGAAACAAGATAACTTGATGAGTGCTCTTAAAAAAAAAAAGAATTGTGAGATGGATACAGATTCTTCTGAAAGGGTAGGCTCGGAGCGATGACTGGATCCATGTAGTAAGATTTGACATTAGAACAGCACTGATGAAAGAATTTGTATGCTTTTAGAGTTCCGATAAATGAAAGACTTAGGAAGAAACTACGCATACCCCTCAATAAGACCAAAAACTTTACAATCATAAAGGCGGAGCTACTCACAAATGTACAGAAAACAACGGGAACAGTTCTAATAACATCTGAAGCATGGCATTGAATGCACTCTTCTGAGTGACAACCTTCTCATTTCACTGCTATAGGGAGAGACTACTACACCAAGAAAGAAGTGCTTCGGAGACATGGTAAGTTCCATAACAACGTGTTGTTTCCTCAGCAAATGCACTGAGGACATTCTATGCGTTACGATGACAAGTAAAAATAAGACATCATGGATACACCCACCATCCAATCATTATCAAATGAGTGATTTCATCCTCCTACGCCAAAGTTATATCAGAGAATATCAAGAATTCTCTGTTTCGCTTTATCATTCTGTCTTTATCTCTTTCTCCATTTAATATTTCTTTCTTCCTTCTTTTCTTTCATTTTCGCTAGCATAAGCGTATTCATTGATTTATTCTTTCTTTTTCTTCATTTTTACATCCGGCATTCTATCTATCTATCTATCTATCTATCTATCTATCTATCTATCTATCTCATAGATATACAGACAGACTTATAAATTATCTGTCTATGTATCAGTTGTTTTTTTATGTATCTATCTTTCACTTTTATCTATCTATTTCAAAGCTATGCTGACTGTGACAATGCCAAGAGATTCTTTCGTGTCCTTAGCAGTATACGGCGTATCACTATCAGTAAGTGTTCCTCTGCTGTCTTCGGGTGATACAGCTCTGATCAAAGACCAAGCGAGATTCAAATAACGTTACGGGGAACACTTCCGCAACCTGCTCAGAAGACACTTGACAGTTGAGTCTACAGCGTCGATCCATATACCTCAGAAATCCGTAAAGTTTGAACTTGCTTTACCTCTCTTTTACCCACAAGGAAGATATTTTGCAAAAAAAAAAAATTCAAGTAGAACGTTAAGGAAGGTTGCCATTTCTACTGAGATATGCAAAGCAGTAGAAATCAACGTCCCCTAGACCTTTCACGATGTCCCGCAAAGTATCTGGGTGTAAGGGAAGATGACGGGCAAGAACAGTGGAAAGCAGACTGTGGAAATTATAGGGGTACCCCAATCCTTTACATCGCCGGAAAGATCTTGGCCTGCGGCATGCTCAATATACTCATCCCCGACTCACGTCGAGTGGAACCACCCAGAGATGCAATTTTGCTTCAGACATGGTAGAAGCAGTTTAGATACGATTCTACCGTGATGCAATTATCAAAAAATTGCGTTGAGCAAAACATGCCCCTCTGCACTTCAACTTTTAAACGTGTGTCATATGAAGGTTAAAGTCTAGAGAACAGTAATCAGGATTTTTTTTTTAAAGATAGTTTCACTTTTATTTAGGGAAATCATTTATTTTCAGAGAAAATATATGCAAGGTTTTGATACTTAATGCACTAAATAATTCAAAGTATATAGAAGTTTAAGACCAGGGCAATTAATTTGTTTGTTTGTTTGTTTGGGTTTTATGGCATATCAACCACTGTGGGTTATTTAATGCCAAATCCAGTTTATATGAATTTTAAATGCCTATTTTGTATATTCAAAATCTTAGAGCTGGCAACATTTATTGTTTCAAAAACTTAGAGCTGGCAACATTATTTTTCTGAAAACATTATCTGAGACCTTGCTTTTGGATGTAGTTTATCGCCATACCCAGGACGCGGATGTAGTTTACCGTCATAAAAAGGACGTCAGGGCAATTAAGCCTCTCAGGGTAAATTAATAATGTTTTTCATTTGTGTGTATGAGATTATACAATGTGTTTTTCTCTATCTTAAAGGATATTATTCACTAATATTTGTTTTCTGTTGATAGTCATGTTTTTGTTGTTCGTGATGTACTGATCAAAATGTGCACGAATTGCACTGAATATTAACAGGTGTCAGATCAACCCAGAAAAGAATTCCGTGCATGCGTGGCCGCTCTAAGAGTATAAAACAGTTTTGGAATTATTGATATTGAAGGTGCAATCGCCCAGCGGGCATTAGAATTGATATACAATATCACTTTGACATCGGGGCGAATTTTGAAGTTCCCAATTTATTGGTAATAATTAGATGTGATATTCTGAACTTTTCAGAGTAAATGTTATAGTAAATTATCGCAAGTTCAAAGGTTATGATATTTCTGGATGACTTTTTCAACTTATTGTTATGAATAATCAAGACTGGTCTGCCCTTGTTTTTTTTTGTTTTTTTACCTTCCTATTTGAGAGAGCTATTTCTGTTTACTGGGGTTATAAATGGACACTATACACGAACCTTGTATTCTTAGTTGAATAAAATTTTCTTAAAGCCTACACCTGCGTACTTTTGCCATTACGCTCATTCACTCTTTCTTATTAAATCGCTGAGTGAATGTTGTCTTGAACAGCCAACTTCCAGATCTCTTTTTGGATTATTTCAGTACCACTCCCCCAGGTCTCAATCCTTAGACCAACGTTGCTCCTAATTTGCATCAATGACCTTCCCGATGTCATCTGTTCTCAACTCGGTATCTATGACTATGACACACCCATTTATTCCTGCCTTAGTAAGTCTGATCGGTTCGACAATGTCAAATTGATAGCTGATCTAAATAAATATATTATTAACTTGCTTCTTTAAGTCATCCAAAGCGAACCACAACTTTTTAATCGTTTGAGGGAGATCTTTCTTGTCTTCCAACATTGGTTCATGCTAACGTCCATGAGAGTGATTCACTTCTCTGGTTATCGTTTTCGCTGACATGAATTGGAAGGATTATATTGAATTAATTGCTAGGTATCCTTGCTAGAAGATTTGGTTCACTATGACGATTTTTCTCGCCAGAATTTACATGAAATATTTATAAGTTTACCATTCTTCCATTACTTGAATATTGTTGCAAATATTCAGCCAAGTGCTCCTGCTATAAATTTAAAGGTTGTTGATAAAATCTAAAGGATCTGCAATGTTATTGATGTAGAAAAGAAAATGACTTACTTCGTATGGCAAAGCGAGCACGTATATGCTTAGCGTACGAAACGGAAAGCAAAAAAAAATATAGTCGTTCTAAGCCTAGTTTAAGAAAGACACGGTCTCGGGGCGAAGAGAATTTGCGAGAGTTGTTGGGCATAAAAACACTACACGAGAGAATATAGACAGTAAGTTCGTGAGCGTGGTACTACTTTCACGGAGAGATTTTGTCAGTTGGGAAAGCGATTACACAACTGGCATCTCGGCCTCATATTTCAACCGCCGTAACGCAACTTTCTTGAACCTTTTCAAATAAATTGTTGTGACCTAGTAAATGGTTAAGTAATATCAAAAACCGGGTTTGCAGATATATCGTATATTAAATAGTAAGTACACCAGAAGAGTATGATACGACTAATGAGAGTGTATCGAATGAACTAGTACTCGATCCAATCACTCTTCACTGATCCTTCTCTCCTCCAAGATGTCGTGACCAAGTAAATTGTTAAGTAATGACAAAAACCATGTTTGCAGATATATCATATATAAGTACATCAGAAGAGTATGACACGACTAGTGAGAGTGTATCGAATGAACTAGTACTCAATCCAATCACTGTTCACTGATCCTTCTCTCGTCCAAGATGTCGTGATCAAGTAAATGGTTAAGTAATAACAACCTGGTTTGCAGATATATCGTATATTAAACAGTAAGTACATCAGAAGAGTATTACATGACTAGTAAGAGTGTATCGAATGAATTTGCGATCAATCTATTCACTGTTCACTGTTCCTCGAACCTTCTCTCCTTGGATTTCATCCTCGTCGCCAAGATGTTGCGACCAAGTAAATGGTTAGGTACACCAGAAAAGTATTACACGACTAGTGAGAGTGTATCGAACGAACTAGCGCTCAAACTAATCACTGTTCCCCGAAGCCTTCTGTTTTACTATTCTTAAAGGCGGAAGAATCTAACATTGACTCTTTAAATGGAGGACCCACAACATAAATACTTTCCTGGTAATTGCTCTGATAGACTTTCTTTTATAGTACCAAGAAGTTATGATTACAAGCGTAGTAGTCATTATTACAGTTGAAATGACTAGATATAACCGTAAGTTCTATGCTAACATTTCCTTCTCTCGTACTTCTCCCTTGTGGAAATCTCTTCTGCTTTTATGATTTCCAGTCGAGTTTTATTCTCTCTCCTTAATAATATATTATTCTCCTCTTCTGTAACACGCAGTAACCTCTTCCGTCTTAGTGGTTTTATTATTTTGCTGGAGGTTAAATGATAAAAAAGTTAAATCTAAGGTGGCCCTTGGTATCGTTAATTGATATAAGGATTTTATAGATGTGGCACAAGGCCGAAAATATGCGGATCAAACTTTCTACTCAATTGTAAATAATCTAGCGAGACAAGCTTTCTAACAATTATACGACGCCGAAGTGTCTTTATGAATTTCTAAGCGTAAATTTGATTGGGTACAAGGACAAGATAAAGGAGCACATATGAGTACCAGACTCAATACTCATTTGTAATTGATCTAGACAATCTTACAAAAAATTACGCCACTTCGAATTGCTCTGGATCGCTAATGATTATTCTTAATAAAATTCGACATAAAAAATCACACATTTGTGAAATTAACAATAATACTGGACCTATGTGTAATGAGAAAGGCACGCATGTGTAGGCTTTAAGAAAGCTTTATTCAACTGAGAATACAAGGTTCCCGTATAGTGTCCTTTTATAGTCCCAGTAAACAGAAATAGCTCTCTCAAAGAGGACAGTAAGAAAATAAGGGGAGGCAACTCTTTATTATTTTTAACACTATGTATATTATTATTATTATTGTTGTTGTTGTTGTTGTTGTTAAAATATATATGATATAGATTTCCATTTTAAAATTTGGTTAAATTTTTTCACATAAATAATAATAGTAGTTTGACTTTAAATTTCTCTCGAGAAAAAATCACGCAGCAGATGATTTCAATGAAAATATAATAAGTTGCGTTTTTTAATGCTGATTTTTTAGTCGTACCTTAAATGTGGCACAAGGCTAAAAGTATGGAGCTCACTATGAGATCGAACTCACTACTCAATTGTGACTGTTCTACCGAGACAATCTTGCTCATCATTACACCACGTCGGGGCGTCCCGTAGACTTTTAATGGAAAGACAAAATGAAAAACGAAAACAAAGGAAGACAGGAATAAACAAAACTTGATCGACTTCATTTCACAATATTTCAATATATACCCCACACCACAAAAGAATAAAGGGAATCGGGCTGGTTTGTTTGTTGATAGTTCTGCATCTATCTTTCGGAATGATGAGTGGATATATATATATATAAGGAACGTAAAATTTAATTTGTCTTTTCTCTACATTTACTTGTGGTGGGGAATATTCACTAGGTCCGAGATATCACAACAGAAATTTCGGAGATGTTTTTGTGCAAGCCGGCAGAATACATGAAGGCATGAAATATTAAACACCTCCATCTCCTTTCGTGAAGAAGATAGTGGTAAAAAGCGGATCAATTGTCGACAAGAGAAATCCTTTCAGTATTTGAAAAAGCAGACAAAATGCAGACAGATATCGATTTTTCCCTCCGGCAGAACAGAAATGATTTCAAAAAGAGACGTACTGTTTGTTCAAAAGAAAAGATATTCGTTTTATCGCCAACTGAATTTAAGAATGTCGAAAGATTAGTTTTCCTTTGTAGATATTTTGGTTCTTCTCGGAGCCAACTACGATATTTGCTAAAGGTTCGAAAGAAACGTTGAACTTATTCTCATGAAGTACATGAATGTGTCTATCAGGGTCAAAGGGCCTCATGGTAATAATTTCGTATATGTGTTGTTATTTCTGTAGATGTGACCATTCGACTATTTATCATTTATTTTTTAGGAACTGTTTCGGACAAGCACACGAAAAAGAATAGGTTTTTATGTGAGAATAATTAATACAACATTTAGTTAATGGCATGCTAATTTCTTCGTAAGTATGCATTTTCGGTATGTCCTGTCAATATCTCATGAATAATCATATGTGAGACACTGGTTTTAATGAGAAAAAGTAAGAAAGGAAAAGAAAGAATTAAACGATGAAAATGAAAGAAGAAAGAAAGAAAAAAAGAAAGAAGGGTCATGAAAGAAAAAAAATAAATGGAACAAAGAAAGAAAGTGAACGAATGAAAAGAAAAGAAAGAAAGAATGACAGAAAGAAAATGAGGAAAGAAAGAAACAACGAAAGAAAGAACGAAAGAGTGAAAAGGAAGAAAATGAAGAAAGAAAGAAGAAAGAAAGTAAAAAGGAAAATGAAGAACGAAAGAAAATGAAGTGAGAAAATGAAAACAGAAAGACATAAAATAAAGAAAGAACAAAAAAATGAAAAGGAAGAAATTAAAGAAAGAAAATGAAGAAAGAAAGAAAGTAAAAAGGAAATGAAGAAAGAAAGAAAAAAGAAAAGGAAGAAAGAAAGAACGAAAGAAAGAACGAACGAAAGAAAGAACGAAAGAAAGAACGAAAGAGTGAAAAGGAAGAAAATGAAGAAAGAAAGTAAAAAGGAAAATGAAGAACGAAAGAAAATGAAGTGAGAAAATGAAAACAGAAAGACATAAAATAAAGAAAGAACAAAAAAATGAAAAGGAAGAAATTAAAGAAAGAAAATGAAGAAAGATACAACGAAAATGAAGAAAGAAAGTAAAAAGGAAATGAAGAAAGAAACAACGAAAGAAAGAACGAAAGAGTGAAAAGCAAGAAAGAAAGAAGAAAGAAAGTAAAAAGTAAAATGAAGAAAGAGTGATTGAATGAAAGAAAATAAAGAAAGAGGAGGTGATAACATTCTTATGTGTTTAACATCTGTTCCAGTGAAATAGAAAACTTTGTCAATTTTAAATATGTTCATTTGTACTGTATTCTTTAATAATGAAATGCATACATAATTATGATCTTCTTGCGATATAGTTAAAGTATTTAACGGTTCGATAGGGTTAGTTTCACGAGTATTTTTTAATTGTGGAACTCCCAAAGAACTTATCCAAGCAGTAATTTATTATAATTCATTAAAAAAAAAAATTCAAATAGGAACACCGTAAATTATATACACGTTCAAAAAATAAAAAAAATGTTACTCACTTTCTTATAATTTAAATTCTAAATAATTACGTTAAACCATGTAATTATTAATCTTGATGTACATATAAATTTTGATATAAGATATTAATAAAATTGTGTGTGTAAAAAGAAACGTATTGAACCTTTTCAGTATTTTATAGATATGATTTTTATTGTATTTTGTTAAAAACAAAACATTATTCTTCCAATCATAGCAAATGTACAGCCATGTTTTTCATTGCCTTCAGCTTTATTTTCTAATTGTATTATATTCGTCATTTTTCAAACTATGGTGGGAAAGTTTCAAAATTTCACCACAAATATTGATGACGCCCTAAGAGGTCAGTGGTTAGTGAGACTGAAAAAGAATGAGAATGCATTTCTGGGGGGGGGGGAAGAATACTGAAAGTGAAGGAGTCAGGCAACAAGAAGATGGCTAACTGTGTTGCATTTAAATTTTTGAAGATCTTAGGCAACAGGGAAGCAAGAAGACAGAAGGGATTTCTGCAGGTGAAAAGGGCGAAAAATGAAACTATTAGAAAAGAACATACAGTTACACTTACCTATTTCAACGGTAAAACTATGAGAACACGTTGCCAGTCTATTAGGTTGGTGCAAAAATAATGTCGTTTTTGGACGTATTTTTAACGTCTGAAAACGACATTATTTTTGCACCAGCCTAATAGAAGTACGCATAAATCCATGCTGTCGAATGCCGGAAGGAAAGCTGACTAAAAATAATTGCCATTAAAATATTTATAGAAAAATATACAGCCGTATCTATAGGCCGTTTCAAAAATAAAAACGGCAGCTTGAAGTTATTATGCAAAAGCAGACAATCAATTTTTGCTTCAGTAACGAGGTAATAAAGTCATCCACAATTGATTAACACTAATAAAACAAATATTAAACATATATAAGTCCTTAATGCATTTATGTCTTAATATAGTGACTCTTCTTCTCAATAACTGCCAGCAGCCTCTCATCTTGGGCTTGTTAAATTTCCGACATGTTGATTTTAATTTCTTCCCATAGGTCTCATTTGTTGTCCCATTCTTTAGCGCCGTCATATAATTTCATCTTCCCTATTGACCGGAGATTGTCGATGCAATTCAGATCGGGAGGTGATTGTACTTATTCCATTATCGTCTTTCCTGTGAACAGTTTACCCTCAAAAGATTCACATGAGATGCATGATAAGAGGCAACAAACATCACTTTGAAGGTGTGGGTGGGGCAGATAAATCGTCTATTGAACAGTAAATACAAAAGAAGTATTACACGACTTAGGAGTGTGTGTCAACTGACCAGCGTTCAGTCTATATCACTGTTAATAATAAACAGACCCCCATAAGGGATATATGCGACACAAGGCTGAGTTTAACGTGGGTCGTCCGAGCCCGTAAGCTCGGCAAAAATATCCCTAGAACCCGCATGAACGGGTCGGGTCTCCCTCCCCTCGTCCACGTTCCTCTCTGCCAAAAGCAGATAGTTCGACAGGAGCTGCACACAGCCTCAGTAGAATAGTTTATATCACCATTCCCCCGAGACCTACATTCCTACTGACTTTACAGTAAGTGGAAGAGTTCACAATAAACTCATTAGAGGGAGGACACCGCAACAATATCTCTGTTTAAACTTATGGTAGGTTAAGCCTTAAAAGAAAACACATCGAAAAATGATTCCAAGGTATGATTTTAAAAATTCTTTAAGATTTTTTAATCAATTGGTTGCTGCTGGAACCAAATGGAATACTACTGCTACTGCGTTTACAGAAATAGATGGCATCACAATTCTGTGGGATTACACCAACTTTACAGACATTAAAATTGAAGCAAACTGGCCGGACATAATTGTCAAAAACTTAAAAGAAAAATACTTGCTTATTAATAGATATGGCTTGCTCAGCGGACTTTAACGTATCAACCAAGGAATCTGAAAAATATCGATGTATAAAAACCTGGAAATCGAAATAGAAAAATTGTCGAAATTAAAAACAAGAATAGTACCACTCATAGTAGGTACCCTTTGAATAATGAAAAAAGGAACACAGCAACACATATAATACCTGGGAATCCCAGCTTAAGAGAAATACTAAAACTAGTGTTGATAAGTATAGCCCACACATTAAGGGGACCTTTGTCCATATAACGCTACTCATGTATCGGAGTTATAAAATCAGTTATTATCATGAAATCTAACATAACACCGCTACTTACCTTAGGTCTTCCCGGAGGTTTGGTAGGTTGTGTGACCATAGCAGAAATCGAAATAATAATAATAATAATGATAATAATAATACTACTAAATAAAAATAATAATAATAATAGATAATCAAACAACATCTCAATCCAAATAAATATTTCCAGAAAAAAATTACTGTCACAGGTACCAACTAGACAGTTCAATCCTACGTCATTGCCATTAATTTTGAACCTCAAAATCCTTTCCATTTTAGTGCAGGACATGCAGGCTGTACAGTTCGTGCATTTCTTGCGGTTCAGAACGAGATAGTTGGCGAGCCGTATTCGGTTTCCAATCAAGTTTGGTATATTTATTTCGGGAAGTTATTCTTAGAAAAAAAATGGATCCATCTCTTCTACAGCTATGGGTTAAATAGTATCTCAAACCGTGCTTCCCTATTATACAGTATTATAAGGTTAGCTTGATTAAAATTTTACTACTACAGGGTTATGGAATCTGTGAACTAGATTGAAGTCGACGTAGAATCTGTCACTCAGTTAAATGCCATACGTAATACTCAGTTGGGCGATCATGTATCGAAAGATACATGACTAACGAGGCAGATTTTTTTTTCCTGCAGTAAGTTCTGATTTATTTGTGCGATAGTCTGGTGGCCAACCAAGTCTAAAGAACTCAGTCTGTCTAAGTGAATCTAACGAATTCGGCTCTCCGAGCCGATATCCATTACAGAGCAACGCACATCGTGGAAATGGACAGAAATCGTGAGGAGAATTCATGTTTTTTTTGTAGTGATATAGAATGCGATTATCTCCCTTTGGTGGAGACAAGTTACACGTGACGTCGCTTCATAGAGTAACGAGAGTAATCAGTCAATTTCCGTTTTGTTTACAGCAGTCCAACTGTCACGTTGCTTTCTTTGGAGGCCAAATCTGCTCAGTAGTTACAAGTCAATGGTCCCGTTTCCCTTTGGGAATCTTTTCCAGATACAGAAAGAAACTCCATCTTGCAATCCTCAATTTAGGAAATCCAAGATTGCTGTTACGCGTTCGTGGAATATGTTCGAGGAATCCATTTAGTTTGTATCTGGAGTACTAAACATGGATTCTCCAGACACAGGAGTATCTCCATATTATATATAAGATCATTGCTTTTTGTTTCTTCTTACTCTGTTGTGCTATGTATACGTATGTTATTTTTTCCGCATGGGACATATATATATATATATATATATATATATATATATATATATATATATATATATATATATATATATATATAGTTTTGGCAGGAGCGTTTTTTTTTTAATTTGTTTAACCATAATAGAATAGACTGAAAAGAATAAATAAAAAATAAATAAGCAAAAAGAAGTAAAAATAATCAATCCAAATAAATAAATAAATTACAAACAAATAAACAAGCTACTCACGCCAAAATAACCGTTAGAATAGACTAGAACAATCAATCCAAAAATTTGACCAAAAATAACTCTAATTACCTTCACAGACCAAAAAAATCTACTAAATAAACGATAAGAACTCATCTCCAAAAACTTTTTTCTACATTTCTAAAACATCGAAAACTGAAATAAATAAATATAAATATATAAAAGAAAAATCAATAAAAACAAGTAAAATAAATTAAACCAAATAAATAAACAAACCACTCCCGCCAAAATAACCTTTAGAATGCACCACAATGCACCACTGTCCCGTATATATAAATCGTCGAGAAAAGAAAGCAACACATGACGCCTGATGATTGCGTTTAGCATGAAACAGTCTGTCGACTCTGAGTATTGATTTCAATGTTGGATAGCAAATCGGATAGTGTTTTTTGTTACCCCCCCCAATACTGGTAATTCATAGTTGGTAACTTATTTATTTAGCTCCCACCCACTGCTCTCCTAAATTCAGTGAGAATGTGTAGTACGCGGTGTAGGGCTTTTTTTTTCTTCGGGGTGTCCTGTCTTGCCACCTGACGAACGTTGGTATGTTTTCGTGATTTATATTTTTACTCATATATATATATATATATATATATATATATATATATATATTATAGTTTTTGTACGTCTTAAAAGTGTCTGTAATGTTTATCATTCTTTTCCCTTTCAGCCATTCCGTTCCGTCTGTGAAATATCGGTTTTATTATATTACTGATATAAAAATGCGCCCATCACAAGAGAAGTAAAAATGGAGGTATAAATATTTCTTCCCTACCTTGCTCCCGTAAAAACTGGATTATTTGGCAAATTGAGTTGATTTTGATTTTCCAATACGAAATTCAGAAAGAGAGGTTAATTAAGATGCAAATAATAAAAAGAAAATGCGCAGAAAAAAAAAAGTATTATTGCATCTAAAGCTGTGGATTCATTAGAGCCGTGGGTATTATTGTTTTTTCGATTGACCGCTGAAAGAATAAAGCGCCTACGGTTAAGAAGCCCTATCGGTCTCATTTGTAAATACTTTGGTATTTAACCTTTCTTGAATATGCGTGTTTATTTTATTTTACGGCAATGAACTGAAAATAACGAACGTTAGCAGAAAAGGTCATTGATTACCCATTGGACACTAGGTTAACAAGAGACGGATTTGTTTCGGTTCAGTAAAAAGAGGTTGGGTTTTAGTTCGACCTTTGTTAATTGCGTCAAAAAAAAAAAAAAGAATGAAACCGATTCATCGTTTGTTTGTTTACCGGGAGATTTGAAACTTGACAAACATAGATCAGTATTTTATACCTACAGGCGTATACTGACAAAATAAATAACTGCAACATTTTGTTCCTCTTCTATTATGTGACCATGTTCTTTGACGTCGTGGGTGATCATGTCTCTCCACTTTTTCTTTTCATTTGTTGCATTCAGTCGGTTTTGACTCTTTACAATCTCTCTCTCTCTCCCCTACTTCTGTTATTCATCCACACAAAGCAGTTATACAGGTTAATCGCGATCATCCCTCTCCACAAGTTCCGGATTTTTTGTTACACTGAATAAATTCACACGAACACGTTACTTCGCTGTGACTAACATTTACGTCTCGCGAAATGCGAATATTTTTCGCTCACGCCAGGCATTCGCTAATTCAATGGATTGAAATCCAACTGGATTACTGACATACATGCATATTTTATTAGGGGTAGAGATAACCTCTGCACTAATAAAACATGTTACTTACCTATCGGTCATGCAGCCTGATCATTACCTATAAATAACATTATTTGATGCCAACAAATGAACCTACTTTACGTTAACATAATAACAGAATGTACCATGAGTAAGTAAGAAAATCAGGCAACTGATATATTTGTTATATATAAAGTAGTTGAAATAAATGATAAATAAAGGTAAGGAATGTTAAATAATAGTTTCAGACTGTTATTCTTAGTGGTAGTGTATTATGGCTCAGACCTTCTGAGGCTGACCTTTAAGGTTAGATGGTAGAGAAAACAGGAATGTTGATTTTGATTGGCTGAGTCGAACGTGGGAATGTTAAAGAGATAGAAAGTCTTCTCAGGGAGTAAAGTTTTACACGTCATACACAGCAGACATGGTCATTTCGTGTCTTGGGGAGCTTCCGATAGGTTGATAGGGCGACCCCAATGGCTAGTTAAAAATGTACATGTCGATGTGGTTAATAAAATTTTCAAATATCTTTTGTTGAAGTTCTAATTATGTCTGCGAACAAACGAACTAACGATCACCTGGCAGAGAAAAGAAAGAAAGAGGGGAAGACAACATATACTTGGATGAGTATCACCACGGAATTTAGTGAGTAGCGTCGCTATATCGAGTCCAGTCAATTTCTTCAATGGCCGCGAGACCCATGGGTCCAGTGGTATGACGGGTTCGTTGCACGGTAGTGAATGGGCATTGCCGATGATTCCCAAATATTCTGCATTCTGTTGAGGATTTTCAAGTCTCAATCAATTACTACACGTATATTTATATATTTATTAATGTCTTAAAAGAGAATATATATACATTTATTAGTGTCTTAAAAGAGAATATACATATATATATATATATATATATATATATATATATATATATATATATATATATATATATATATATATATATATAATGTAACATTTTTAGACATTGAAAACAACATACTTGTTCGCGTACTCAATTCCGGATAATACCTGTGGACAACACAACTATACTTCAACATGAAAACAATAAATAAAAATTAAAAATTCTTGAAGCTCTATACATAAAATAGTTGAACCTAACCTGAACAAAATAAACTATGAAATTTCCACAAATATCCTTAAATGCCAAATAATTTATAACAGAAGTCGTTGGTTTATACCAACGCCTTCCCAGATTTTTCACTGTCGCGTGGTCATGTGTGACGTAACGAGTTGCGACGCGATTTTCGCTTCCGCGTCTCGTATATATGAGTTTGTTGTGACTTGAATTTTTCATGCAGCAAGGGCGAACTATCTTTGTCGTTTCGTCCGTTGTTGTTTGATTTATTGAAATTGTCATCTTTGATAATGGCTTGTGTAAGCCAAAAGCTTAGATTCGATTTATACATGTCGCAATATGGTGTTATCCTTTCGTCTTTCAACGATAATTTGTTTAAACTTAGAAAATATGAAAGGAACTGAAATAAATACACAAAAGTTGTCTATGTTATCTAATGAAACATGCATTAATATATATATATATATATATATATATATATATATATATATATATATATATATATATATATATATACATACATATATATATATATATATATATACACACATATATATATATATATACATACATACATACATATATATATACATACATATATATATATATATATATATATATATATATATATATATATAAAGAAATAGTCATACGTAGAAAAAATCAGCAATATAAATGCGATTAATGGCGAAATCAATTCACTAGTAGAAACATAATGTATGCATTAAAATACTCTTAATCCATTGAATGATGTGATCCTCATTTATAAAACTGTTGTCAGATGTTTCTAGTGTATATTTTTTTTAAGTTAAGCAAGTACTTTCGAAGAATCATTCCTTCACCGTCAGGCTGTATTTTTTTTTCTTTTTAGTTAAAACTTGCAGACGAAATATTTGTTTGTAGACCGAAAGATGTTTTTATAAGAGTGTGCTATTTATTTATTGTTGATTGATTCTATGTATGATTATTTATTTAAATATAATATATTTGCTGCCAAATTTAATATATATATATATATATATATATATATATATATATATATATATATATATATATATATATATATATACAGTGTAACCCGGATATAATAGAGTTGTATGGGCCGGAGAAGAAGTATATTATATCCGGGTTTCTCTTATATCCGGGTTTGTTGTATTTTGTTTAGGTAAGTATGGCCCTAATTTGGGACCACAGAACATCTCTGTTATATCTGGGTTTCTCTTATATCTGGGTCTCTTATATCCGGGTTACACTGTATATATATATATATATATATATATATATATATATATATATATATATATATATATATATATATATTCAACACCCTGCTCCGGCAAAGGTGTTTCAATATTCAGTCATCGTTTGTTATGTTTTGCATTGACTATTTATGATTACTGGTCAGTAGTGCATATTGGGAAGGTCTATATTGTTATTCTAACGGTTATTGGCCAGGTAGTAATGCTTATGTTTCAAATTATTCTAGCGATTATTGAGTGGAATTGATTGTAGATCCGAATGAAGTTTTATGTTTATTTTATAATGATGGCTGGTAACATTTTTTACTCATTATTTATTATTGATGGCTTTATTATTTGTTCGTGATTATTATTATTATTATTATTATTATTATTATTATTATTATTATTATTATTATATTTATTTGTGTTTATGCTTTTATTCGTCGTTTGTTAATTTGTTTATTTTTGACTTTATTTATTTACTTATTTATTGATCTGTATTATTTTATTTATTTATTTATTTTTATTTATTTGTTTGCACACACACACACATCACATACATATATATATATATATATATATATATATTATAAATATAAATGATAATAGGAAAACTGTAGTTATTGCTGTCACCTTTCGTCTAATGTGGACGGTATTTATTGTAATAAATAAAATTATGGCAAAGGCCGATGATAATTGTATTTATTACAATAAATGCCGTCCACATTGGACGAAATGCGTCAGCAATAACTATAGTTTTCCTATTGTCATCTATATTTATAAATATTGTCTTTTCTACAAGTTAACTCTGAGAAATGTTCATACAATATATATATATATATATATATATATATATATATATATATATATATATATATATATATATATATATATACGGGTGTGTTTGCGTGAATTGAGATCAAATATTCATTACAATATCCGAGAGAATGGTAGGATAATGAAAGAATTGGAAATGTCTATAGATTTGACATGTTTCGATTTATCTTTATACTTCATCTGATAATGAAATATGGGGGAGAAAAGATAAATTCGTGTATTTTAATTTTTTTCTTTGTTTTTTATTGGATAAGTAGGCAAGAGTCCCAATTGTCTTGTCATGTAGCGTTCTCGATACATATTTTAATTATTGTGTTGTTTGTTCTTCATTTGTCGCGTAGACCTTGCGTGAAATTGTCTTGTCAGGTAGCATTCGTGTGTATAATTCTTGTGTGATTTTGAGACTGAGGCCAACTTCTAGTGGCGACAGTCTGTCATGTTTGAACGGAATCTTCTTTTCGTGTGCATTACGATAAACGATTTCATGCAATTAATATTTAGATTGTTTTAGTTTGGGATTAATTTATGAATTATATATTTTAAATAAAATGGGATTATTAATTTAATCATTTTCTTTTATTCCTTTAACGTTTTTCTTGACATAAATGTGGACTTGGGAAAAAGAAATTCTTTCAGGAATGGAAATATTTGCGCCAAATTATCAACAAGAGCAATGTTTACTGATTGCGTCTGACACCAGTATTGTTCGTAGGCGTACTCTAATGGTATCTTCGATTACAAAGTCTCTACTACATCGAGCATTGCCGAAAGTTACAACGAGTATTCATTGGCATCACAAAAGTGACAACAAGTATTCGTTGGCATCACAAAAGTGGCAAAGAGTATTCGCTGGCATTACCAAAGTGGCAGCGAATATTCGTTGGCATTGCAAATGTGGTAACGAGTATTCTTTGGCATTACAAAAATTACCAACAACTATTTTTTGGCATTACAAAAGTAAGCAACAGCTATTCGTTGGCATCACAAAAGTGGCAACGAGTATTCGTTGGCATCACAAAACATGTCTTCTCTCAAATAAAACAAAGACAGAATATCAAACAAGATTGAATTACATCGCTTAGACTCCTCCATAATTTAATTGGTGAATATTTATGTGCGTCTCATGAATTTAAAAACATTGAAAAAAATTAAAGCATTTTTGTTTTGTGTAGAAATATGTGTTTCAAAATAATATCCGTACATTTGACTCGAAAAAGTCCATTGGCGGACGAAACGCGACAGCTAAGTTACGTTTTTCTTTTGTCTTTGTTCACACACACACACACACATACATATATCCAAATGAGAGAAAGAACAGTGTAAAACTTCACAATTCGTAGCATTTATTTTTTTAAAGTGCCCAGTACAAAGTACTGCGAAATTTTATTATTATATTTTTATTATAAGAGATTATAATAAAAAAACATTTCTAAATCGCTACACATAAGCTTTCATGTTTCAATACTTTGATTGTACTTCTTCAGGTGATTGTAAGTAACTCTAGAATTACATGCCATCGCTTGTAGCGATACAAAAATTGTTTTTATTAAAATATCATAATATATATATATATATATATATATATATATATATATATATATATATATAATGTATGTGTGTGAACATTAATGGCAACACCGATGTATTAGTGTCTTTATTTCATGCGTAAACACAATCTTCAATCCTGGAAATTGTGTTTAAGCATAAAACAGAAGGTTGCCGCTGGGTGTTGACATTCATGTCAACATGAATGTCAAATTGTTAGATTTATAATCACTGTGCTCCTGACATTGAGCACTTTCATTCTTAAATATAGCATACCTTAAACTAAATTGGTCATTACATACAAACAAACAAATATATAAATATATATATATATATATATATATAGGTAACTATACTCGTTTTGAAAAAAAAACTTCGAATTTTTGATTTGGCAATGATCAAATCAATCTCGAAGGAAAAAAAAGTTTAAAAAAAAGAAAGAGCTAAAAACATGAAAGTCTGTCGAAAAAATCGCACAGATACAGGTTCAAAGGTCAAGGAAAAAAACCAGGCACGAGTAAAAAAACTAACTAAAAGAGCTTTCCCTGATGATCCGCTTAGGCGAAACCAGGGTAGGTTTGTCTGGCTCACTAGGTTTATCTATCTATATATATATATATATATATATATATATATATATATATATATATATATATATATAAGTCCTAGTATCACTAATGTATAACTTGGTGTCAAAAGAAAAAAAAAATTACTTAAATGGTACCGTGAACATTTGAACGTAAGTGTTAAGTCGGATTATTTGTGGAGAAATATTTAGAATAATGAAAGCCATTTTCCATTTACTTAATCAGAAATTCTGTTTGTTTTTACCCAAGAGATACATTTAAGGAAAATGGAGTGCAATCACAGAAAAGTGAGAACCAGGATATATATATATATATACATATATATATATAGATAGATAGATAGATACACCTAGCGAGCCAGACAAACCTACCTAGGTTTCACCTAAACGATCCGTTTAGGTGAAACCTAGGTAGGTTTGTCAGAGGCTCACTAGGTGTATCAAGGTCTGCTCTACGGTTGTATTGAGCTCTTTTGTTAGCTAGTTGTTTACTCGTATCGGGTTTTTTTCTTTGGGCTTCAGATCTGCATCTGTGCGATTTTTTTCGGCAGTAGTTCATCTTTCTTTTTTAAAACATTTTTCCTTCGAGATTGATCTGATTATTGGCAAATCAAAAATTCGAGGTTTTTCGAAACGAGTCTAGTTATCTCTCTCTCTCTCTCTCTCTCTCTCTCTCTCTATATATATATATATATATATATATATATATATATATAATCTCAGGAAACTCTTTTTTAAAGACAATTTAGAAACACATCAAGAAAGTAGAAATTAATGCGCAATTTTGGAATCATGATTCGGAGGTAAATTCTCCGCTCGAAAATGCGAAAAAATACTTCTTTTTATTTTCATGGAAATGAAATTGTATTTAATAAAATTGTTGCCGAAAACCTAGTGTAATTCTTTCAAGAGAATATAATTACAGATAACAGTGAGCGTCTTGCCATTCACCCCAAAAAACGGAAATCTTTTAACTTGTTTCTAAGAGTACCTGAATTTAAGCGCAGTACCAGATTGGCGGCAAGGTCTCGTCATTTTACAGTTGGAATGGCAAGATATAACTGTAACTTCTATGCTAATAATTTATTCTGTCTCATCTCTCGCTTATAGAACTGACTTCAGGCTTCTTGCTTTCTAGTTAATTTAACCTCGAAAACTTTAAATACAGGACTGATATAAAAACAGTATTTACTTTTTGCTCAATTTACTCATGTGTTATTTTTCTCTTGTACGTCATCGATTTGCTTGGTCCAGCCCCAAACCGAAGATACTTGCAACGATTTGATCTTGGCTGCCTTATGATCAAACAAAAATCACAACGTGGGATAAGGTTAGCTCTAAATTGAAAGTTAAATTCAGCGAACAACGGCGGTCTTGGAAGTCTTGCACGTGCGGGAAGGGTGCTGTGCAATTAAAAATCTCCACACATAAGAAAAAGAAACCTGAGACGACAGAAACTTGGTTCTGCAACCGGGTATTTAGTATAACATGGACAGGACATGTGAGCAACGAGGAAGTTTTAAGGAAAATATTCAAAAAAAAAAAAAAACGCGCTGACTTGAAATCAGAAACAGAGAATTTCTTGGGTACATAAGGTGGAAAAACGGCTTGGAAAATTCAACACTCACAGGACATATTGAACGCCGGAGGGACATATGAAAGCAGCGAATAACTTTCTTATCGTGCTTGTGCAAATGGTTGGCAAAACAGGAATTTGGAGAGATAGCAAAAAAAAAAAAAACATTGCTAAGCGTTACAAGAAAGAAACTGTGGAGATCCATGATCGCCCTTTTTCTGAAGGAATACGTCACATACAAGAAAAATATCCAGATGAATGTTGACTTTGACGGACACTCAAATATACAACTGAGTTGGATTCCCAGTGATTTTTTCTATTTTCTTTTTTATGCCTGAAAGGCAGAGTGGGTTTATTTTCCTGCTGCAATCGAAGGTTGTGCATTCAATTATTCATCAATTCCATCTTCGCCTTCGAAATTTTTGGTATTAGTGCTTAGTACGCCCGAAGGAAGATTATTTTACATTCATTTTATCGGGTGTTATCAGAATTCTTTATCCCAAAAAAGATATAATTTTGAAATCTCTTAAAAAATAAACGCATTCATTTTTACAATACATATATATATATATATATACATTCCGTATAGGATGCAGATTCGAATCCTGTCAAAGGACGAATATTTTCTATGAAAATTTCTCGGACATTCAGGCCGGTAAATGTTATTTAATACTGTTTATTATAAACAGAGCATTTACTTAAATACTTGTATCTATAAAAAGAACGTTAAACATAAAAAATGTCTTTAATAAATAAATTGTCGGACTTTGTCCATTTCTTAATATATGACGTCATTTGTTTACATTTGATACGCCATGAGCAGTTATGAATGTACGAGATGCATGGAAGATTGAAGTTTATAAGCAGTAAATTCGACCTTTCGTACCGAACGATCCTTGGTGGCTGAGAGGTTAGGCACGTCTGCGTAAATGACGGTTCCGTATAGGATGTAGGTTCGAATCCTGTCAAAGGACGAATATTTTCTATGAAAATTTCTCGGACATTCAAGCCGGTAAATGTTATTTAATACTGTTTATTATAAACAGAGCATTTACTTAAATACTTGTATCTATAAAAAGAACGTTAAACATAAAAATGTCTTTAATAAATAAATTGTCGGACTTTGTCCATTTCTTAATATATATACGTTGAGTTATATAATTCTATGCCATGTTTATCAATAGGTTACATTATTTTCACTTTTATAATCCTTTCTCCCCAAACAAGTTAATAACTCCATTAAGAAGTAAGGGGTTAGATAATTGGAGATAGAGAATATAAGAAAAATATTAATGAGAGAAAAAAAAAAAGAATCAACTAGACAGAAAATAACGATTGAAACTGCATTTAAAATTTTGACGATCAAACTTGACTGGGAGGCAAGAGATCTCCACAGCCGAGATGCGCGATTCAAGAAACTATTAGCATAGAATTTACGGTTACATCTAGACATTCAAAGGAAGAATGATGAAACCTTGCCGCCAATCTATCACTACACTTACACTCATAAAGTCCAGCTACCAAAGAAGAAAGTTCATCAGAACAATTACCATGAAATTATTTTAGAAGCTACATTTAGAGAAGTTGCATTACGAGAGTGCGAAAGTGACTAAAACACGGTTTACAGATCAGGATGAAAAACATTGCAGAATCTTTAGATTTAATCAGGAATCGCTAAATATATAACAGTTATACTGGACCAGATGCGGCAGAAATATTTAAAGTAAAGACGAAAAGGTAGACTTATAAATATGTAGGATAGATTCTGACGAAAAATATTGTCTTGCACAATATAGGGAAACAATTTTCCTAACAGTAGATCTAGCAATAGATTTTATATAATCTATCCTCGTCAAGCCTGCGGTAAAAGGCAGATGGAAAATGCAAGATTATTCACTCCGCTGAACGATGATATCTGCCCTGCTGGTGGAAGGTAAAACGAGTCCTCTCAAACGAGTAAAAGAGAGCAAGTTCGTTTTGGAGGCGTTAAAAATAAACAAGCCGTTCCTTACTCCAGTTAACAACAGATTGTAGATAACTTTGAGATCAGTTGTTAAATTAACGTCATCAAAACGCTCAGGTTTACTATTAAGACAAAAACAAATGGTTGAGTCTTTAGTATAAATACCGCGTTGGAAACAGATGTTATCGCAGTGGTCCTTGATAAAAATAAGCGACAAAGTAGGTCTAAACATAGATCCCTGGAGGATAACAGCATTAATGCAAATATATCTAGAGGTGTGACCGTTCAAGAAAGATAAAATGATAAAATATATGTATTTTTCATCAATTTCTTCTTTAAATAATTTTATAATATATTAAACTTAATACAGATTAAATTTAAAATTTAGAATTGGTCATTTTTATTTTTCAATTTTATAGTAAAATTTAATATTAATTAGAATAATTTCTATTTTAGTCTAACACTAACATTAAGGTATTAATAATTATAAAAAGGGTTGGTTGTCAAGTTTTTTGAATTCTCATATACTTGTGTTTTAATTTGTCATTGAAGATTATATAACAGCATTTTCCTTACCGAGCGGTGTTTCGTTGATTTGAACCTTTTAAAACTTTTTATTTTACATTCAGCGCCATCACTGGATAAGACACCAGAAACGTTGAAACAAAATGGCTATTTTTGTAGTGATGTTATAACATAGTTATGTTATAATTTTCGAATAAATTCTCTCTCTCCGTGTCTCAATATATATATATATATATATATATATATATATATATATATATATATGGTGGACTCTCTCGCCGTATTCGATGCATGAGGGTCAAGCAGCTCCGTTCCTAGGACCCGACAGCCAGATACCAGCACATACGATTTGATTATATTGGTGATGTCTTTGTGCAAAACCAACTACACTTTTTGAAGGTCCGAATGCAGAAACCTGGTGCCACAAGGTCCCCAAGCGAACTAGGCTCTCCGATTTCTCAATCAGACTTCTATCTACTACTTCACCTATGCTTAGAACATTTCCATAATTTATTCTATCCAATCTGTTATTAATCTTTTAAAGTTGTAGTTGTTTTATATAATCAGTAAATTTACCAAACTTTTTATTCATTTATACAATGAACTGTAAAATCAAACCAAAACAAAGAAACAATGAATTAAAATATACCCCTGTTTTTAAAAAAATACTGGATGGGAGTGTGTGAACCGGCTCTATTCCTATCGAGAATACAAAATGAATAGTAAATAAATTTTAAACTTTTAGTAAATTTTGTATTTTTGCTATCCCTACTACACACAGTTCTGCTAACCATTTCCATAAACTCGTTAGGTAGGCTATTCGCTGCTTTCTTTTGTCCTTAACCTCTTCAATATATCCTATGCGTCTCAAATTTTCCAAACCATCTTTGGAAACCCTCTTTTTGGAAGCGTAATGAATCATTCCTATTGTAATTTTCTTAAAACCAATGCAATGACCTTCGCGTTGCCATAGATTTGTTCATGACAAATTTCTGAAAAACTGCCAAATATTTTTTCTGAAAAGTGGATGGAAACAAAAGCTCTTATTTTAAAACCGATATATAGGAATCTTCCACCTTTCCTAAAAGAGCAATCATATTCATATCGATCAATCTCCTTCACACTGTCACGAGCAAAAATGGATTCTGCCTACGTTGCATTCATATTTAACTGTGTCATTTGAAACACAAATTCATATTTACGGGGTATTTTTAAAATGTCCTCAGCCCTACCAAGAAGGGTACCATTATTTCTTTATTAGCAATATTCCTTCTTGTTCATCCTATTCTTTTACTTATTCTTATCCTTCAATCCTAATACTTTTCCTTCCTCACTTGTATTTTTATATTTAGATTCAAATTCTGCTTTCTGTCACCTTTTCCTCTCAATACTCTTCAATCCTAAATTATTTTTCTTCTTCAATTGAATTTTATAAATAAATTAATCTTATGATTTCTGCCACATTTTTTCTTCTTCTTCAATACTAAATTATTTTTCTTCTTCATTTGATTTTTATACTTAAATTTATCTTATGCCTAATGTCGTCTTTTTTCTTTCTTCTTCAATACTAAATTATTTTTCTTCTTCATTTGATTTTTATACTTAAATTCATCTTATGCCGAATGTCGTCTTTTTTTCTTTCTTCTTCAATACTAAATTATTTTTCTTCTTCAATTGATTTTTATACTTAAATTCATCTTATGCCTAATGTCGTCTTTTTTCTTTCTTCTTCAATACTAAATTATTTTTCTTCTTCATCTGATTTTTATACTTAAATTCATTTTATGCCTTATGTCGTTTTTTTTTCTTTCTTTTCAATACTAAATTATTTTTCTTGTTCATTTGATTTTTATACTTAAATTCATCTTATGCCGAATGTCGTCTATTTTTCTTTCTTCTTCAATACTAAATTATTTTTCTTCTTCAATTGATTTTTATACTTAAATTCATCTTATGCCTAATGTCGTCTTTTTTCTTTCTTCTTCAATACTAAATTATTTTTCTTCTTCATCTGATTTTTATACTTAAATTCATTTTATGCCTTATGTCGTTGTTTTTTCTTTCTTTTCAATACTAAATTATTTTTCTTGTTCATTTGATTTTTATACTTAAATTCATCTTATGCCGAATGTCGTCTATTTTTCTTTCTTCTTCAATACTAAATTATTTTTCTTCTTCAATTGATTTTTATACTTAAATTCATCTTATGCCGAATGTCGTCTTTTTTTCTTTCTTCTTCAATACTAAATTATTTTTCTTCTTCATTTGATTTTTATACTTAAATTCATCTTATGCCTAATGTCGTCTTTTTTCTTTCTTCTTCAATACTAAATTATTTTTCTTGTTCATTTGATTTTTATACTTAAATTCATCTTATGCCGAATGTCGTCTTTTTTTCTTTCTTCTTCAATACTAAATTATTTTTCTTCTTCATTTGATTTTTATACTTAAATTCATCTTATGCCTAATGTCGTCTTTTTTCTTTCTTCTTCAATACTAAATTATTTTTCTTCTTCATTTGATTTTTATACTTAAATTAATCTTATGCTTTATGTCGTCTTTTTTCTTTCTTCTTCAATACTAAATTATTTTTCTTCTTCATTTGATTTTCATACTTAAATTCATCTTATGCCTAATGTCGTCTTTTTTCTTTCTTCTTCAATACTAAATTATTTTTCTTCTTCATTTGATTTTTATACTTAAATTCATTTTATGCCTTATGTCGTTTTTTTTTCTTTCTTTTCAATACTAAATTATTTTTCTAGTTCATTTGATTTTTATACTTAAATTCATCTTATGCCGAATGTCGTCTTTTTTTCTTTCTTCTTCAATACTAAAATATTTTTCTTCTTCAATTGATTTTTATACTTAAATTCATCTTATGCCTAATGTCGTTTTTTTCTTTCTTCTTCAATACTAAATTATTTTTCTTCTTCATTTGATTTTTATACTTAAATTCATTTTATGCCTTATGTCGTTTTTTTTTCTTTCTTTTCAATACTAAATTATTTTTCTTGTTCATTTGATTTTTAAACTTAAATTCATCTTATGCCTAATGTCGTCTTTTTTCTTTCTTCTTCAATACTAAATTATTTTACTTCTTCATTTGATTTTTATACTTAAATTCATTTTATGCCTTATGTCGTTTTATTTCTTTCTTCTTCAATACTAAATTATTTTTCTTCTTCATTTGATTTTTATACTTAAATTCATTTTATGCCTTATGTCGTTTTTTTCTTTCTTTTCAATACTAAATTATTTTTCTTGTTCATTTGATTTTTATACTTAAATTCATCTTATGCCTAATGTCGTCTTTTTTCTTTCTTCTTCAATACTAAATTATGTTTCTTCTTCATTTGATTTTTATACTTAAATTCATCTTATGCCTTATGTCGTCTTTTTTCTTTCTTCTTCAATACTAAATTATTTTTCTTCTTCATTTGATTTTTATACTTAAATTCATTTTATGCCTTATGTCGTTTTTTTCTTTCTTTTCAATAGTAAATTATTTTTCTTGTTCATTTGATTTTTATACTTAAATTCATCTTATGCCTAATGTCGTCTTTTTTCTTTCTTCTTCAATACTAAATTATTTTTCTTCTTCATTTGATTTTTATACTTAAATTCATCTTATGCCTAATGTCGTCTTTTTTCTTTCTTCTTCAATACTAAATTATTTTTCTTCTTCATTTGATATTTATACTTAAATTCATCTTATGCCTAATGTCGTCTTTTTTTTTCTTCTTCAATACTAAATTATTTTTCTTCTTCATTTGATTTTTATACTTAAATTCATTTTATGCCTTATGTCGTTGTTTTTTCTTTCTTTTCATTACTAAATTATTTTTCTTGTTCATTTGATTTTTATACTTAAATTCATCTTATGCCGAATGTCGTCTTTTTTTCTTTCTTCTTCAATACTAAATTATTTTTCTTCTTCAATTGATTTTTATACTTAAATTCATCTTATGCCTAATGTCGTCTTTTTTCTTTCTTCTTCAATACTAAATTATTTTTCTTCTTCATTTGATTTTTATACTTAAATTCATTTTATGGCTTATGTCGTTTTTTTTTTTCTTTTCAATACTAAATTATTTTTCTTGTTCATTTGATTTTTATACTTAAATTCATCTTATGCCGAATGTCGTCTTTTTTTCTTTCTTCTTCAATACTAAATTATTTTTATTCTTCATTTGATTTTTATACTTAAATTCATCTTATGCCTAATGTCGTTTTTTTCTTTCTTCTTCAATACTAAATTATTTTACTTCTTCATTTGATTTTTATACTTAAATTCATTTTATGCCTTATGTCGTTTTTTTATTTCTTCTTCAATACTAAATTATTTTTCTTCTTCAATTGATTTTTATACTTAAATTCATCTTATGCCTAATGTCGTCTTTTTTCTTTCTTCTTCAATACTAAATTATTTTTCTTCTTCATTTGATTTTTATACTTAAATTCATTTTATGCCCTATGTCGTTTTTTTATTTCTTCTTCAATACTAAATTATTTTTCTTCTTCAATTGATTTTTATACTTAAATTCATTTTATGCCTTATGTCGTTTTTTTCTTTCTTTACAATACTAAATTATTTTTCTTGTTCATTTGATTTTTATACTTAAATTTATCTTATGCCTAATGTCGTCTTTTTTCTTTCTTCTTCAATACTAAATTATTTTTCTTCTTCATTTGATTTTTATACTTAAATTCATCTTATGCCGAATGTCGTCTTTTTTTCTTTCTTCTTCAATACTAAATTATTTTTCTTCTTCAATTGATTTTTATACTTAAATTCATCTTATGCCTAATGTCGTCTTTTTTCTTTCTTCTTCAATACTAAATTATTTTTCTTCTTCATCTGATTTTTATACTTAAATTCATTTTATGCCTTATGTCGTTTTTTTTTCTTTCTTTTCAATACTAAATTATTTTTCTTGTTCATTTGATTTTTATACTTAAATTTATCTTATGCCGAATGTCGTCTATTTTTCTTTCTTCTTCAATACTAAATTATTTTTCTTCTTCAATTGATTTTTATACTTAAATTCATCTTATGCCTAATGTCGTCTTTTTTCTTTCTTCTTCAATACTAAATTATTTTTCTTCTTCATCTGATTTTTATACTTAAATTCATTTTATGCCTTATGTCGTTGTTTTTTCTTTCTTTTCAATACTAAATTATTTTTCTTGTTCATTTGATTTTTATACTTAAATTCATCTTATGCCGAATGTCGTCTATTTTTCTTTCTTCTTCAATACTAAATTATTTTTCTTCTTCAATTGATTTTTATACTTAAATTCATCTTATGCCGAATGTCGTCTTTTTTTCTTTCTTCTTCAATACTAAATTATTTTTCTTCTTCATTTGATTTTTATACTTAAATTCATCTTATGCCTAATGTCGTCTTTTTTCTTTCTTCTTCAATACTAAATTATTTTTCTTGTTCATTTGATTTTTATACTTAAATTCATCTTATGCCGAATGTCGTCTTTTTTTCTTTCTTCTTCAATACTAAATTATTTTTCTTCTTCATTTGATTTTTATACTTAAATTCATCTTATGCCTAATGTCGTCTTTTTTCTTTCTTCTTCAATACTAAATTATTTTTCTTCTTCATTTGATTTTTATACTTAAATTAATCTTATGCTTTATGTCGTCTTTTTTCTTTCTTCTTCAATACTAAATTATTTTTCTTCTTCATTTGATTTTCATACTTAAATTCATCTTATGCCTAATGTCGTCTTTTTTCTTTCTTCTTCAATACTAAATTATTTTTCTTCTTCATTTGATTTTTATACTTAAATTCATTTTATGCCTTATGTCGTTTTTTTTTCTTTCTTTTCAATACTAAATTATTTTTCTAGTTCATTTGATTTTTATACTTAAATTCATCTTATGCCGAATGTCGTCTTTTTTTCTTTCTTCTTCAATACTAAAATATTTTTCTTCTTCAATTGATTTTTATACTTAAATTCATCTTATGCCTAATGTCGTTTTTTTCTTTCTTCTTCAATACTAAATTATTTTTCTTCTTCATTTGATTTTTATACTTAAATTCATTTTATGCCTTATGTCGTTTTTTTTTCTTTCTTTTCAATACTAAATTATTTTTCTTGTTCATTTGATTTTTAAACTTAAATTCATCTTATGCCTAATGTCGTCTTTTTTCTTTCTTCTTCAATACTAAATTATTTTACTTCTTCATTTGATTTTTATACTTAAATTCATTTTATGCCTTATGTCGTTTTATTTCTTTCTTCTTCAATACTAAATTATTTTTCTTCTTCATTTGATTTTTATACTTAAATTCATTTTATGCCTTATGTCGTTTTTTTCTTTCTTTTCAATACTAAATTATTTTTCTTGTTCATTTGATTTTTATACTTAAATTCATCTTATGCCTAATGTCGTCTTTTTTCTTTCTTCTTCAATACTAAATTATGTTTCTTCTTCATTTGATTTTTATACTTAAATTCATCTTATGCCTTATGTCGTCTTTTTTCTTTCTTCTTCAATACTAAATTATTTTTCTTCTTCATTTGATTTTTATACTTAAATTCATTTTATGCCTTATGTCGTTTTTTTCTTTCTTTTCAATAGTAAATTATTTTTCTTGTTCATTTGATTTTTATACTTAAATTCATCTTATGCCTAATGTCGTCTTTTTTCTTTCTTCTTCAATACTAAATTATTTTTCTTCTTCATTTGATTTTTATACTTAAATTCATCTTATGCCTAATGTCGTCTTTTTTCTTTCTTCTTCAATACTAAATTATTTTTCTTCTTCATTTGATATTTATACTTAAATTCATCTTATGCCTAATGTCGTCTTTTTTTTTCTTCTTCAATACTAAATTATTTTTCTTCTTCATTTGATTTTTATACTTAAATTCATTTTATGCCTTATGTCGTTGTTTTTTCTTTCTTTTCATTACTAAATTATTTTTCTTGTTCATTTGATTTTTATACTTAAATTCATCTTATGCCGAATGTCGTCTTTTTTTCTTTCTTCTTCAATACTAAATTATTTTTCTTCTTCAATTGATTTTTATACTTAAATTCATCTTATGCCTAATGTCGTCTTTTTTCTTTCTTCTTCAATACTAAATTATTTTTCTTCTTCATTTGATTTTTATACTTAAATTCATTTTATGGCTTATGTCGTTTTTTTTTTTCTTTTCAATACTAAATTATTTTTCTTGTTCATTTGATTTTTATACTTAAATTCATCTTATGCCGAATGTCGTCTTTTTTTCTTTCTTCTTCAATACTAAATTATTTTTCTTCTTCAATTGATTTTTATACTTAAATTCATCTTATGCCTAATGTCGTCTTTTTTCTTTCTTCTTCAATACTAAATTATTTTTCTTCTTCATTTGATTTTCATACTTAAATTCATCTTATGCCTAATGTCGTCTTTTTTTTTCTTCTTCAATACTAAATTATTTTTCTTCTTCATTTGATTTTTATACTTAAATTCATTTTATGCCTTATGTCGTTTTTTTTTTCTTTCTTTTCAATACTAAATTATTTTTCTTGTTCATTTGATTTTTATACTTAAATTCATCTTATGCCGAATGTCGTCTTTTTTTCTTTCTTCTTCAATACTAAATTATTTTTATTCTTCATTTGATTTTTATACTTAAATTCATCTTATGCCTAATGTCGTTTTTTTCTTTCTTCTTCAATACTAAATTATTTTACTTCTTCATTTGATTTTTATACTTAAATTCATTTTATGCCTTATGTCGTTTTTTTATTTCTTCTTCAATACTAAATTATTTTTCTTCTTCAATTGATTTTTATACTTAAATTCATCTTATGCCTAATGTCGTCTTTTTTCTTTCTTCTTCAATACTAAATTATTTTTCTTCTTCATTTGATTTTTATACTTAAATTCATTTTATGCCCTATGTCGTTTTTTTATTTCTTCTTCAATACTAAATTATTTTTCTTCTTCAATTGATTTTTATACTTAAATTCATTTTATGCCTTATGTCGTTTTTTTCTTTCTTTTCAATACTAAATTATTTTTCTTGTTCATTTGATTTTTATACTTAAATTCATCTTATGCCTAATGTCGTCTTTTTTCTTTCTTCTTCAATACTAAATTATGTTTCTTCTTCATTTGATTTTTATACTTAAATTCATCTTATGCATTATGTCGTCTTTTTTCTTTCTTCTTCAATACTAAATTATTTTTCTTCTTCATTTGATTTTTATACTTAAATTCATTTTATGCCCTATGTCGTTTTTTTATTTCTTCTTCAATACTAAATTATTTTTCTTGTTCATTTGATTTTTATACTTAAATTCATCTTATGCCTAATGTCGTCTTTTTTCTTTCTTCTTCAATACTAAATTATTTTTCTTCTTCATTTGATTTTTATACTTAAATTCATCTTATGCCTAATGTCGTCTTTTTTCTTTCTTCTTCAATACTAAATTATTTTTCTTCTTCATTTGATTTTTATACTTAAATTCATCTTATGCCTAATGTCGTCTTTTTTTTTCTTCTTCAATACTAAATTATTTTTCTTCTTCATTTGATTTTTATACTTAAATTCATTTTATGCCTTATGTCGTTGTTTTTTCTTTCTTTTCATTACTAAATTATTTTTCTTGTTCATTTGATTTTTATACTTAAATTCATCTTATGCCGAATGTCGACTTTTTTTCTTTCTTCTTCAATACTAAATTATTTTTCTTCTTCAATTGATTTTTATACTTAAATTCATCTTATGCCTAATGTCGTCTTTTTTCTTTCTTCTTCAATACTAAATTATTTTTCTTCTTCATTTGATTTTTATACTTAAATTCATTTTATGGCTTATGTCGTTTTTTTTTTTCTTTTCAATACTAAATTATTTTTCTTGTTCATTTGATTTTTATACTTAAATTCATCTTATGCCGAATGTCGTCTTTTTTTCTTTCTTCTTCAATACTAAATTATTTTTCTTCTTCAATTGATTTTTATACTTAAATTCATCTTATGCCTAATGTCGTCTTTTTTCTTTCTTCTTCAATACTAAATTATTTTTCTTCTTCATTTGATTTTCATACTTAAATTCATCTTATGCCTAATGTCGTCTTTTTTCTTTCTTCTTCAATACTAAATTATTTTTCTTCTTCATTTGATTTTTATACTTAAATTCATTTTATGCCTTATGTCGTTTTTTTTTTCTTTCTTTTCAATACTAAATTATTTTTCTTGTTCATTTGATTTTTATACTTAAATTCATCTTATGCCGAATGTCGTCTTTTTTTCTTTCTTCTTCAATACTAAATTATTTTTATTCTTCATTTGATTTTTATACTTAAATTCATCTTATGCCTAATGTCGTTTTTTTCTTTCTTCTTCAATACTAAATTATTTTACTTCTTCATTTGATTTTTATACTTAAATTCATTTTATGCCTTATGTCGTTTTTTTATTTCTTCTTCAATACTAAATTATTTTTCTTCTTCAATTGATTTTTATACTTAAATTCATCTTATGCCTAATGTCGTCTTTTTTCTTTCTTCTTCAATACTAAATTATTTTTCTTCTTCATTTGATTTTTATACTTAAATTCATTTTATGCCTTATGTCGTTTTTTTATTTCTTCTTCAATACTAAATTATTTTTCTTCTTCAATTGATTTTTATACTTAAATTCATCTTATGCCTAATGTCGTCTTTTTTCTTTCTTCTTCAATACTAAATTATTTTTCTTCTTCATTTGATTTTTATACTTAAATTCATCTTATGCCTAATGTCGTCTTTTTTCTTTCTTCTTCAATACTAAATTATTTTTCTTGTTCATTTGATTTTTATACTTAAATTCATTTTATGCCTTATGTCGTTTTTTTCTTTCTTTTCAATACTAAATTATTTTTCTTGTTCATTTGATTTTTATACTTAAATTCATTTTATGCCTTATGTCGTTTTTTTCTTTCTTTTCAATACTAAATTATTTTTCTTGTTCATTTGATTTTTATACTTAAATTCATCTTATGCCTAATGTCGTCTTTTTTCTTTCTTCTTCAATACTAAATTATTTTTCTTGTTCATTTGATTTTTATACTTAAATTCATCTTATGCCTAATGTCGTCTTTTTTCTTTCTTCTTCAATACTAAATTATTTTTCTTCTTCATTTGATTTTTATACTTAAATTCATCTTATGCCTAATGTCGTCTTTTTTTTTCTTCTTCAATACTAAATTATTTTTCTTCTTCATTTGATTTTTATACTTAAATTCATTTTATGCCTTATGTCGTTGTTTTTTCTTTCTTTTCATTACTAAATTATTTTTCTTGTTCATTTGATTTTTATACTTAAATTCATCTTATGCCGAATGTCGTCTTTTTTTCTTTCTTCTTCAATACTAAATTATTTTTCTTCTTCAATTGATTTTTATACTGAAATTCATCTTATGCCTAATGTCGTCTTTTTTCTTTCTTCTTCAATACTAAATTATTTTTCTTCTTCATTTGATTTTTATACTTAAATTCATTTTATGCCTTATGTCGTTGTTTTTTCTTTCTTTTCATTACTAAATTATTTTTCTTGTTCATTTGATTTTTATACTAAAATTCATCTTATGCCGAATGTCGTCTTTTTTTCTTTCTTCTTCAATACTAAATTATTTTTCTTCTTCAATTGATTTTTATACTTAAATTCATCTTATGCCTAATGTCGTCTTTTTTCTTTCTTCTTCAATACTAAATTATTTTTCTTCTTCAATTGATTTTTATACTTAAATTCATCTTATGCCTAATGTCGTCTTTTTTTTTCTTCTTCAATACTAAATTATTTTTCTTCTTCATTTGATTTTTATACTTAAATTCATTTTATGCCTTATGTCGTTGTTTTTTCTTTCTTTTCATTACTAAATTATTTTTCTTGTTCATTTGATTTTTATACTTAAATTCATCTTATGCCGAATGTCGTCTTTTTTTCTTTCTTCTTCAATACTAAATTATTTTTCTTCTTCAATTGATTTTTATACTTAAATTCATTTTATGCCTTATGTCGTTTTTTTTTCTTTCTTTTCAATACTAAATTATTTTTCTTCTTCATTTGATTTTTATACTTAAATTCATTTTATGCCTTATGTCATTTTTTTTTTTCTTTTCAATACTAAATTATTTTTCTTGTTCATTTGATTTTTATACTAAAATTCATCTTATGCCGAATGTCGTCTTTTTTTCTTTCTTCTTCAATACTAAATTATTTTTCTTCTTCAATTGATTTTTATACTTAAATTCATCTTATGCCTAATGTCGTCTTTTTTCTTTCTTCTTCAATACTAAATTATTTTTCTTCTTCATTTGCTTTTTATACTTAAATTCATTTTATGCCTTATGTCGTTGTTTTTTCTTTCTTTTCATTACTAAATTATTTTTCTTGTTCATTTGATTTTTATACTTAAATTCATCTTATGCCGAATGTCGTCTTTTTTTCTTTCTTCATCAATACTAAATTATTTTTCTTCTTCAATTGATTTTTATACTTAAATTCATCTTATGCCTAATGACGTCTTTTTTCTTTCTTCTTCAATACTAAATTATTTTTCTTCTTCATTTGATTTTCATACTTAAATTCATCTTATGCCTAATGTCGTCTTTTTTCTTTCTTCTTCAATACTAAATTATTTTTCTTGTTCATTTGATTTTTATACTTAAATTCATTTTATGCCTTATGTCGTTTTTTTTTCTTTCTTTTCAATACTAAATTATTTTTCTTGTTCATTTGATTTTTAAACTTAAATTCATCTTATGCCGAATGTCGTCTTTTTTTCTTTCTTCTTCAATACTAAATTATTTTTATTCTTCATTTGATTTTTATACTTAAATTCATCTTATGCCTAATGTCGTTTTTTTCTTTCTTCTTCAATACTAAATTATTTTACTTCTTCATTTGATTTTTATACTTAAATTCATTTTATGCCTTATGTCGTTTTTTTATTTCTTCTTCAATACTAAATTATTTTTCTTCTTCAATTGATTTTTATACTTAAATTCATCTTATGCCTAATGTCGTCTTTTTTCTTTCTTCTTCAATACTAAATTATTTTTCTTCTTCATTTGATTTTTATACTTAAATTCATTTTATGCCTTATGTCGTTTTTTTATTTCTTCTTCAATACTAAATTATTTTTCTTCTTCAATTGATTTTTATACTTAAATTCATCTTATGCCTAATGTCGTCTTTTTTCTTTCTTCTTCAATACTAAATTATTTTTCTTCTTCATTTGATTTTTATACTTAAATTCATTTTATGCCTTATGTCGTTTTTTTTTCTTTCTTTTCAATACTAAATTATTTTTCTTGTTCATTTGATTTTTATACTTAAATTCATCTTATGCCGAATGTCGTCTTTTTTCTTTCTTCTTCAATACTAAATTATTTTTCTTCTTCATTTGATTTTTATACTTAAATTCATCTTATGCCTAATGTCGTCTTTTTTCTTTCTTCTTCAATACTAAATTATTTTACTTCTTCATTTGATTTTTATACTTAAATTCATTTTATGCCTTATGTCGTTTTTTTATTTCTTCTTCAATACTAAATTATTTTTCTTCTTCAATTGATTTTTATACTTAAATTCATCTTATGCCTAATGTCGTCTTTTTTCTTTCTTCTTCAATACTAAATTATTTTTCTTCTTCATTTGATTTTTATACTTAAATTCATTTTATGCCTTATGTCGTTTTTTTTTCTTTCTTTTCAATACTAAATTATTTTTCTTGTTCATTTGATTTTTATACTTAAATTCATCTTATGCCGAATGACGTCTTTTTTTCTTTCTTCTTCAATACTAAATTATTTTTCGTCTTCATTTGATTTTTATACTTAAATTCATCTTATGCCTAATGTCGTCTTTTTTCTTTCATCTTCAATACTAAATTATTTTACTTCTTCATTTGATTTTTATACTTAAATTCATTTTATGCCTTATGTCGTTTTTTTATTTCTTCTTCAATACTAAATTATTTTTCTTCTTCAATTGATTTTTATACTTAAATTCATCTTATGCCTAATGTCGTCTTTTTTCTTTCTTCTTCAATACTAAATTATTTTTCTTCTTCATTTGTTTTTTATACTTAAATTCATCTTATGCCTAATGTCGTTTTTTTCTTTCTTCTTCAATACTAAATTATTTTAATTCTTCATTTGATTTTTATACTTAAATTCATCTTATGCCTAATGTCGTCTTTTTTCTTTCTTCTTCAATACTAAATTATTTTTCTTCTTCAATTGATTTTTATACTTAAATTCATCTTATGCCTAATGTCGTCTTTTTTCTTTCTTCTTCAATACTAAATTATTTTTCTTCTTCATTTGATTTTTATACTTAAATTCATTTTATGCCGAATGTCGTCTTTTTTTCTTTCTTCTTCAATACTAAATTATTTTTCTTCTTCATTTGATTTTTATACTTAAATTCATCTTATGCCGAATGTCGTCTTTTTTTCTTTCTTCTTCAATACTAAATTATTTTTCTTCTTCAATTGATTTTTATACTTAAATTCATCTTATGCCTAATGTCGTCTTTTTTCTTTCTTCTTCAATACTAAATTATTTTTCTTCTTCATTTGATTTTTATACTTAAATTCATTTTATGCCTTATGTCGTTTTTTTTTCTTTCTTTTCAATACTAAATTATTTTTCTCGTTCATTTGATTTTTATACTAAAATTCATCTTATGCCGAATGTCGTCTTTTTTTCTTTCTTCTTCAATACTAAATTATTTTTCTTCTTCAATTGATTTTTATACTTAAATTCATCTTATGCCTAATGTCGTCTTTTTTCTTTCTTCTTCAATACTAAATTATTTTTCTTCTTCATTTGCTTTTTATACTTAAATTCATTTTATGCCTTATGTCGTTGTTTTTTCTTTCTTTTCATTACTAAATTATTTTTCTTCTTCATTTGATTTTTATACTTAAATTCATTTTATGCCTTATGTCGTTTTTTTCTTTCTTTTCAATAGTAAATTATTTTTCTTGTTCATTTGATTTTTATACTTAAATTCATCTTATGCCTAATGTCGTCTTTTTTCTTTCTTCTTCAATACTAAATTATTTTTCTTGTTCATTTGATTTTTATACTTAAATTCATTTTATGCCTTATGTCGTTTTTTTTTCTTTCTTTTCAATACTAAATTATTTTTCTTGTTCATTTGATTTTTAAACTTAAATTCATCTTATGCCGAATGTCGTCTTTTTTTCTTTCTTCTTCAATACTAAATTATTTTTATTCTTCATTTGATTTTTATACTTAAATTCATCTTATGCCTAATGTCGTTTTTTTCTTTCTTCTTCAATACTAAATTATTTTACTTCTTCATTTGATTTTTATACTTAAATTCATTTTATGCCTTATGTCGTTTTTTTATTTCTTCTTCAATACTAAATTATTTTTCTTCTTCAATTGATTTTTATACTTAAATTCATCTTATGCCTAATGTCGTCTTTTTTCTTTCTTCTTCAATACTAAATTATTTTTCTTCTTCATTTGATTTTTATACTTAAATTCATTTTATGCCTTATGTCGTTTTTTTATTTCTTCTTCAATACTAAATTATTTTTCTTCTTCAATTGATTTTTATACTTAAATTCATCTTATGCCTAATGTCGTCTTTTTTCTTTCTTCTTCAATACTAAATTATTTTTCTTCTTCATTTGATTTTTATACTTAAATTCATTTTATGCCTTATGTCGTTTTTTTTTCTTTCTTTTCAATACTAAATCATTTTTCTTGTTCATTTGATTTTTATACTTAAATTCATCTCATGCCGAATGTCGTCTTTTTTCTTTCTTCTTCAATACTAAATTATTTTTCTTCTTCATTTGATTTTTATACTTAAATTCATCTTATGCCTAATGTCGTCTTTTTTCTTTCTTCTTCAATACTAAATTATTTTACTTCTTCATTTGATTTTTATACTTAAATTCATTTTATGCCTTATGTCGTTTTTTTATTTCTTCTTCAATACTAAATTATTTTTCTTCTTCAATTGATTTTTATACTTAAATTCATCTTATGCCTAATGTCGTCTTTTTTCTTTCTTCTTCAATACTAAATTATTTTTCTTCTTCATTTGATTTTTATACTTAAATTCATTTTATGCCTTATGTCGTTTTTTTTTCTTTCTTTTCAATACTAAATTATTTTTCTTGTTCATTTGATTTTTATACTTAAATTCATCTTATGCCGAATGTCGTCTTTTTTTCTTTCTTCTTCAATACTAAATTATTTTTCTTCTTCATTTGATTTTTATACTTAAATTCATCTTATGCCTAATGTCGTCTTTTTTCTTTCATCTTCAATACTAAATTATTTTACTTCTTCATTTGATTTTTATACTTAAATTCATTTTATGCCTTATGTCGTTTTTTTATTTCTTCTTCAATACTAAATTATTTTTCTTCTTCAATTGATTTTTATACTTAAATTCATCTTATGCCTAATGTCGTCTTTTTTCTTTCTTCTTCAATACTAAATTATTTTTCTTCTTCATTTGTTTTTTATACTTAAATTCATCTTATGCCTAATGTCGTTTTTTTCTTTCTTCTTCAATACTAAATTATTTTAATTCTTCATTTGATTTTTATACTTAAATTCATCTTATGCCTAATGTCGTCTTTTTTCTTTCTTCTTCAATACTAAATTATTTTTCTTCTTCAATTGATTTTTATACTTAAATTCATCTTATGCCTAATGTCGTCTTTTTTCTTTCTTCTTCAATACTAAATTATTTTTCTTCTTCATTTGATTTTTATACTTAAATTCATTTTATGCCGAATGTCGTCTTTTTTTCTTTCTTCTTCAATACTAAATTATTTTTCTTCTTCATTTGATTTTTATACTTAAATTCATCTTATGCCGAATGTCGTCTTTTTTTCTTTCTTCTTCAATACTAAATTATTTTTCTTCTTCAATTGATTTTTATACTTAAATTCATCTTATGCCTAATGTCGTCTTTTTTCTTTCTTCTTCAATACTAAATTATTTTTCTTCTTCATTTGATTTTTATACTTAAATTCATTTTATGCCTTATGTCGTTTTTTTTTCTTTCTTTTCAATACTAAATTATTTTTCGCGTTCATTTGATTTTTATACTAAAATTCATCTTATGCCGAATGTCGTCTTTATTTCTTTCTTCTTCAATACTAAATTATTTTTCTTCTTCAATTGATTTTTATACTTAAATTCATCTTATGCCTAATGTCGTCTTTTTTCTTTCTTCTTCAATACTAAATTATTTTTCTTCTTCATTTGCTTTTTATACTTAAATTCATTTTATGCCTTATGTCGTTGTTTTTTCTTTCTTCTTCAATACTAAATTATTTTTCTTCTTCATTTGATTTTCATACTTAAATTCATCTTATGCCGAATGTCGTCTTTTTTTCTTTCTTCATCAATACTAAATTATTTTTCTTCTTCAATTGATTTTTATACTTAAATTCATCTTATGCCTAATGACGTCTTTTTTCTTTCTTCTTCAATACTAAATTATTTTTCTTCTTCATTTGATTTTCATACTTAAATTCATCTTATGCCTAATGTCGTCTTTTTTCTTTCTTCTTCAATACTAAATTATTTTTCTTCTTCATTTGATTTTTATACTTAAATTCATTTTATGCCTTATGTCGTTTTTTTTTTCTTTCTTTTCAATACTAAATTATTTTTCTTGTTCATTTGATTTTTATACTTAAATTCATCTTATGCCGAATGTCGTCTTTTTTTCTTTCTTCTTCAATACTAAATTATTTTTATTCTTCATTTGATTTTTATACTTAAATTCATCTTATGCCTAATGTCGTTTTTTTCTTTCTTCTTCAATACTAAATTATTTTACTTCTTCATTTGATTTTTATACTTAAATTCATTTTATGCCTTATGTCGTTTTTTTATTTCTTCTTCAATACTAAATTATTTTTCTTCTTCAATTGATTTTTATACTTAAATTCATCTTATGCCTAATGTCGTCTTTTTTCTTTCTTCTTCAATACTAAATTATTTTTCTTCTTCATTTGATTTTTATACTTAAATTCATTTTATGCCTTATGTCGTTTTTTTATTTCTTCTTCAATACTAAATTATTTTTCTTCTTCAATTGATTTTTATACTTAAATTCATCTTATGCCTAATGTCGTCTTTTTTCTTTCTTCTTCAATACTAAATTATTTTTCTTCTTCATTTGATTTTTATACTTAAATTCATCTTATGCCTAATGTCGTCTTTTTTCTTTCTTCTTCAATACTAAATTATTTTTCTTGTTCATTTGATTTTTATACTTAAATTCATTTTATGCCTTATGTCGTTTTTTTCTTTCTTTTCAATACTAAATTATTTTTCTTGTTCATTTGATTTTTATACTTAAATTCATTTTATGCCTTATGTCGTTTTTTTCTTTCTTTTCAATACTAAATTATTTTTCTTGTTCATTTGATTTTTATACTTAAATTCATCTTATGCCTAATGTCGTCTTTTTTCTTTCTTCTTCAATACTAAATTATTTTTCTTGTTCATTTGATTTTTATACTTAAATTCATCTTATGCCTAATGTCGTCTTTTTTCTTTCTTCTTCAATACTAAATTATTTTTCTTCTTCATTTGATTTTTATACTTAAATTCATCTTATGCCTAATGTCGTCTTTTTTTTTCTTCTTCAATACTAAATTATTTTTCTTCTTCATTTGATTTTTATACTTAAATTCATTTTATGCCTTATGTCGTTGTTTTTTCTTTCTTTTCATTACTAAATTATTTTTCTTGTTCATTTGATTTTTATACTTAAATTCATCTTATGCCGAATGTCGTCTTTTTTTCTTTCTTCTTCAATACTAAATTATTTTTCTTCTTCAATTGATTTTTATACTGAAATTCATCTTATGCCTAATGTCGTCTTTTTTCTTTCTTCTTCAATACTAAATTATTTTTCTTCTTCATTTGATTTTTATACTTAAATTCATTTTATGCCTTATGTCGTTGTTTTTTCTTTCTTTTCATTACTAAATTATTTTTCTTGTTCATTTGATTTTTATACTAAAATTCATCTTATGCCGAATGTCGTCTTTTTTTCTTTCTTCTTCAATACTAAATTATTTTTCTTCTTCAATTGATTTTTATACTTAAATTCATCTTATGCCTAATGTCGTCTTTTTTCTTTCTTCTTCAATACTAAATTATTTTTCTTCTTCAATTGATTTTTATACTTAAATTCATCTTATGCCTAATGTCGTCTTTTTTTTTCTTCTTCAATACTAAATTATTTTTCTTCTTCATTTGATTTTTATACTTAAATTCATTTTATGCCTTATGTCGTTGTTTTTTCTTTCTTTTCATTACTAAATTATTTTTCTTGTTCATTTGATTTTTATACTTAAATTCATCTTATGCCGAATGTCGTCTTTTTTTCTTTCTTCTTCAATACTAAATTATTTTTCTTCTTCAATTGATTTTTATACTTAAATTCATTTTATGCCTTATGTCGTTTTTTTTTCTTTCTTTTCAATACTAAATTATTTTTCTTCTTCATTTGATTTTTATACTTAAATTCATTTTATGCCTTATGTCATTTTTTTTTTTCTTTTCAATACTAAATTATTTTTCTTGTTCATTTGATTTTTATACTAAAATTCATCTTATGCCGAATGTCGTCTTTTTTTCTTTCTTCTTCAATACTAAATTATTTTTCTTCTTCAATTGATTTTTATACTTAAATTCATCTTATGCCTAATGTCGTCTTTTTTCTTTCTTCTTCAATACTAAATTATTTTTCTTCTTCATTTGCTTTTTATACTTAAATTCATTTTATGCCTTATGTCGTTGTTTTTTCTTTCTTTTCATTACTAAATTATTTTTCTTGTTCATTTGATTTTTATACTTAAATTCATCTTATGCCGAATGTCGTCTTTTTTTCTTTCTTCATCAATACTAAATTATTTTTCTTCTTCAATTGATTTTTATACTTAAATTCATCTTATGCCTAATGACGTCTTTTTTCTTTCTTCTTCAATACTAAATTATTTTTCTTCTTCATTTGATTTTCATACTTAAATTCATCTTATGCCTAATGTCGTCTTTTTTCTTTCTTCTTCAATACTAAATTATTTTTCTTGTTCATTTGATTTTTATACTTAAATTCATTTTATGCCTTATGTCGTTTTTTTTTCTTTCTTTTCAATACTAAATTATTTTTCTTGTTCATTTGATTTTTAAACTTAAATTCATCTTATGCCGAATGTCGTCTTTTTTTCTTTCTTCTTCAATACTAAATTATTTTTATTCTTCATTTGATTTTTATACTTAAATTCATCTTATGCCTAATGTCGTTTTTTTCTTTCTTCTTCAATACTAAATTATTTTACTTCTTCATTTGATTTTTATACTTAAATTCATTTTATGCCTTATGTCGTTTTTTTATTTCTTCTTCAATACTAAATTATTTTTCTTCTTCAATTGATTTTTATACTTAAATTCATCTTATGCCTAATGTCGTCTTTTTTCTTTCTTCTTCAATACTAAATTATTTTTCTTCTTCATTTGATTTTTATACTTAAATTCATTTTATGCCTTATGTCGTTTTTTTATTTCTTCTTCAATACTAAATTATTTTTTTTCTTCAATTGATTTTTATACTTAAATTCATCTTATGCCTAATGTCGTCTTTTTTCTTTCTTCTTCAATACTAAATTATTTTTCTTCTTCATTTGATTTTTATACTTAAATTCATTTTATGCCTTATGTCGTTTTTTTTTCTTTCTTTTCAATACTAAATTATTTTTCTTGTTCATTTGATTTTTATACTTAAATTCATCTTATGCCGAATGTCGTCTTTTTTCTTTCTTCTTCAATACTAAATTATTTTTCTTCTTCATTTGATTTTTATACTTAAATTCATCTTATGCCTAATGTCGTCTTTTTTCTTTCTTCTTCAATACTAAATTATTTTACTTCTTCATTTGATTTTTATACTTAAATTCATTTTATGCCTTATGTCGTTTTTTTATTTCTTCTTCAATACTAAATTATTTTTCTTCTTCAATTGATTTTTATACTTAAATTCATCTTATGCCTAATGTCGTCTTTTTTCTTTCTTCTTCAATACTAAATTATTTTTCTTCTTCATTTGATTTTTATACTTAAATTCATTTTATGCCTTATGTCGTTTTTTTTTCTTTCTTTTCAATACTAAATTATTTTTCTTGTTCATTTGATTTTTATACTTAAATTCATCTTATGCCGAATGACGTCTTTTTTTCTTTCTTCTTCAATACTAAATTATTTTTCGTCTTCATTTGATTTTTATACTTAAATTCATCTTATGCCTAATGTCGTCTTTTTTCTTTCATCTTCAATACTAAATTATTTTACTTCTTCATTTGATTTTTATACTTAAATTCATTTTATGCCTTATGTCGTTTTTTTATTTCTTCTTCAATACTAAATTATTTTTCTTCTTCAATTGATTTTTATACTTAAATTCATCTTATGCCTAATGTCGTCTTTTTTCTTTCTTCTTCAATACTAAATTATTTTTCTTCTTCATTTGTTTTTTATACTTAAATTCATCTTATGCCTAATGTCGTTTTTTTCTTTCTTCTTCAATACTAAATTATTTTAATTCTTCATTTGATTTTTATACTTAAATTCATCTTATGCCTAATGTCGTCTTTTTTCTTTCTTCTTCAATACTAAATTATTTTTCTTCTTCAATTGATTTTTATACTTAAATTCATCTTATGCCTAATGTCGTCTTTTTTCTTTCTTCTTCAATACTAAATTATTTTTCTTCTTCATTTGATTTTTATACTTAAATTCATTTTATGCCGAATGTCGTCTTTTTTTCTTTCTTCTTCAATACTAAATTATTTTTCTTCTTCATTTGATTTTTATACTTAAATTCATCTTATGCCGAATGTCGTCTTTTTTTCTTTCTTCTTCAATACTAAATTATTTTTCTTCTTCAATTGATTTTTATACTTAAATTCATCTTATGCCTAATGTCGTCTTTTTTCTTTCTTCTTCAATACTAAATTATTTTTCTTCTTCATTTGATTTTTATACTTAAATTCATTTTATGCCTTATGTCGTTTTTTTTTCTTTCTTTTCAATACTAAATTATTTTTCTCGTTCATTTGATTTTTATACTAAAATTCATCTTATGCCGAATGTCGTCTTTTTTTCTTTCTTCTTCAATACTAAATTATTTTTCTTCTTCAATTGATTTTTATACTTAAATTCATCTTATGCCTAATGTCGTCTTTTTTCTTTCTTCTTCAATACTAAATTATTTTTCTTCTTCATTTGCTTTTTATACTTAAATTCATTTTATGCCTTATGTCGTTGTTTTTTCTTTCTTTTCATTACTAAATTATTTTTCTTCTTCATTTGATTTTTATACTTAAATTCATTTTATGCCTTATGTCGTTTTTTTCTTTCTTTTCAATAGTAAATTATTTTTCTTGTTCATTTGATTTTTATACTTAAATTCATCTTATGCCTAATGTCGTCTTTTTTCTTTCTTCTTCAATACTAAATTATTTTTCTTGTTCATTTGATTTTTATACTTAAATTCATTTTATGCCTTATGTCGTTTTTTTTTCTTTCTTTTCAATACTAAATTATTTTTCTTGTTCATTTGATTTTTAAACTTAAATTCATCTTATGCCGAATGTCGTCTTTTTTTCTTTCTTCTTCAATACTAAATTATTTTTATTCTTCATTTGATTTTTATACTTAAATTCATCTTATGCCTAATGTCGTTTTTTTCTTTCTTCTTCAATACTAAATTATTTTACTTCTTCATTTGATTTTTATACTTAAATTCATTTTATGCCTTATGTCGTTTTTTTATTTCTTCTTCAATACTAAATTATTTTTCTTCTTCAATTGATTTTTATACTTAAATTCATCTTATGCCTAATGTCGTCTTTTTTCTTTCTTCTTCAATACTAAATTATTTTTCTTCTTCATTTGATTTTTATACTTAAATTCATTTTATGCCTTATGTCGTTTTTTTATTTCTTCTTCAATACTAAATTATTTTTCTTCTTCAATTGATTTTTATACTTAAATTCATCTTATGCCTAATGTCGTCTTTTTTCTTTCTTCTTCAATACTAAATTATTTTTCTTCTTCATTTGATTTTTATACTTAAATTCATTTTATGCCTTATGTCGTTTTTTTTTCTTTCTTTTCAATACTAAATCATTTTTCTTGTTCATTTGATTTTTATACTTAAATTCATCTCATGCCGAATGTCGTCTTTTTTCTTTCTTCTTCAATACTAAATTATTTTTCTTCTTCATTTGATTTTTATACTTAAATTCATCTTATGCCTAATGTCGTCTTTTTTCTTTCTTCTTCAATACTAAATTATTTTACTTCTTCATTTGATTTTTATACTTAAATTCATTTTATGCCTTATGTCGTTTTTTTATTTCTTCTTCAATACTAAATTATTTTTCTTCTTCAATTGATTTTTATACTTAAATTCATCTTATGCCTAATGTCGTCTTTTTTCTTTCTTCTTCAATACTAAATTATTTTTCTTCTTCATTTGATTTTTATACTTAAATTCATTTTATGCCTTATGTCGTTTTTTTTTCTTTCTTTTCAATACTAAATTATTTTTCTTGTTCATTTGATTTTTATACTTAAATTCATCTTATGCCGAATGTCGTCTTTTTTTCTTTCTTCTTCAATACTAAATTATTTTTCTTCTTCATTTGATTTTTATACTTAAATTCATCTTATGCCTAATGTCGTCTTTTTTCTTTCATCTTCAATACTAAATTATTTTACTTCTTCATTTGATTTTTATACTTAAATTCATTTTATGCCTTATGTCGTTTTTTTATTTCTTCTTCAATACTAAATTATTTTTCTTCTTCAATTGATTTTTATACTTAAATTCATCTTATGCCTAATGTCGTCTTTTTTCTTTCTTCTTCAATACTAAATTATTTTTCTTCTTCATTTGTTTTTTATACTTAAATTCATCTTATGCCTAATGTCGTTTTTTTCTTTCTTCTTCAATACTAAATTATTTTAATTCTTCATTTGATTTTTATACTTAAATTCATCTTATGCCTAATGTCGTCTTTTTTCTTTCTTCTTCAATACTAAATTATTTTTCTTCTTCAATTGATTTTTATACTTAAATTCATCTTATGCCTAATGTCGTCTTTTTTCTTTCTTCTTCAATACTAAATTATTTTTCTTCTTCATTTGATTTTTATACTTAAATTCATTTTATGCCGAATGTCGTCTTTTTTTCTTTCTTCTTCAATACTAAATTATTTTTCTTCTTCATTTGATTTTTATACTTAAATTCATCTTATGCCGAATGTCGTCTTTTTTTCTTTCTTCTTCAATACTAAATTATTTTTCTTCTTCAATTGATTTTTATACTTAAATTCATCTTATGCCTAATGTCGTCTTTTTTCTTTCTTCTTCAATACTAAATTATTTTTCTTCTTCATTTGATTTTTATACTTAAATTCATTTTATGCCTTATGTCGTTTTTTTTTCTTTCTTTTCAATACTAAATTATTTTTCGCGTTCATTTGATTTTTATACTAAAATTCATCTTATGCCGAATGTCGTCTTTATTTCTTTCTTCTTCAATACTAAATTATTTTTCTTCTTCAATTGATTTTTATACTTAAATTCATCTTATGCCTAATGTCGTCTTTTTTCTTTCTTCTTCAATACTAAATTATTTTTCTTCTTCATTTGCTTTTTATACTTAAATTCATTTTATGCCTTATGTCGTTGTTTTTTCTTTCTTCTTCAATACTAAATTATTTTTCTTCTTCATTTGATTTTCATACTTAAATTCATCTTATGCCGAATGTCGTCTTTTTTTCTTTCTTCATCAATACTAAATTATTTTTCTTCTTCAATTGATTTTTATACTTAAATTCATCTTATGCCTAATGACGTCTTTTTTCTTTCTTCTTCAATACTAAATTATTTTTCTTCTTCATTTGATTTTCATACTTAAATTCATCTTATCCCTAATGTCGTCTTTTTTCTTTCTTCTTCAATACTAAATTATTTTTCTTGTTCATTTGATTTTTATACTTAAATTCATTTTATGCCTTATGTCGTTTTTTTTTCTTTCTTTTCAATACTAAATTATTTTTCTTGTTCATTTGATTTTTAAACTTAAATTCATCTTATGCCGAATGTCGTCTTTTTTTCTTTCTTCTTCAATACTAAATTATTTTTATTCTTCATTTGATTTTTATACTTAAATTCATCTTATGCCTAATATCGTTTTTTTCTTTCTTCTTCAATACTAAATTATTTTACTTCTTCATTTGTTTTTTATACTTAAATTCATCTTATGCCTAATGTCGTTTTTTTCTTTCTTCTTCAATACTAAATTATTTTAATTCTTCATTTGATTTTTATACTTAAATTCATCTTATGCCTAATGTCGTCTTTTTTCTTTCATCTTCAATACTAAATTATTTTACTTCTTCATTTGATTTTTATACTTAAATTCATTTTATGCCTTATGTCGTTTTTTTATTTCTTCTTCAATACTAAATTATTTTTCTTCTTCAATTGATTTTTATACTTAAATTCATCTTATGCCTAATGTCGTCTTTTTTCTTTCTTCTTCAATACTAAATTATTTTTCTTCTTCATTTGTTTTTTATACTTAAATTCATCTTATGCCTAATGTCGTTTTTTTCTTTCTTCTTCAATACTAAATTATTTTAATTCTTCATTTGATTTTTATACTTAAATTCATCTTATGCCTAATGTCGTCTTTTTTCTTTCTTCTTCAATACTAAATTATTTTTCTTCTTCAATTGATTTTTATACTTAAATTCATCTTATGCCTAATGTCGTCTTTTTTCTTTCTTCTTCAATACTAAATTATTTTTCTTCTTCATTTGATTTTTATACTTAAATTCATTTTATGCCGAATGTCGTCTTTTTTTCTTTCTTCTTCAATACTAAATTATTTTTCTTCTTCATTTGATTTTTATACTTAAATTCATCTTATGCCTAATGTCGTCTTTTTTCTTTCTTCTTCAATACTAAATTATTTTTCTTCTTCATTTGATTTTTATACTTAAATTCATCTTATGCCTAATGTCGTCTTTTTTCTTTCTTCTTCAATACTAAATTATTTTTCTTCTTCATTTGATTTTTATACTTAAATTCATCTTATGCCTAATGTCGTCTTTATTCTTTCTTCTTCAATACTAAATTATTCTTCTTCTTCATTTGATTTTTATACTTAAATTCATTTTATGCCTTATGTCGTTTTTTTTTCTTTCTTTTCAATACTAAATTATTTTTCTTGTTCATTTGATTTTTATACTAAAATTCATCTTATGCCGAATGTCGTCTTTTTTTCTTTCTTCTTCAATACTAAATTATTTTTCTTCTTCAATTGATTTTTATACTTAAATTCATCTTATGCCTAATGTCGTCTTTTTTCTTTCTTCTTCAATACTAAATTATTTTTCTTCTTCATTTGATTTTTATACTTAAATTCATTTTATGCCTTATGTCGTTTTTTTTTCTTTCTTTTCAATACTAAATTATTTTTCTCGTTCATTTGATTTTTATACTAAAATTCATCTTATGCCGAATGTCGTCTTTTTTTCTTTCTTCTTCAATACTAAATTATTTTTCTTCTTCAATTGATTTTTATACTTAAATTCATCTTATGCCTAATGTCGTCTTTTTTCTTTCTTCTTCAATACTAAATTATTTTTCTTCTTCATTTGCTTTTTATACTTAAATTCATTTTATGCCTTATGTCGTTGTTTTTTCTTTCTTTTCATTACTAAATTATTTTTCTTGTTCATTTGATTTTTATACTTAAATTCATCTTATGCCGAATGTCGTCTTTTTTTCTTTCTTCATCAATACTAAATTATTTTTCTTCTTCAATTGATTTTTATACTTAAATTCATCTTATGCCTAATGACGTCTTTTTTCTTTCTTCTTCAATACTAAAGTATTTTTCTTCTTCATTTGATTTTCATACTTAAATTCATCTTATCCCTAATGTCGTCTTTTTTCTTTCTTCTTCAATACTAAATTATTTTTCTTGTTCATTTGATTTTTATACTTAAATTCATTTTATGCCTTATGTCGTTTTTTTTTCTTTCTTTTCAATACTAAATTATTTTTCTTGTTCATTTGATTTTTAAACTTAAATTCATCTTATGCCGAATGTCGTCTTTTTTTCTTTCTTCTTCAATACTAAATTATTTTTATTCTTCATTTGATTTTTATACTTAAATTCATCTTATGCCTAATGTCGTTTTTTTCTTTCTTCTTCAATACTAAATTATTTTACTTCTTCATTTGATTTTTATACTTAAATTCATTTTATGCCTTATGTCGTTTTTTTATTTCTTCTTCAATACTAAATTATTTTTCTTCTTCAATTGATTTTTATACTTAAATTCATCTTATGCCTAATGTCGTCTTTTTTCTTTCTTCTTCAATACTAAATTATTTTTCTTCTTCATTTGATTTTTATACTTAAATTCATTTTATGCCTTATGTCGTTTTTTTATTTCTTCTTCAATACTAAATTATTTTTCTTCTTCAATTGATTTTTATACTTAAATTCATCTTATGCCTAATGTCGTCTTTTTTCTTTCTTCTTCAATACTAAATTATTTTTCTTCTTCATTTGATTTTTATACTTAAATTCATTTTATGCCTTATGTCGTTTTTTTTTCTTTCTTTTCAATACTAAATTATTTTTCTTGTTCATTTGATTTTTATACTTAAATTCATCTTATGCCGAATGTCGTCTTTTTTCTTTCTTCTTCAATACTAAATTATTTTTCTTCTTCATTTGATTTTTATACTTAAATTCATCTTATGCCTAATGTCGTCTTTTTTCTTTCTTCTTCAATACTAAATTATTTTACTTCTTCATTTGATTTTTATACTTAAATTCATTTTATGCCTTATGTCGTTTTTTTATTTCTTCTTCAATACTAAATTATTTTTCTTCTTCAATTGATTTTTATACTTAAATTCATCTTATGCCTAATGTCGTCTTTTTTCTTTCTTCTTCAATACTAAATTATTTTTCTTCTTCATTTGATTTTTATACTTAAATTCATTTTATGCCTTATGTCGTTTTTTTTTCTTTCTTTTCAATACTAAATTATTTTTCTTGTTCATTTGATTTTTATACTTAAATTCATCTTATGCCGAATGTCGTCTTTTTTTCTTTCTTCTTCAATACTAAATTATTTTTCTTCTTCATTTGATTTTTATACTTAAATTCATCTTATGCCTAATGTCGTCTTTTTTCTTTCATCTTCAATACTAAATTATTTTACTTCTTCATTTGATTTTTATACTTAAATTCATTTTATGCCTTATGTCGTTTTTTTATTTCTTCTTCAATACTAAATTATTTTTCTTCTTCAATTGATTTTTATACTTAAATTCATCTTATGCCTAATGTCGTCTTTTTTCTTTCTTCTTCAATACTAAATTATTTTTCTTCTTCATTTGATTTTTATACTTAAATTCATCTTATGCCTAATGTCGTTTTTTTCTTTCTTCTTCAATACTAAATTATTTTAATTCTTCATTTGATTTTTATACTTAAATTCATCTTATGCCTAATGTCGTCTTTTTTCTTTCTTCTTCAATACTAAATTATTTTTCTTCTTCAATTGATTTTTATACTTAAATTCATCTTATGCCTAATGTCGTCTTTTTTCTTTCTTCTTCAATACTAAATTATTTTTCTTCTTCATTTGATTTTTATACTTAAATTCATTTTATGCCGAATGTCGTCTTTTTTTCTTTCTTCTTCAATACTAAATTATTTTTCTTCTTCATTTGATTTTTATACTTAAATTCATCTTATGCCTAATGTCGTCTTTTTTCTTTCTTCTTCAATACTAAATTATTTTTCTTCTTCATTTGATTTTTATACTTAAATTCATCTTATGCCTAATGTCGTCTTTTTTCTTTCTTCTTCAATACTAAATTATTTTTCTTCTTCATTTGATTTTTATACTTAAATTCATCTTATGCCTAATGTCGTCTTTTTTCTTTCTTCTTCAATACTAAATTATTCTTCTTCTTCATTTGATTTTTATACTTAAATTCATTTTATGCCTTATGTCGTTTTTTTTTCTTTCTTTTCAATACTAAATTATTTTTCTTGTTCATTTGATTTTTATACTAAAATTCATCTTATGCCGAATGTCGTCTTTTTTTCTTTCTTCTTCAATACTAAATTATTTTTCTTCTTCAATTGATTTTTATACTTAAATTCATCTTATGCCTAATGTCGTATTTTTTCTTTCTTCTTCAATACTAAATTATTTTTCTTCTTCATTTGATTTTTATACTTAAATTCATTTTATGCCTTATGTCGTTTTTTTTTCTTTCTTTTCAATACTAAATTATTTTTCTCGTTCATTTGATTTTTATACTAAAATTCATCTTATGCCGAATGTCGTCTTTTTTTCTTTCTTCTTCAATACTAAATTATTTTTCTTCTTCAATTGATTTTTATACTTAAATTCATCTTATGCCTAATGTCGTCTTTTTTCTTTCTTCTTCAATACTAAATTATTTTTCTTCTTCATTTGCTTTTTATACTTAAATTCATTTTATGCCTTATGTCGTTGTTTTTTCTTTCTTTTCAATACTAAATTATTTTTCTTGTTCATTTGATTTTTATACTTAAATTCATCTTATGCCGAATGTCGTCTTTTTTTCTTTCTTCATCAATACTAAATTATTTTTCTTCTTCAATTGATTTTTATACTTAAATTCATCTTATGCCTAATGACGTCTTTTTTCTTTCTTCTTCAATACTAAATTATTTTTCTTCTTCATTTGATTTTCATACTTAAATTCATCTTATCCCTAATGTCGTCTTTTTTCTTTCTTCTTCAATACTAAATTATTTTTCTTGTTCATTTGATTTTTATACTTAAATTCATTTTATGCCTTATGTCGTTTTTTTTTCTTTCTTTTCAATACTAAATTATTTTTCTTGTTCATTTGATTTTTAAACTTAAATTCATCTTATGCCGAATGTCGTCTTTTTTTCTTTCTTCTTCAATACTAAATTATTTTTATTCTTCATTTGATTTTTATACTTAAATTCATCTTATGCCTAATGTCGTTTTTTTCTTTCTTCTTCAATACTAAATTATTTTACTTCTTCATTTGATTTTTATACTTAAATTCATTTTATGCCTTATGTCGTTTTTTTATTTCTTCTTCAATACTAAATTATTTTTCTTCTTCAATTGATTTTTATACTTAAATTCATCTTATGCCTAATGTCGTCTTTTTTCTTTCTTCTTCAATACTAAATTATTTTTCTTCTTCATTTGATTTTTATACTTAAATTCATTTTATGCCTTATGTCGTTTTTTTATTTCTTCTTCAATACTAAATTATTTTTCTTCTTCAATTGATTTTTATACTTAAATTCATCTTATGCCTAATGTCGTCTTTTTTCTTTCTTCTTCAATACTAAATTATTTTTCTTCTTCATTTGATTTTTATACTTAAATTCATTTTATGCCTTATGTCGTTTTTTTTTCTTTCTTTTCAATACTAAATTATTTTTCTTGTTCATTTGATTTTTATACTTAAATTCATCTTATGCCGAATGTCGTCTTTTTTCTTTCTTCTTCAATACTAAATTATTTTTCTTCTTCATTTGATTTTTATACTTAAATTCATCTTATGCCTAATGTCGTCTTTTTTCTTTCTTCTTCAATACTAAATTATTTTACTTCTTCATTTGATTTTTATACTTAAATTCATTTTATGCCTTATGTCGTTTTTTATTTCTTCTTCAATACTAAATTATTTTTCTTCTTCAATTGATTTTTATACTTAAATTCATCTTATGCCTAATGTCGTCTTTTTTCTTTCTTCTTCAATACTAAATTATTTTTCTTCTTCATTTGATTTTTATACTTAAATTCATTTTATGCCTTATGTCGTTTTTTTTTCTTTCTTTTCAATACTAAATTATTTTTCTTGTTCATTTGATTTTTATACTTAAATTCATCTTATGCCGAATGTCGTCTTTTTTTCTTTCTTCTTCAATACTAAATTATTTTTCTTCTTCATTTGATTTTTATACTTAAATTCATCTTATGCCTAATGTCGTCTTTTTTCTTTCATCTTCAATACTAAATTATTTTACTTCTTCATTTGATTTTTATACTTAAATTCATTTTATGCCTTATGTCGTGTTTTTATTTCTTCTTCAATACTAAATTATTTTTCTTCTTCAATTGATTTTTATACTTAAATTCATCTTATGCCTAATGTCGTCTTTTTTCTTTCTTCTTCAATACTAAATTATTTTTCTTCTTCATTTGATTTTTATACTTAAATTCATCTTATGCCTAATGTCGTTTTTTTCTTTCTTCTTCAATACTAAATTATTTTTCTTCTTCAATTGATTTTTATACTTAAATTCATCTTATGCCTAATGTCGTCTTTTTTCTTTCTTCTTCAATACTAAATTATTTTTCTTCTTCATTTGATTTTTATACTTAAATTCATTTTATGCCTTATGTCGTTGTTTTTTCTTTCTTTTCAATACTAAATTATTTTTCTTGTTCATTTGATTTTTATACTTAAATTCATCTTATGCCGAATGTCGTCTTTTTTTCTTTCTTCTTCAAAACTAAATTATTTTTCTTCTTCAATTGATTTTTATACTTAAATTCATCTTAGGCCGAATGTCGTCTTTTTTTCTTTCTTTTCAATACTAAATTATTTTTCTTCTTCATTTGATTTTTATACTTAAATTCATTTTATGCCTTATGTCGTTTTTTTTCTTTCTTCTTCAATACTAAATTATTTTTCTTCTTCATTTGATTTTTATACTTAAATTCATTTTATGCCGAATGTCGTCTTTTTTTCTTTCTTCTTCAATACTAAATTATTTTTCTTCTTCAATTGATTTTTATACTTAAATTCATCTTATGCCTTATGTCGTCTTTTTTCTTTCTTCTTCAATACTAAATTATTTTTCTTCTTCATTTGATTTTTATACTTAAATTCATTTTATGCCTTATGTCGTTTTTTTTCTTTCTTTTCAATACTAAATTATTTTTCTTGTTCATTTGATTTTTATACTTACATTCATCTTATGCCGAATGTCGTCTTTTTTTCTTTCTTCTTCAATACTAAATTATTTTTCTTCTTCATTTGATTTTTATACTTAAATTCATCTTATGCCTAATGTCGTTTTTTTCTTTCTTCTTCAATACTAAATTATTTTACTTCTTCATTTGATTTTTATACTTAAATTCATTTTATGCCTTATGTCGTTTTTTTATTTCTTCTTCAATTCTAAATTATTTTTCTTCTTCAATTGATTTTTATACTTAAATTCATCTTATGCCTAATGTCGTCTTTTTTCTTACTTCTTCAATACTAAATTATTTTTCTTCTTCATTTGATTTTTATACTTAAATTCATTTTATGCCTTATGTCGTTTTTTTATTTCTTCTTCAATACTAAATTATTTTTCTTCTTCAATTGATTTTTATACTTAAATTCATCTTATGCCTAATGTCGTCTTTTTTCTTTCTTCTTCAACACTAAATTATTTTTCTTCTTCATTTGATTTTTATACTTAAATTCATTTTATGCCTTATGTCGTTTTTTTTTCTTTCTTTTCAATACTAAATTATTTTTCTTGTTCATTTGATTTTTATACTTAAATTCATCTTATGCCGAATGTCGTCTTTTTTTCTTTCTTCTTCAATATTAAATTATTTTTCTTCTTCATTTGATTTTTATACTTAAATTCATCTTATGCCTAATGTCGTCTTTTTTCTTTCTTCTTCAATACTAAATTATTTTACTTCTTCATTTGATTTTTATACTTAAATTCATTTTATGCCTTATGTCGTTTTTTTATTTCTTCTTCAATACTAAATTATTTTTCTTCTTCAATTGATTTTTATACTTAAATTCATCTTATGCCTAATGTCGTCTTTTTTCTTTCTTCTTCAATACTAAATTATTTTTCTTCTTCATTTGATTTTTATACTTAAATTCATTTTATGCCTTATGTCGTTTTTTTTTCTTTCTTTTCAATACTAAATTATTTTTCTTGTTCATTTGATTTTTATACTTAAATTCATCTTATGCCGAATGTCGTCTTTTTTTCTTTCTTCTTCAATACTAAATTATTTTTCTTCTTCATTTGATTTTTATACTTAAATTCATCTTATGCCTAATGTCGTCTTTTTTCTTTCTTCTTAAATACTAAATTATTTTTCTTCTTCATTTGATTTTTATACTTAAATTCATTTTATGCCTTATGTCGTTTTTTTTCTTTCTTCTTCAATACTAAATTATTTTTCTTCTTCATTTGATTTTTATACTTAAATTCATCTTATGCCTAATGTCGTCTTTTTTCTTTCTTCTTCAATACTAAATTATTTTTCTTCTTCATTTGATTTTTATACTTAAATTCATCTTATGACTTATGTCGTCTTTTTTCTTTCTTCTGCAATACTAAATTATTTTTCTTCTTCATTTGATTTTCATACTTAAATTCATCTTATGCCTAATGTCGTCTTTTTCCTTTCTTCTTCAATACTAAATTATTTTACTTCTTCATTTGATTTTTAAACTTAAATTCATTTTATGCCTTCTGTCGTTTTTTTTCTTTCTTCTTCAATACTAAATTATTTTTCTTCTTCAATTGATTTTTATACTTAAATTCATCTTATGCCTAATGTCGTCTTTTTTCTTTCTTCTTCAATACTAAATTATTTTTCTTCTTCAATTGATTTTTATACTTAAATTCATCTTATGCCTTATGTCGTCTTTTTTCTTTCTTCTTCAATACTAAATTATTTTTCTTCTTCATTTGATTTTTATACTTAAATTCATCTTATGCCTAATGTCGTCTTTTTTCTTTCTTCTTCAATACTAAATTATTTTTCTTCTTCAATTGATTTTTATTCTTAAATTCATCTTATGCCGAATGTCGTCTTTTTTCTTTCTTCTTCAATACTAAATTATTTTTCTTGTTCATTTGATTTTTATACTTAAATTCATCTTATGCCTAATGTCGTCTTTTTTCTTTCTTCTTCAATACTAAATTATTTTTCTTCTTCATTTGATTTTTATACTTAAATTCATTTTATGCCTTATGTCGTTTTTTTTTCTTTCTTTTCAATACTAAATTATTTTTCTTGTTCATTTGATTTTTATACTTAAATTCATCTTATGCCGAATGTCGTCTTTTTTTCTTTCTTCTTCAATACTAAATTATTTTTCTTCTTCATTTGATTTTTATACTTAAATTCATCTTATGCCTAATGTCGTCTTTTTTCTTTCTTCTTCAATACTAAATTATTTTTCTTCTTCATTTGATTTTTATACTTAAATTCATTTTATGCCTTATGTCGTTTTTTTTCTTTCTTCTTCAATACTAAATTATTTTTCTTCTTCATTTGATTTTTATACTTAAATTCATCTCATGCCTAATGTCGTCTTTTTTCTTTCTTCTTCAATACTAAATTATTTTTCTTCTTCATTTGATTTTTATACTTAAATTCATCTTATGACTTATGTCGTCTTTTTTCTTTCTTCTGCAATACTAAATTATTTTTCTTCTTCATTTGATTTTCATACTTAAATTCATCTTATGCCTAATGTCGTCTTTTTCCTTTCTTCTTCAATACTAAATTATTTTACTTCTTCATTTGATTTTTAAACTTAAATTCATTTTATGCCTTCTGTCGTTTTTTTTCTTTCTTCTTCAATACTAAATTATTTTTCTTCTTCAATTGATTTTTATACTTAAATTCATCTTATGCCTAATGTCGTCTTTTTTCTTTCTTCTTCAATACTAAATTATTTTTCTTCTTCAATTGATTTTTATACTTAAATTCATCTTATGCCTTATGTCGTCTTTTTTCTTTCTTCTTCAATACTAAATTATTTTTCTTCTTCATTTGATTTTTATACTTAAATTCATCTTATGCCTAATGTCGTCTTTTTTCTTTCTTCTTCAATACTAAATTATTTTTCTTCTTCAATTGATTTTTATTCTTAAATTCATCTTATGCCGAATGTCGTCTTTTTTCTTTCTTCTTCAATACTAAATTATTTTTCTTGTTCATTTGATTTTTATACTTAAATTCATTTTATGCCTTATCTCGTTTTTTTTTCTTTCTTTTCAATACTAAATTATTTTTCTTGTTCATTTGATTTTTATACTTAAATTCATCTTATGCCGAATGTCGTCTTTTTTTCTTTCTTCTTCAATACTAAATTATTTTTCTTCTTCAATTGATTTTTATACTTAAATTCATCTCATGCCTAATGTCGTCTTTTTTCTTTCTTCTTCAATACTAAATTATTTTTATTCTTCATTTGATTTTTATACTTAAATTCATTTTATGCCTTATGTCGTTTTTTTTCTTTCTTTTCAATACTAAATTATTTTTCTTGTTCATTTGATTTTTATACTAAAATTCATCTTATGCCGAATGTCGTCTTTTTTTCATTCTTCTTCAATACTAAATTATTTTTCTTCTTCAATTGATTTTTATACTTAAATTCATCTTATGCCTAATGTCGTCTTTTTTCAATCTTCTTCAATACTAAATTATTTTTCTTCTTCATTTGATTTTTATACTTAAATTCATCTTATGCCGAATGTCGTCTTTTTTTCTTTCTTCTTCAATACTAAATTATTTTTCTTCTTCAATTGATTTTTATACTTAAATTCATCTTATGCCTAATGCCGTTTTTTTTCTTTCTTTTCAATACTAAATTATTTTTCTTCTTCAATTGATTTTTATACTTAAATTCATCTTATGCCTTATGTCGTCTTTTTTCTTTCTTCTTCAATACTAAATTATTTTTCTTCTTCATTTGATTTTTATACTTAAATTCATCTTATGCCTAATATCGTCTTTTTTCTTTCTTCTTCAATACTAAATTATTTTTCTTCTTCAATTGATTTTTATACTTAAATTCATCTTATGCCGAATGTCGTCTTTTTTCTTTCTTCTTCAATACTAAATTATTTTTCTTGTTCATTTGATTTTTATACTTAAATTCATTTTATGCCTTATCTCGTTTTTTTTTCTTTCTTTTCAATACTAAATTATTTTTCTTGTTCATTTGATTTTTATACTTAAATTCATCTTATGCCGAATGTCGTCTTTTTTTCTTTCTTCTTCAATACTAAATTATTTTTCTTCTTCAATTGATTTTTATACTTAAATTCATCTCATGCCTAATGTCGTCTTTTTTCTTTCTTCTTCAATACTAAATTATTTTTCTTCTTCATTTGATTTTTATACTTAAATTCATCTTATGCCTTATGTCGTTGTTTTTTCTTTCTTTTCAATACTAAATTATTTTTCTTCTTCAATTGATTTTTATACTTAAATTCATCTTATGCCTAATGTCGTCTTTTTCCTTTCTTCTTCAATACTAAATTATTTTTCTTCTTCATTTGATTTTTATACTTAAATTCATCTTTGCCTAATGTCGTCTTTTTTCTTTCTTCTTCAATACTAAATTATTTTTCTTCTTCAATTGATTTTTATACTTAAATTCATCTTATGCCTAATGTCGTCTTTTTTCTTTCTTCTTCAATACTAAATTATTTTTCTTCTTCGTTTGATTTTTATACTTAAATTCATCTTTGCCGAATGTCGTCTTTTTTCTTTCTTCTTCAATACTAAATTATTTTTCTTCTTCAATTGATTTTTATACTTAAATTCATCTTATGCCTAATGTCGTCTTTTTTCTTTCTTCTTCAATACTAAATTATTTTTCTTCTTCATTTGATTTTTATACTTAAATTCATCTTATGCCTAATGTCGTCTTTTTTCTTTCTTCTTCAATACTAAATTATTTTTCTTCTTCAATTGATTTTTATACTTAAATTCATCTTATGCCTAATGTCGTCTTTTTTCTTTCTTCTTCAATACTAAATTATTTTTCTTCTTCATTTGATTTTTATACTTAAATTCATCTTATGCCTAATGTCGTCTTTTTTCTTTCTTCTTCAATACTAAATTATTTTTCTTCTTCATTTGATTTTTATACTTAAATTCATTTTATGCCTTATGTCGTTTTTTTTTCTTTCTTTTCAATACTAAATTATTTTTCTTGTTCATTTGATTTTTATACTTAAATTCATCTTATGCCGAATGTCGTCTTTTTTTCTTTCTTCTTCAATACTAAATTATTTTTCTTCTTCATTTGTTTTTTATACTTAAATTCATTTTATGCCTTATGTCGTTTTTTTTTCTTTCTTTTCAATACTAAATTATTTTTCTTGTTCATTTGATTTTTATACTTACATTCATCTTATGCCGAATGTCGTCTTTTTTTCTTTCTTCTTCAATACTAAATTATTTTTCTTCTTCAATTGATTTTTATACTTAAATTCATCTTATGCCGAATGTCGTCTTTTTTCTTTCTTCTTCAATACTAAATTATTTTTCTTCTTCAATTGATTTTTATACTTAAATTCATCTTATGCCTAATGTCGTCTTTTTTCTTTCTTCTTGAATACTAAATTATTTTTCTTCTTCAATTGATTTTTATACTTAAATTCATCTTATGCCTAATGTCGTCTTTTTTCTTTCTTCTTCAATACTAAATTATTTTTCTTCTTCATTTGATTTTTATACTTAAATTCATCTTATGCCTAATGTCGTCTTTTTTCTTTCTTCTTCAATACTAAATTATTTTTCTTCTTCATTTGATTTTTATACTTAAATTCATTTTATGCCTTATGTCGTTTTTTTTTCTTTCTTTTCAATACTAAATTATTTTTCTTGTTCATTTGATTTTTATACTTAAATTCATCTTATGCCGAATGTCGTCTTTTTTTCTTTCTTCTTCAATACTAAATTATTTTTCTTCTTCATTTGTTTTTTATACTTAAATTCATTTTATGCCTTATGTCGTTTTTTTTTCTTTCTTTTCAATACTAAATTATTTTTCTTGTTCATTTGATTTTTATACTTACATTCATCTTATGCCGAATGTCGTCTTTTTTTCTTTCTTCTTCAATACTAAATTATTTTTCTTCTTCAATTGATTTTTATACTTAAATTCATCTTATGCCGAATGTCGTCTTTTTTCTTTCTTCTTCAATACTAAATTATTTTTCTTCTTCAATTGATTTTTATACTTAAATTCATCTTATGCCTAATGTCGTCTTTTTTCTTTCTTCTTGAATACTAAATTATTTTTCTTCTTCAATTGATTTTTATACTTAAATTCATCTTATGCCTAATGTCGTCTTTTTTCTTTCTTCTTCAATACTAAATTATTTTTCTTCTTCAATTGATTTTTATACTTAAATTAATCTTATGCCTAATGTCGTCTTTTTTCTTTCTTCTTCAATACTAAATTATTTTTCTTGTTCATTTGATTTTTATACTTAAATTCATCTTATGCCTAATGTCGTATTTTTTCTTTGTTCTTCAATACTAAATTATTTTTCTTCTTCAATTGATTTTTATACTTAAATTCATCTTATGCCTAATGTCGTCTTTTTTCTTTCTTCTTCAATACTAAATTATTTTTCTTCTTCCTTTGATTTTTATACTTAAATTGATTTTATGCCTTATCTCGTTTTTTTTTCTTTCTTTTCAATACTAAATTATTTTTCTTGTTCATTTGATTTTTATACTTAAATTCATCTTATGCCGAATGTCGTCTTTTTTTCTTTCTTCTTCAATACTAAATTATTTTTCTTCTTCAATTGATTTTTATACTTAAATTCATCTTATGCCAATGTCGTCTTTTTTCTTTCTTCTTCAATACTAAATTATTTTTCTTCTTCATTTGATTTTTATACTTAAATTCATCTTATGCCTTATGTCGTTTTATTTTTCTTTCTTTTCAATACTAAATTATTTTTCTTGTTCATTTGATTTTTATACTTAAATTCATCTTATGCCGAATGTCGTCTTTTTTTCTTTCTTCTTCAATACTAAATTATTTTTCTTCTTCAATTGATTTTTATACTTAAATTCATCTTATGCCTAATGTCGTCTTTTTTCTTTCTTCTTCAATACTAAATTATTTTTCTTCTTCATTTGATTTTTATACTTAAATTCATTTTATGCCTTATGTCGTTGTTTTTTCTTTCTTTTCAATACTAAATTATTTTTCTTGTTCATTTGATTTTTATACTAAAATTCATCTTATGCCGAATGTCGTCTTTTTTTCTTTCTTCTTCAATACTAAATTATTTTTCTTCTTCAATTGATTTTTATACTTAAATTCATCTTATGCCTAATGTCGTCTTTATTCTTTCTTATTCAATACTAAATTATTTTTCTTCTTCATTTGATTTTTATACTTAAATTCATTTTATGCCTTATATCGTTTTTTTTTCTTTCTTTTCAATACTAAATTATTTTTCTTGTTCATTTGATTTTTATACTTAAATTCATCTTATGCCGAATGTCGTCTTTTTTTCTTTCTTCTTCAATACTAAATTATTTTTCTTCTTCATTTGATTTTTATACTTAAATTCATTTTATGCCTTATGTCGTTTTTTTTTCTTTCTTTTCAATACTAAATTATTTTTCTTGTTCCTTTGATTTTTATACTTAAATTCATCTTATGCCGAATGTCGTCTTTTTTTCTTTCTTCTTCAATACTAAATTATTTTTCTTCTTCAATTGATTTTTATACTTAAATTCATCTTATGCCTAATGTCGTCTTTTTTCTTTCTTCTTCAATACTAAATTATTTTTCTTCTTCATTTGATTTTTATACTTAAATTCATCTTATGCCTAATGTCGTCTTTTTTCTTTCTTCTTCAATAGTAAATTATTTTTCTTCTTCATTTGATTTTTATACTTAAATTCATCTTATGCCTAATGTCGTCTTTTTTCTTTCTTCTTCAATACTAAATTATTTTTCTTCTTCATTTGATTTTTATACTTAAATTCATCTTATGCCTAATGTCGTCTTTTTTCTTTCTTCTTCAATACTAAATTATTTTTCTTCTTCAATTGATTTTTATACTTAAATTCATCTTATGCCTATTGTCGTCTTTTTTCTTTCTTCTTCAATACTAAATTATTTTTCTTGTTCATTTGATTTTTATACTTAAATTCATCTTATGCCTAATGTCGTCTTTTTTCTTTCTTCTTCAATACTAAATTATTTTTCTTCTTCAATTGATTTTTATACTTAAATTCATCTTATGCCTAATGTCGTCTTTTTTCTTTCTTCTTCAATACTAAATTATTTTTCTTCTTCATTTGATTTTTATACTTAAATTCATTTTATGCCTTATGTTGTTTTTTTTCTTTCTTTTCAATACTAAATTATTTTTCTTGTTCATTTGATTTTTATACTTAAATTCATCTTATGCCGAATGTCGTCTTTTTTTCTTTCTTCTTCAATACTAAATTATTTTTCTTCTTCAATTGATTTTTATACTTAAATTCATCTTATGCCTAATGTCGTCTTTTTTCTTTCTTCTTCAATACTAAATTATTTTTCTTCTTCATTTGATTTTTATACTTAAATTCATTTTATGCCTTATGTCGTTTTTTTTCTTTCTTTTCAATACTAAATTATTTTTCTTGTTCATTTGATTTTTATACTTAAATTCATCTTATGCCGAATGTCGTCTTTTTTTCTTTCTTCTTCAATACTAAATTATTTTTCTTCTTCAATTGATTTTTATACTTAAATTCATCTTATGCCGAATGTCATCTTTTTTTCTTTCTTCTTCTATACTAAATTATATTGCTTCTTCATTTGATTTTTATACTTAAATTCATCTTATGCCTAATGTCGTCTTTTTTCTTTCTTCTTCAATACTAAATTATTTTTCTTCTTCGTTTGATTTTTATACTTAAATTCATCTTATGCCTAATGTCGTCTTTTTTCTTTCTTCTTCAATACTAAATTATTTTTCTTCTTCATTTGATTTTTATACTTAAATTCATCTTATGCCTAATGTCGTCTTTTTTCTTTCTTCTTCAATACTAAATTATTTTTCTTCTTCATTTGATTTTTATACTTAAATTCATCTTATGCCTAATGTCGTCTTTTTTCTTTCTTCTTCAATACTAAATTATTTTTCTTCTTCATTTGATTTTTATACTTAAATTCATTTTATGCCTTATGTCGTTTTTTTTTCTTTCTTTTCAATACGAAATTATTTTTCTTCTTCAATTGATTTTTATACTTAAATTCATCTTATGCCGAATGTCGTCTTTTTTCTTTCTTTTCAATACTAAATTATTTTTCTTCTTCAATTGATTTTTATACTTAAATTCATTTTATGCCTTATGTCGTTTTTTTTTCTTTCTTTTCAATACTAAATTATTTTTCTTCTTCAATTGATTTTTATACTTAAATTCATCTCATGCCTAATGTCGTCTTTTTTCTTTCTTCTTCAATACTAAATTATTTTTCTTCTTCAATTGATTTTTATACTTAAATTCATCTTATGCCGAATGTCGTCTTTTTTCTTTCTTCTTCAATACTAAATTATTTTTCTTCTTCATTTGATTTTTATACTTAAATTCATTTTATGCCTTATGTCGTTTTTTTTTCTTTCTTTTCAATACTAAATTATTTTTCTTCTTCAATTGATTTTTATACTTAAATTCATCTCATGCCTAATGTCGTCTTTTTTCTTTCTTCTTCAATACTAAATTATTTTTCTTCTTCAATTGATTTTTATACTTAAATTCATCTTATGCCGAATGTCGCCTTTTTTCTTTCTTCTTCAATACTAAATTATTTTTCTTCTTCATTTGATTTTTATACTTAAATTCATTTTATGCCTTATGTCGTTTTTTTTTCTTTCTTTTCAATACTAAATTATTTTTCTTCTTCATTTGATTTTTATACTTAAATTCATTTTATGCCTTATGTCGTTTTTTTTTCTTTCTTTTCAATACTAAATTATTTTTCTTCTTCATTTGATTTTTATACTTAAATTCATTTTATGCCTTATGTCGTTTTTTTTTCTTTCTTTTCAATACTAAATTATTTTTCTTCTTCAATTGATTTTTATACTTAAATTCATCTCATGCCTAATGTCGTCTTTTTTCTTTCTTCTTCAATACTAAATTATTTTTCTTCTTCAATTGATTTTTATACTTAAATTCATTTTATGCCTTATGTCGTTTTTTTTTTCTTTCTTTTCAATACTAAATTATTTTTCTTCTTCAATTGATTTTTATACTTAAATTCATCTTATGCCGAATGTCGTCTTTTTTCTTTCTTCTTCAATACTAAATTATTTTTCTTCTTCAATTGATTTTTATACTTAAATTCATCTTATGCCTAATGTCGTCTTTTTTCTTTCTTCTTCAATACTAAATTATTTTTCTTCTTCATTTGATTTTTATACTTAAATTCATCTTATGCCTAATGTCGTCTTTTTTCTTTCTTCTTCAATACTAAATTTTTTTTCTTCTTCATTTGATTTTTATACTTAAATTCATCTTATGCCTAATGTCGTCTTTTTTCTTTCTTCTTCAATACTAAATTATTTTTCTTCTTCATTTGATTTTTATACTTAAATTTATCTTATGCCTAATGTCGTCTTTTTTCTTTCTTCTTCAATACTAAATTATTTTTCTTGTTCATTTGATTTTTATACTTAAATTCATTTTATGCCTTATGTCGTTTTTTTTTCTTTCTTTTCAATACTAAATTATTTTTCTTCTTCAATTGATTTTTATACTTAAATTCATCTTATGCCGAATGTCGTCTTTTTTCTTTCTTCTTCAATACTAAATTATTTTTCTTCTTCAATTGATTTTTATACTTAAATTCATCTTATGCCTAATGTCGTCTTTTTTCTTTCTTCTTCAATACTAAATTATTTTTCTTCTTCATTTGATTTTTATACTTAAATTCATCTCATGCCTAATGTCGTCTTTTTTCTTTCTTCTTCAATACTAAATTATTTTTCTTCTTCAATTGATTTTTATACTTAAATTCATCTTATGCCGAATGTCGTCTTTTTTCTTTCTTCTTCAATACTAAATTATTTTTCTTCTTCATTTGATTTTTATACTTAAATTCATTTTATGCCTTATGTCGTTTTTTTTTCTTTCTTTTCAATACTAAATTATTTTTCTTCTTCATTTGATTTTTATACTTAAATTCATTTTATGCCTTATGTCGTTTTTTTTTCTTTCTTTTCAATACTAAATTATTTTTCTTCTTCATTTGATTTTTATACTTAAATTCATTTTATGCCTTATGTCGTTTTTTTTTCTTTCTTTTCAATACTAAATTATTTTTCTTCTTCAATTGATTTTTATACTTAAATTCATCTCATGCCTAATGTCGTCTTTTTTCTTTCTTCTTCAATACTAAATTATTTTTCTTCTTCAATTGATTTTTATACTTAAATTCATTTTATGCCTTATGTCGTTTTTTTTTTCTTTCTTTTCAATACTAAATTATTTTTCTTCTTCAATTGATTTTTATACTTAAATTCATCTTATGCCGAATGTCGTCTTTTTTCTTTCTTCTTCAATACTAAATTATTTTTCTTCTTCATTTGATTTTTATACTTAAATTCATTTTATGCCTTATGTCGTTTTTTTTTCTTTCTTTTCAATACTAAATTATTTTTCTTCTTCAATTGATTTTTATACTTAAATTCATCTCATGCCTAATGTCGTCTTTTTTCTTTCTTCTTCAATACTAAATTATTTTTCTTCTTCAATTGATTTTTATACTTAAATTCATCTTATGCCGAATGTCGCCTTTTTTCTTTCTTCTTCAATACTAAATTATTTTTCTTCTTCATTTGATTTTTATACTTAAATTCATTTTATGCCTTATGTCGTTTTTTTTTCTTTCTTTTCAATACTAAATTATTTTTCTTCTTCATTTGATTTTTATACTTAAATTCATTTTATGCCTTATGTCGTTTTTTTTTCTTTCTTTTCAATACTAAATTATTTTTCTTCTTCATTTGATTTTTATACTTAAATTCATTTTATGCCTTATGTCGTTTTTTTTTCTTTCTTTTCAATACTAAATTATTTTTCTTCTTCAATTGATTTTTATACTTAAATTCATCTCATGCCTAATGTCGTCTTTTTTCTTTCTTCTTCAATACTAAATTATTTTTCTTCTTCAATTGATTTTTATACTTAAATTCATTTTATGCCTTATGTCGTTTTTTTTTTCTTTCTTTTCAATACTAAATTATTTTTCTTCTTCAATTGATTTTTATACTTAAATTCATCTTATGCCGAATGTCGTCTTTTTTCTTTCTTCTTCAATACTAAATTATTTTTCTTCTTCAATTGATTTTTATACTTAAATTCATCTTATGCCTAATGTCGTCTTTTTTCTTTCTTCTTCAATACTAAATTATTTTTCTTCTTCATTTGATTTTTATACTTAAATTCATCTTATGCCTAATGTCGTCTTTTTTCTTTCTTCTTCAATACTAAATTTTTTTTCTTCTTCATTTGATTTTTATACTTAAATTCATCTTATGCCTAATGTCGTCTTTTTTCTTTCTTCTTCAATACTAAATTATTTTTCTTCTTCATTTGATTTTTATACTTAAATTTATCTTATGCCTAATGTCGTCTTTTTTCTTTCTTCTTCAATACTAAATTATTTTTCTTGTTCATTTGATTTTTATACTTAAATTCATTTTATGCCTTATGTCGTTTTTTTTTCTTTCTTTTCAATACTAAATTATTTTTCTTCTTCAATTGATTTTTATACTTAAATTCATCTTATGCCGAATGTCGTCTTTTTTCTTTCTTCTTCAATACTAAATTATTTTTCTTCTTCAATTGATTTTTATACTTAAATTCATCTTATGCCTAATGTCGTCTTTTTTCTTTCTTCTTCAATACTAAATTATTTTTCTTCTTCATTTGATTTTTATACTTAAATTCATCTCATGCCTAATGTCGTCTTTTTTCTTTCTTCTTCAATACTAAATTATTTTTCTTCTTCAATTGATTTTTATACTTAAATTCATCTTATGCCGAATGTCGTCTTTTTTCTTTCTTCTTCAATACTAAATTATTTTTCTTCTTCATTTGATTTTTATACTTAAATTCATTTTATGCCTTATGTCGTTTTTTTTTCTTTCTTTTCAATACTAAATTATTTTTCTTCTTCATTTGATTTTTATACTTAAATTCATTTTATGCCTTATGTCGTTTTTTTTTCTTTCTTTTCAATACTAAATTATTTTTCTTCTTCATTTGATTTTTATACTTAAATTCATTTTATGCCTTATGTCGTTTTTTTTTCTTTCTTTTCAATACTAAATTATTTTTCTTCTTCAATTGATTTTTATACTTAAATTCATCTCATGCCTAATGTCGTCTTTTTTCTTTCTTCTTCAATACTAAATTATTTTTCTTCTTCAATTGATTTTTATACTTAAATTCATTTTATGCCTTATGTCGTTTTTTTTTTCTTTCTTTTCAATACTAAATTATTTTTCTTCTTCAATTGATTTTTATACTTAAATTCATCTTATGCCGAATGTCGTCTTTTTTCTTTCTTCTTCAATACTAAATTATTTTTCTTCTTCAATTGATTTTTATACTTAAATTCATCTTATGCCTAATGTCGTCTTTTTTCTTTCTTCTTCAATACTAAATTATTTTTCTTCTTCATTTGATTTTTATACTTAAATTCATCTTATGCCTAATGTCGTCTTTTTTCTTTCTTCTTCAATACTAAATTATTTTTCTTCTTCATTTGATTTTTATACTTAAATTCATCTTATGCCTAATGTCGTCTTTTTTCTTTCTTCTTCAATACTAAATTATTTTTCTTCTTCATTTGATTTTTATACTTAAATTTATCTTATGCCTAATGTCGTCTTTTTTCTTTCTTCTTCAATACTAAATTATTTTTCTTGTTCATTTGATTTTTATACTTAAATTCATTTTATGCCTTATGTCGTTTTTTTTTCTTTCTTTTCAATACTAAATTATTTTTCTTCTTCAATTGATTTTTATACTTAAATTCATCTTATGCCGAATGTCGTCTTTTTTCTTTCTTCTTCAATACTAAATTATTTTTCTTCTTCAATTGATTTTTATACTTAAATTCATCTTATGCCTAATGTCGTCTTTTTTCTTTCTTCTTCAATACTAAATTATTTTTCTTCTTCATTTGATTTTTATACTTAAATTCATCTTATGCCTAATGTCGTCTTTTTTCTTTCTTCTTCAATACTAAATTATTTTTCTTCTTCATTTGATTTTTATACTTAAATTCATCTTATGCCTAATGTCGTCTTTTTTCTTTCTTCTTCAATACTAAATTATTTTTCTTCTTCATTTGATTTTTATACTTAAATTCATTTTATGCCTTATGTCGTTTTTTTTTCTTTCTTTTCAATACGAAATTATTTTTCTTCTTCAATTGATTTTTATACTTAAATTCATCTTATGCCGAATGTCGTCTTTTTTCTTTCTTTTCAATACTAAATTATTTTTCTTCTTCAATTGATTTTTATACTTAAATTCATTTTATGCCTTATGTCGTTTTTTTTTCTTTCTTTTCAATACTAAATTATTTTTCTTCTTCAATTGATTTTTATACTTAAATTCATCTCATGCCTAATGTCGTCTTTTTTCTTTCTTCTTCAATACTAAATTATTTTTCTTCTTCAATTGATTTTTATACTTAAATTCATCTTATGCCGAATGTCGTCTTTTTTCTTTCTTCTTCAATACTAAATTATTTTTCTTCTTCATTTGATTTTTATACTTAAATTCATTTTATGCCTTATGTCGTTTTTTTTTCTTTCTTTTCAATACTAAATTATTTTTCTTCTTCAATTGATTTTTATACTTAAATTCATCTCATGCCTAATGTCGTCTTTTTTCTTTCTTCTTCAATACTAAATTATTTTTCTTCTTCAATTGATTTTTATACTTAAATTCATCTTATGCCGAATGTCGCCTTTTTTCTTTCTTCTTCAATACTAAATTATTTTTCTTCTTCATTTGATTTTTATACTTAAATTCATTTTATGCCTTATGTCGTTTTTTTTTCTTTCTTTTCAATACTAAATTATTTTTCTTCTTCATTTGATTTTTATACTTAAATTCATTTTATGCCTTATGTCGTTTTTTTTTCTTTCTTTTCAATACTAAATTATTTTTCTTCTTCATTTGATTTTTATACTTAAATTCATTTTATGCCTTATGTCGTTTTTTTTTCTTTCTTTTCAATACTAAATTATTTTTCTTCTTCAATTGATTTTTATACTTAAATTCATCTCATGCCTAATGTCGTCTTTTTTCTTTCTTCTTCAATACTAAATTATTTTTCTTCTTCAATTGATTTTTATACTTAAATTCATTTTATGCCTTATGTCGTTTTTTTTTTCTTTCTTTTCAATACTAAATTATTTTTCTTCTTCAATTGATTTTTATACTTAAATTCATCTTATGCCGAATGTCGTCTTTTTTCTTTCTTCTTCAATACTAAATTATTTTTCTTCTTCAATTGATTTTTATACTTAAATTCATCTTATGCCTAATGTCGTCTTTTTTCTTTCTTCTTCAATACTAAATTATTTTTCTTCTTCATTTGATTTTTATACTTAAATTCATCTTATGCCTAATGTCGTCTTTTTTCTTTCTTCTTCAATACTAAATTATTTTTCTTCTTCATTTGATTTTTATACTTAAATTCATCTTATGCCTAATGTCGTCTTTTTTCTTTCTTCTTCAATACTAAATTATTTTTCTTCTTCATTTGATTTTTATACTTAAATTTATCTTATGCCTAATGTCGTCTTTTTTCTTTCTTCTTCAATACTAAATTATTTTTCTTGTTCATTTGATTTTTATACTTAAATTCATTTTATGCCTTATGTCGTTTTTTTTTCTTTCTTTTCAATACTAAATTATTTTTCTTCTTCAATTGATTTTTATACTTAAATTCATCTTATGCCGAATGTCGTCTTTTTTCTTTCTTCTTCAATACTAAATTATTTTTCTTCTTCAATTGATTTTTATACTTAAATTCATCTTATGCCTAATGTCGTCTTTTTTCTTTCTTCTTCAATACTAAATTATTTTTCTTCTTCATTTGATTTTTATACTTAAATTCATCTCATGCCTAATGTCGTCTTTTTTCTTTCTTCTTCAATACTAAATTATTTTTCTTCTTCAATTGATTTTTATACTTAAATTCATCTTATGCCGAATGTCGTCTTTTTTCTTTCTTCTTCAATACTAAATTATTTTTCTTCTTCATTTGATTTTTATACTTAAATTCATTTTATGCCTTATGTCGTTTTTTTTTCTTTCTTTTCAATACTAAATTATTTTTCTTCTTCATTTGATTTTTATACTTAAATTCATTTTATGCCTTATGTCGTTTTTTTTTCTTTCTTTTCAATACTAAATTATTTTTCTTCTTCATTTGATTTTTATACTTAAATTCATTTTATGCCTTATGTCGTTTTTTTTTCTTTCTTTTCAATACTAAATTATTTTTCTTCTTCAATTGATTTTTATACTTAAATTCATCTCATGCCTAATGTCGTCTTTTTTCTTTCTTCTTCAATACTAAATTATTTTTCTTCTTCAATTGATTTTTATACTTAAATTCATTTTATGCCTTATGTCGTTTTTTTTTTCTTTCTTTTCAATACTAAATTATTTTTCTTCTTCAATTGATTTTTATACTTAAATTCATCTTATGCCGAATGTCGTCTTTTTTCTTTCTTCTTCAATACTAAATTATTTTTCTTCTTCAATTGATTTTTATACTTAAATTCATCTTATGCCTAATGTCGTCTTTTTTCTTTCTTCTTCAATACTAAATTATTTTTCTTCTTCATTTGATTTTTATACTTAAATTCATCTTATGCCTAATGTCGTCTTTTTTCTTTCTTCTTCAATACTAAATTATTTTTCTTCTTCATTTGATTTTTATACTTAAATTCATCTTATGCCTAATGTCGTCTTTTTTCTTTCTTCTTCAATACTAAATTATTTTTCTTCTTCATTTGATTTTTATACTTAAATTTATCTTATGCCTAATGTCGTCTTTTTTCTTTCTTCTTCAATACTAAATTATTTTTCTTGTTCATTTGATTTTTATACTTAAATTCATTTTATGCCTTATGTCGTTTTTTTTTCTTTCTTTTCAATACTAAATTATTTTTCTTCTTCAATTGATTTTTATACTTAAATTCATCTTATGCCGAATGTCGTCTTTTTTCTTTCTTCTTCAATACTAAATTATTTTTCTTCTTCAATTGATTTTTATACTTAAATTCATCTTATGCCTAATGTCGTCTTTTTTCTTTCTTCTTCAATACTAAATTATTTTTCTTCTTCATTTGATTTTTATACTTAAATTCATCTTATGCCTAATGTCGTCTTTTTTCTTTCTTCAATACTAAATTATTTTTCTTCTTCATTTGATTTTTATACTTAAATTTATCTTATGCCTAATGTCGTCTTTTTTCTTTCTTCTTCAATACTAAATTATTTTTCTTGTTCATTTGATTTTTATACTTAAATTCATTTTATGCCTTATGTCGTTTTTTTTTCTTTCTTTTCAATACTAAATTATTTTTCTTCTTCAATTGATTTTTATACTTAAATTCATCTTATGCCGAATGTCGTCTTTTTTCTTTCTTCTTCAATACTAAATTATTTTTCTTCTTCAATTGATTTTTATACTTAAATTCATCTTATGCCTAATGTCGTCTTTTTTCTTTCTTCTTCAATACTAAATTATTTTTCTTCTTCATTTGATTTTTATACTTAAATTCATCTTATGCCTAATGTCGTCTTTTTTCTTTCTTCAATACTAAATTATTTTTCTTCTTCATTTGATTTTTATACTTAAATTCATCTTATGCCTAATGTCGTCTTTTTTCTTTCTTCTTCAATACTAAATTATTTTTCTTGTTCATTTGATTTTTATACTTAAATTCATTTTATGCCTTATGTCGTTTTTTTTTTCTTTCTTTTCAATACTAAATTATTTTTCTTCTTCAATTGATTTTTATACTTAAATTCATCTTATGCCTAATGTCGTCTTTTTTCTTTCTTCTTCAATACTAAATTATTTTTCTTCTTCAATTGATTTTTATACTTAAATTCATCTTATGCCTAATGTCGTCTTTTTTCTTTCTTCTTCAATACTAAATTATTTTTCTTCTTCATTTGATTTTTATACTTAAATTCATTTTATGCCTTATGTCGTTTTTTTTTCTTTCTTTTCAATACTAAATTATTTTTCTTCTTCAATTGATTTTTATACTTAAATTCATCTTATGCCGAATGTCGTCTTTTTTCTTTCTTCTTCAATACTAAATTATTTTTCTTCTTCAATTGATTTTTATACTTAAATTCATCTTATGCCTAATGTCGTCTTTTTTCTTTCTTCTTCAATACTAAATTATTTTTCTTCTTCAATTGATTTTTATACTTAAATTCATCTTATGCCTAATGTCGTCTTTTTTCTTTCTTCTTCAATACTAAATTATTTTCAATTGATTTTTATTCTTAATTTCATCTCATAACTTCTGCCATCGTTTTTCTTTTTCTTCTTTTTCAATTAAAAATTATTTTCTTCACTTACATTTTTACCTCTTCGTTTCGTGTCTTAAAGATCATATTCTCCTCCTCATCCACATCCTCTTAGAAAAACAATTTGAATAATAATCCAATCTAAAAAGGGAACGAATAATTCAAACATTCTCGTCTTTTTATGTTTTGGGGAATTAATTTATTATGAACTTGATTGTCGTGTCTCTAGCTATGTGAAGTTTGCATTCCGTTTTCTCTTTCGAGATATTTATGGAAAAGGAAATGACAAAACTTGAATATTGTTTCAAGGAAGAGGCGACTGATGTTGCATTTAAAAGGTTTTAAGATTGTAGTTATCATGGAAGCAGGTAAATGGAAGTTAGTTCTCCAGGTGGGATGTGCGAGAAAAGAAACTATTGGAGAAGTGACGGATAAAAAAGTGTGTGACCTAGATGCCAATCTAGTAGCATACTTAACTTCATGCAGTTGGGGCACTAAGGAAAAGAACTGATTAGAACAGTTGTCGTGAAAACATTTGTAAAAAAAAGAAAGAAAGAGAGGAACAACGTTATGTCGGTGAGAAAATGATTGACGTCGAGATGCCTAATTAGGATTGATTATATTGCAGATCATTCTTTGGATTTTGTCAAGAATATCGCGATGCATAGCAAGAGCACCAGGAAAGATATGACAACAGTATTCAATGCACGGAGAAATGATAGATGTGCAAGATGGATTCTCACGAGAAAGATTTTCAAATGATTATTGGTAATGGTAATTGTAAAATTATCTGTTTTCTTTATAAAGTAACGTATGGATTTCATTGACCGAGCAACCATTGCTACTATCAATTAAAATTGTAAGATCTTTATATCAAAACGCTTCTTTTTAGGGAAAATAACTATTCAAGCCCACTGACTGTTATCGCTCTTTCCAGTTTTGAAAGGGGTTTCCTTACTACGTTTTAGATTGAAGTATTATGAAACGTCAACCTCTTGATTATGTAATTATTTTCTCTGTGATTTACATGTGATATTCATTTTTCTTTTTCCTGTTTTAAGTCTTTAAGCGATGCGTTTTTTTTGGTACAGTTTTTTGTGATTCACTTACGACAGTCCTCGAGGTTCGACAAATGACTGTCCCCTCTATGACATACTGGCTTCATTAAGTCGAAGTCATTTTTCGTAATAGATTTGAGAAAGCGTCTGTACACAGCTGACAGATTAGACATTTCTGAAGAAGTTTGGCGGCATGTCTGGCAACCATGACTAAGAACATAAGTTTTTAGGTCAATGCTTTCTTTCTCTAACAACTTTCAATGTTCGGCAAAACTACCCCAATTGAATGCTGTCCTCCTCTCAATTTCCTTATTTACGATATATCTTCTAAATAACGTTTCCCTTTAAAACGTGACTCTCCAAATCTTCGGTTCCTTTGTGGTACTTAGCAATTTGTCTCCCTTTTTTAAAACTCCTACCACCTAGCTCCGTCTTCCATTCACACACGCTGCCCAGATAGGTGTATTACTAAATTTCAATAGCTCTCTTGCACCCGATATGCTATGTGAAGGTTAAATGCTACACGCTTTCCTTATGTGACAAATAAATTTCAGAACTGATCAATACATTGAGGTATTTGATGTGTTTAGTATTTACAAATTCTGTTAAATTTCTGTATAATTTTCTTGTTGCCTTTTTTTTATCATTCATTTGGTTCGTAGCTCTACATAAATTATCACATTTGGAAGTAAAACAAAAACTCTCGCTGAGAACCCTTGTTGGAAATCGATAAAAGAATGGTTGACCGTAACACTTGCACTTGCCATCTGCGCCTCAAAGATCTCTTTGAAAGTGCTGATGATCGAATCAAATACTCAGAGCTTCGATTCGATAATCAACTATCGTCGAAAATACGATAACGAAGTTATCACGCTGAAATGTTTCCCCATCTAGTTTCACAAAATTTTGCAAATTCTAGCCTCACCTCAGACCACATATTTTTTGGCGTATAAAATCTTTCTAACCGGATTTATATTTTATACTTATCTAAAATCTCATTTGTGTCTATGATGTAAAAACATTAAGTTTATTATTACGATAAACTACATCCGACAAATTTCTTCATCTCGTTTATTATTACGATAAACTACATCCGACAACAAGGCCTCTGATCGGGTTAAATTGCAGCTGTTCTCAGGTCCACCATGA
>OZ010587.1:65043845-65198845 GCA_963932145.1 Acanthosepion lycidas | reverse complement strand
AGGTTCGCTAAGAGAATTGCAGGTTCTGGTTTGTCTGAGGATTTTCCATTTAACCTTAGGTGATTTTCCTTCTTCCTTGAATTTCCAAAATATCTCGAAAGCGATGTCATATTTAGTTTAGCCATATTTGTATAGGAGTTCATGTGATTGTAATGCCTATCCTTAAAAGGTCTTCTATTTGACCCCAAATACAGCCTAATATCTCTGCGGTTCTTTGATGAGATATAGCACATATACACTATGGATTTGGTTAAGCACCTGTTTAATAATAGACATTGACCGGGGATTTTACAATTACATAGCATTTCTTCCTGGGGTTTATTACAACTTGTATTTAGGTTGTGTTTATTATCTCTATGAAGTTTCAGTATTCTATTGTTATGCGATTTAATAATTTTATCTAGATTTCTAGAACAGCTATAACTAATTTTTAAGGTATTTCGATTGAAGATCTGGCTTAATTTACTCTCCGTAGGGAAGTGCTTGTTAATTAGATTTAAAAATTTGTGTCCTAATTTGGTACGGACTAATTTGTTGAAGAGAGGTGTATACCAAATTATTCTCCTTCCTCTCTATTGTTTTTTTTTTTTTTTTGAGTAACAACAATTTTCTCTATATTTAATTTCTGAAGATCTGTAACCGCTGTCGGTAAGGATTTTGTCATAGATAATTTTGTGTTTATCGAATATTTCCTTGCTAGATGAGTGCTTGTTTATACGGCGTTCAACGGATGATGGGATATGTTTAAAAACTGGCATTGGGTGATTGGAATTAGGGTTTATATAAATGGTGTTAGCGTTATTTTTCAAGAAGGGTTGGAAATTATGGTTAAGTTTAAGGTTACATCTAAGAAGTCAATTTTTTTATGTTAGAATTAATTTTTAACCTTGAGGTGTAAAGATTTAAACACTCTATGAATCCATTTCCTCAACTTGTCAAATTGCTTCCGGTAGAATTATTTACTAGAATCAAACCATCGTCGCTATATATCCCTATATTATTTAGAGTAATTTCATTGTGAAGTGAGAGATTATATAGAATAAACATTTCGACTAAGTCCGATGATTCAGCAGAATCCAGCGATCCCACCGATACATCAAAGTTTTCACCAGATTTTTTCATCCATTGTTTGTTGTTGTGTATCATAATTGATTTCCTGAATTTAGGATGATGTCGATTTCATCCTTACAAATATCGGAGTAAAACTCGGCTAACTCCAAGACTGTTTCGAAAAGGTCTTTAGATATCGATGGATAGACGTCCACGATGTCAAATTGGCTGAAGGTACTGCTGTTCTTGTTATTGCGGCTTTTAGATCCATTAATCACTTCTGAAGTGCTGACCCATTGGATTAGGTCGCGCTAACTCTTTATCTGTTTGTTTACACGTTCCAGGATCGTTTTACTAATTCTCCCTATTTCAGATTTGGTCGGGTTGATAATCCTACTTTAGAAAGTCAGGTCTATGGCCTTGCAGTAGAATGTAGGCTTCCCTACCCGTCGAAGTGCAGTTGAAATGCACTGAAACAAAGTTGCATATTTGTAGTGAGTAATATGTTTTTTTCTATATGATAAACTGATAATAAAGGAATAATTATCGCTCTACTATCGGCATCGAGCCCTCTTTTGGATTAATGCTATGACCATTGGAATTTATATATTAATTTCATTCTCATCGCATCGGATATTATATATATATATATATATATATATATATATATATATATATATGTGTGTGTCTACTATACCAACCCAAAAGCCTGTAAGAACTTTAAAGTCGAATACAATAATTTTTCTTTTCCATACCGCATGAGTTCCTGGTGAAATCAGTTGTCACGATTTACAGTTGGCTCTAGAAGCTGGTAGCTATATTTGGTGCCTATAGCGAATTTTAAATAAAAACTTATGCTAAATGCTTTACACTCATATCCATCGCTTTTTAAAAAGTATAGTTAATAAATAAATTATAAGTATTTTAAATCACCCTGTATATCTGCTAATATATTATATATATCTTGTTTACCAGAGGCGGGTATTGAACTCATCGCCTCGAGGTAAGCGAGCGACATATTACCACTGAGTATGTTTACTAGGTCATGTCCCTTAAGACATTCACCTAATGGTTTATGGAAATAAAATGTAATGTCGGCTCTTCTTTATAGTTCACGCTGATGTTGTGTTTTATAGTTTATTAAGTGTAATTTAAGAGGTGAAATGAAAAACGCGAGGGAAAAACAATTCAGAAGCGGTTGAAAAGAGAAAAAAATTAAATGAAAAGAATATAAAACATTAATGATAAAAATGAATAAATGCGCCAGGATGGAGTTGATAGAAATAATATGCTCTCTGAAAATGAAAAAAGTCACGTTATTCATACCAGTTTGAGCACCAACCATTTTTATGAGCTGACGCGTGTATGCCAAAAATAAATTAAAGTTTATAAATAGCACTTAATAATGATACAAATAATAAAATTCTAAATAATAAACAAAATAAAAAAAACATAATAATAAAGGAAATGATAAAACGAATTAATAATAATAATAATGATAATAATAATAATAATAATAATATGAAATAAAATGACACATATTAATACGGAATCAAATGTAATATTTCATGCAATATTATAATTATAGTAACAAAGAGAAAAGGTGCAACAGCTTCAACCTAACGGACACCTGTTTTGATCTCTAAAGAGTCAGTGTCTCCGACTGGCGATCGAACTAAAGATTTGGTATTTGTGTATGGCACCAATAGATCAGTTAGTGTCTTAGGATGACTTATCTATCACTGCAGACACTATTATGAATGCCTCAGTTTTCCTACATCATCCAGAAAATGTTTTCAATGACGTTGGAATCAATGCTTCTAAAACTGAATTCATAGGCTTCAACCAGCAATGCTCAATACAAATTATCTCAGATGAATTAATAAAATCTTTCGAATGTGTTACGCACTGAGGAAGTGAAAGAATATTCTACCGAAAAGGATGTGAAAATGTGCATAGCTAAAACTTGCTCCGCCTTAAATAAAATGGATTTAATCTGGTAATCTGATCTACTAGACAACCTCAAAAGAAGATTATTTCGAGCCACTGAAATGAATGTATGGTTTTAAACCCTGGACATCAAGAAAAACCTTAGAGTTTAAACTTGATGTAACTTACATTCGAGTGAAGAGAGCTATAATTGATATCTCCTGGAAACAAAATCAAAATAATAACAACTCCATGGACATAATCACTGATATTTCTACAATCTTACTCGAACGACGTATGCGATTTGCAGGACACTGCCAGATCTAGTTCTCTGGGCACCTAGTCTTGGAGTAAGACGATTTGTTCCACCAGAAAGCACCTACAATAACCAGCTATATTAGAACCCAGATTACCAACCTAATGACCTTGTGGCCTTGATGCAGTACCGTGATACTTGGCGTGATAGACTTATTAATGTCTGAGTTGGCTCGAATAATAAAAATAATAATTATTATAGAAAAAAAGGATAAAATAATGATAGTATATAATTTAATAAAAATAAAATCTATTATTATTATTATTATTATTATTATTATTATTATTACTGTTAACCCTAATCGTTCTCAGGAGAACAGCCCACAGCTTACGAAGGACTTTGTCTATGTAAAATATGTGCCAATTGCACAGTGGAAAATGTCATGATGCCATTTCTGACATTCGGTCTGTGGTCGGGACTCGGAAAGAAATGACTACACAGCAGAAATTAAAGGAAACAAAATACAAACAATAATAATAAAAATATTTTTAATCCGTGAAAATTTAATGGTTTTCCTATTAGAATTTTCTGATAGATCTTTCTTCTTAAGTTATTGACTAAATAATCTCATGACGAGGTTCTACAACAACAATATCAGTAACATTACCAAACAACGTAAAAATTCCTTCATCGCATCGTTAAATATTTGTGCTTAACGTTTTCAAAATATTACAATAATAATCGTAAATATGAATACAGGTTGTTATTTTAAGAAGACGGTACAATTGAGAAAATTTGAAATTTCCAACTTTTTTTCCATTTCACTAAAACAGCCGTTAAACATTTCTATATTCCCTTGTTTCTTTCATTCATTCATTTTTGCACTGAAACCAAGTAGTTTATGTCCCTCGCTGTCCGTGCGATCAAAACAGAATAGCTTATTATTTTTCAGCTATTGGCAGGAGATGTTGAACATTTGTATTTTTTTTTTTACCTTCCTGAAACCAATTAGTGTCTTTTTCTTTCTTTTCACGCAATCAAAACAGAATAGTTCATTATTTATTAAGGGATAGACAAGCACAACAACAACGAAATCAGCAACATCAACAACAACAACTACAATAATAATAATTATAATAATGATGATGATGATGATGATGATAATAATAATAATCAAAGCTAACCGTAGTGACATAGTTATTAGAGACCTCAAACAAACAAAAAATGTGTCTTCTTATTGATATGGCAGTCTCTGCAGACTGCAATGTATCTTTGAAAATGTTATAGGATACAAGAACCTTAAAATCGAAAACTCCAAAATGTGGGACATGGGACCATCAAGAATCCATGCTGTAGTTGGAGCTCTCGGAATGGTTGGAAAAGGATGCCAGTAGTTTCATTGAAGGCATTAATGGAAGTCCATGCCTTAAAGGAATAAAAAGAAAATTGTTCTCACGAGTACAACCCACACCAGACGTAGGGATTTACTTATGTAAAATGTGTGTGTGTTTTTTTAATTGATCAGTGGAAAATATCATGAAGCCATTTCTAACCTTAAGTCTCTGAGCGCAACACGGAAAGAAATGTGTACACACCAGAAATGAAAGGAAATGAAAATAATAATTAATGATAATAATAATGTAGAAATATATGCAACTTTTGGATATACAACTGGAAAATATACAACTTTTACGGGAAGAAACTGCGAGAAACTGGTATGAATGCGACCCATAACCGATTACAGAGATAGAACCGGTAACAGGACAATCAAAGCCAATCGCCGAGACATCGTGACCAAAGACCATAAGAACAGAATGTTCTTTCTTATTGACAATGGCAGTCATTGAAGATATTTTCATAATACAATGATCTTGAAGTGGAAATTTGTGGCACATAAGGACATCGTTAATTCTAGTTGTAGTTGGAGTCCACGGATTGATTCGAAAATGTTTCGATAGACTCATTAATAGATTCCTGGTAGCCCATGCCTTAAGAGATAGAAAAGGATGTACTCACAAGTAGAGCTCACACATTTAGTTCAGTTACGTGCCATTCGTGATACACGCTCAGGCGATCATGTTTCCTTTCGATACATGACTGACGAGGCCGATATTTTTCCCGCAGCACGTTGTCATTTCTTTCTGCCGTAGACAATGTGACATCCATGACTATAGAACCCTGTCTGACCTGCTATTTATCCATAGCTGAGGGGAGAAGAAGAGGTTTCATATCTTTTCTCAGGGTATTAGTACGTAAGTGAATGTAACGGATTCGACTGGAATTCGAACTCGGATCTCCGAACTCGGATCACGCCTTACGAAGAGCTTTAGCTATGTCAAATATGTGTGATTCGTTTACTTTTCTTTTACAAAAAAAAATCTTTAAAAATTTAACAAAAATGTTAAAATATTTAAAAAAATTATTAAAAAAAAGATCAGTGTAAAATTTCATAAAGCCATTTCTGACTTGGGGTCTCTGGAAGTAATGTGTTTACAAAAGAAGCCCAAGAATGTAGTAGTAGTAGTAGTAGTAGTAGTAGTAGTAGTAGTAGTAGTAATAATAATAATAATAATAATAATAATAATAATAATGATAATAATAATAAAACTATTTACATTATTCGGGCTATTGTCCTCATCTTTGTCGCTATATTTTATTTCATCCGTTGTACGCTTCGGCCTTCTTCAGGTGGTTGGAATGTCTGAAGAAGGCCGGAGCGTTCAACGGCCGAAACGTTGTAATAAATATGGCGAGAAAAATGAAGACAATAGTCCGAATAATGTAAATAGTGTAAAACACCTCATCTCAGAAATATAGAGAGATAATAATAATAATAATAATAATAATAATAATAATAATAATAATAATAAAAAGAATAAGATAAAGAAGAAGAAATGATAAAATAATAATAATAATAATAATAATAATAATAATAATAATAATAATAATAATAATATATAATGTAATAATAATAAATAAAGAATAAAATAAAAATATATCAAAAAAAAAAAATAAAAGCGATTATTACTGAGTAGCAAACAACCTTAAGACGTTATGTCACTAACGTGATTTGACCCTCAACAAATAAGGTAAGAAGAAGAAAATAAAAGCTCTTTGGAGCTGGATTGGTTAATATTTCAAAACCAAACGTAGTCTAGATTAAAATACAGCTACAAGTCGAATCATTTTACCTCTCACTCGTAATCAGTGAAATATTATTTCTTACGTCATGTTCAACAATACCGGCTTTTATATTTAGAAAACGGCTTATATGAATATTTTCTGCTCAATAAATGCTTTTCATGACGTTTCCGTCTTCTTTTAAGAATAGTCTTAAAGTACGGATTTATTTTCGGAAGAATATATTTTGATGCACCCTAAATATTTATGCTTTATTCGAATTTCAAAACAACTGTGTTTCTTCACTTCTATCGTAGTTAATAAAATAACAATTGCATAATGCTGACGCGTCTTCCGATCGCATTTCATTCAATTTTGCAAATTTGAACTTCACATCAGGACATATAAATATATCTTTTTCAAAGGAAACCAGTCTAAGCAGATCCATGTTTTATACTTATCAAAATTCTCATCTGAATCTATGATACAAAATCTAAATTAAACTACAAATTAAAATAATTTACTCATATCCTCATTTCTGTTGTTATTATCCCAACGTTTTTGACATTGCACCTTCCGACTTTGCTCAAGTATTGTTCTGTTTAACCCTCAGAGAATTTAGAACTGAACGTTTTACTTAATATACCGGGGGTTGATTTCTCTCGTTCTGCTCACCATATGTAGGGATGACGCATTCTTGTTTTTATTTAGTACCGGTCAGTTTTTGCTAACCGGGTTTCAACCAAATATACATCTGTACGCCCTGGGATTGAACTCAAATAATTTGGCACTAAATTAATGATAAAGAAAGCGTTTTAATCCACTAGGATATTGTCCTGTAGGACGCTGTTGAACTTAGACTTTGGAAAATACAGCCTAATCGTTTTTTCGTACTGACTGTTGCTGGGACTGCTGCAGCCACGTCTGATTTCATTTGATATCTGAAACCATTCGGAATGAGAAAGGGATACGTTCTAGCTAGTTCGTTAATTGAAATAATTCAGAGCGAATCGCATGAAATAAAAAAAGGGAATCAATGATATATACAGGGAAAGTAACTGCCTATTTTAACTATGATGGATTCTTCCGTCTAACTACAATTTTCACAAGGAGGGAGAGTCCAACAGACATAAAGGGGAATTACTTTTCAATTTGTTTACATTTTTCCAACTTTCATCACAATGCCTGATGCTAACCTCCAGGAGAGCAACTCTTTGCGTCTTCTTGGCTCACGTTTTACACTGACATGAACTGAACTAATTATATTGAATCAACTGTTAGATCTGCTGCTAGGAAAGTTGATTAACCGTGCCATACCAGAAAATTAATCTGGTCCGAATCCATCTCGCACAAAATATATATATATATATATATATATATATATATATATATATATATATATATATATATATATATATATATATATATATGCATGTTTCATTAAAAACTACACACTATGTGTCCAGAAAAGAAAACACTTGTTCGAAGAAAAAAAAGTCAAGAAATAAGCTTAATTGTAGCACGTTGTCTGTCGTTATTTGTGTCGTTTTTAATGAAACTTGTAGAAATGAAGGATTGCTATATATATATATATATATATATATATATATATATATATATATATATATATATATATATATACGTATTTCAAATTTAGAAGGAAGTATTTGCAAAGCCGTATGTAAATTTCCTTGCCTTGGGACATCTTATTATCGTAGATGTTTAAATGTCTGTGTCATTCTCTGAATTTTATTTTATTTGTTAATTTTTCGTTGTTTATTTTTGTTGCTCTAGACTGTGATGTTTGTACCTAGCCTTCATTTTGTCGTGGGTATTTAATTCTCCCCATCTACCCATCGATATTAATTATCAAACTGCAGCCTTTCCTCATAACTTGTTTCATTTTGAATGTGTTTACATCAGACCGTTGCTAATCATTGAAGAAAAATTGACAAGACTGCATTAAGTCTTATCACCCCATTTTTTTTTTACTTGGTAATTGACATCAGAACTTATACAAGTCATACATTAATATAAATTATTTCGTATTTCAAGTGATTTTTCCCACATATTAATAGGAGTGGATAGTCTCACCTATCGTCCGATCCGCACTCCTTCAATGTTTATTGAACAGGATTCGAGGCTCATCCCTTGTTCCCTGAGGATATGGTTTACTGGTTCGCTATCTTTTTTCGATCAGGATCACAATGAGTTATAGCTGTATCTACATATTGTGATCGAATTACTCAGTGGCTGTGACATCATATTGTGAGGGTATCGGCAGTTTGCTGTCTGCTGCTTCCGACTGGTCGTTAGATGCACGAACACTTTGGTTGCGCTTAGAGAGGCTGCATCGATCAAATGTCGCAAAATTATCGGGGCATCTGTGTCGTAATGTCTCTGCATGTATTTCCGCTTAGCAACCTAGAGACCAGATCATGCTCTGCTCTTAGCCACGTACTGGTTGTTCCATATTGCCATTGAGGACAGATACTGATTATTGTGATAGTCTATTTCCTCTCTCCTCGTAACATATCTCATGGAAATCACAGCAAAAAGAAATAAAACAGCTAAACAAAAACATATGCCCACCATGAAGCAGACTTTCTCCAATATTTGTGGTATCCATTGCAAATTCTACAGCGTAGAATCTTTTCTTGATATGACGAGAGATGTCACGTTGGTATTGTCGGAAATAGTGGTTCCTCTGTGCTATGGCGGCCGAGCATACTGATTTCAACCATGGAGAGGATTGCGGTTTCACCTGATATTTCAGAGAATGGATGAAATCGTCAATGCCGGCTTTGACCCGGGAGGAAACCACAGTGGCGCTATTTTGAGTTTGAGGATGTCAGTCGAAGGCGGCCTCACGGAGAAAATTACATAATGAGTCACAATCAGCGTGCTGGTAACGGAAAGAGGTTTTAAGGATAGTGGGGTCCTATTTAACAGATACTTGGAAGGAGATATCCATAACTACCACAGAATGGTCAGAGTTACCAAGAGGGCAGTATTGGGAAGCTCGGCAAGAGCGAGGATAATAGGCAAGAAATAGAGAAGTGGTAAGAAGTGGAGAAGCTTGTTGCTCGCTCTGCATAGGGAAACGAGTAGAGAAGTCCAGGATTTGAGTGATGGAAAAATTTAATGTCTGCATGCCGGCAACATCAGTACCTTTGTAATGTTTCAGCCACTTGTGCTGATCATTAAAGTTACCAAAGACAAAAATGTTCGCAGACTGATGGAGAGAAACTGCTTTTTCTATAATGTCTGCTATTGCGTCTAATGTACTGCAGTCTTGGGAATAGGGGGAGCGATATATGAAAATGAATTTGCTGACAAAGTTTAACAGCAAAAGACTGAAGTACATGTAAAAGTAGACGGCGGCCTCGACAGACAATTCTGTGGCCATAGGAAGAGTATCCCGGATGTAAACACCAAGGCCATGCATGTGAATGCTGGAAGCTTTTTGGTAAAGGGGAAACTAAATTGGAATCAGGTAGCAATGGAAGAATTCAAGTTAACAGGAGCAAATGATGGCTTTCAATTTTAACGCCTCGGAAACTAAATCATCAGTAAGACCCCTCTCTTCCTTCCATACGCAATGATGCTATCCTCCAGGAAATTAACTCATTGTGACTTCCCGGGCTAACGTTCTCAGCTGACATGAAGTGGAAAAACTATATTGAATCCATTACAACGTTAGCTACTAAGAAAGTCGATTCACTCTGTCGGGCGAGAACTTCGTCTCTCTTGAACGTTTTTTGAATATCTACAAGTCTACCATTCATCCATGCTTAGAATAATGCTGCCATATATGGTTTGGTGTTCCTGCGATTTACCTGGAGCACTTTGATAATATTCAATGAAGAATCTGCAATATTATTGGTCCTGATTGCCGTAAGGTTGCATCCGTGTGATTATTTTATAAATATTTTCAAGGTAACTGTTCGGATGATGTCTTTGCTATGGTAGCAAGAGTGTATGAATTTGAACACAATACTAGACTGGCGGCAAGATCGCTTCAATTTGCACTTGAGCTAGCTAGATGTAGTCGTAACTTCTAACAGTTTCTCATCTTGCATCACTCGCTTGTAAAACTCCATTCTGACTCCATGTTTTCCAAACACCTTTAACCTTCAAGAATTTCAATACAATGCTAATCACTATCTACTGTCCTCCTGTTTGCTCTTTTCTCTTTCTACTCATTATTAATGTTTCTCGAACTCAAGTGGAACTTGTACATGCGATACGTTGCTAAGGATGCAGGTAAAATGGCCGGCTCCCTCTACCGCTCCAGTAGGTACCTGACGCCTCCTGCTATCCTGCTGCGGGTGTAAGGAATGATTTGTTAGTTTTAACACCTCCAAAACGAAGCTTCTACCTGAAAGACCCCTTCTTTCCTCTTATCTGCATGGCTGATACTACCCTCCAGGAGAGGATCTCATTGCACATTCCCGGACTAACATTCTCACCTGGCATGAATTTGAAAGAGTATATTGAATCCATTGCTAAGTTTACTGCTAGTGTGGTGCTAGATATTTTTTCTCCCCTGAACTCGTACATACGATCCATTGTTAAGGATGCAGGTAAAATGGTCGACTACCTGTACCGCTCCAATAGGTACATGACACCTCCTGCTATCCTCTACCTTTACAAGAGCCAGATCGGGCCTAAAACGGAGTACTGTTGTCATATCTGTGTGGGAGCTGCCAAGACCTCACTCTTCAACCTTTACAGATCTCAAAAGCTCCTCCGAGTGAGTGATGAATTATTCTCCACCCTTCAACTCCTTTTCCACAAGCCGGATGTGACAAGCTTTTCTCTGTTCTCCCGTTACTTCCATGGAAAGTGCTCGGACGAACTCCATTCTCTGGTACCACTAAGGCAAACCTTCGTGGAAAGAGCACGCTACGACACTTACATAGTAGAAAACCACCGACGTTCCCCCTATATTTCATCGGTAAGAAGTATGCTCCACTCGAGCAACTTCTTCCCGCAAACCACTGCCCAGTGGAATCGACTCCCAACAGGATATTTCCCCAATCACTATAATCTTAACCTATTCATGGCTAGGATTAATCGTTATCTCCATCATCTATATGCACAAATAGACTCCTAACGTAACTCTCTCCCTCGAGTATCTCCTAGACTTGTAAACAGTATATCTCACGGAAAAAATAAATAAATAAATAAATAAATCCTCCACTCCCTGTAACGTCTTGCGTGTTGTTAGATCTACTGCCTTGATTTGGGTGACGCTGATTTAAAAAATCTAAAAGTTTGATGTTTTGTATTATTATGTTCCATAATTAGTAAATACTAAATTTAAAGCTAGAATAATAAAAAGAAAACAACTAAAACATATTAATGGCACTCACGAACCCATTGAATTTTTACTCGAACAACCCTACGGTTTCCCGTCCCACCTCACTCCTGTTTAATGCCCCACCTGGTTTAATGTTGTAAGTATTATAACATATATTTTACACCCTATTGTATATACGGTTAGCTTGCGGTTTATACACGAGAAATAAAAGTCGAACGTTACCATTTTGGTATTGAAAGCGATTTTTGACTCTGTGCAAAACTGAAAATATTTCTTATTATTTTTGGTTGGCCTCCGTGTTCTGGTGCGTGAAACATGGAATGCATTTCCATAGAAAGGCCTTCAGATGATCGCAGTCCCACCTAATGCGAATTGTACATTTGAAAACACGTAAATCTATTCCACCTGTAAGTTCCACAATTATCAGTAAATATAAGATTGGAGAATTCCAGTAATAGCCTCTATAATTTAGCTGAAATAATTCCTTATCAGCAGATTGTAATCTATATAATTGTGCTAAGGATAATTAAATTCGTATGTCCCGACCACGGATGTGAATTAAAAACAGATAGAACAAGCATTAACAAAAAAAAAATGGAGAAAAAGAGTTATTCATCAAATTCTCGTTACACCGAACGAAATTGCTTATCAAACGTTTCAAATAATATAATGCTCTATCCTGCCAGCCGGAGGGTTTGGGAGAATTTTACCGTGTATTGCTGCCTGTGTGGCAGTTACTGGAAGTAGCCCGCCAAAATGATCGCTCAACGTTTTCCTTATTAATTACATCGACATATCGGAATATATAGCAATGTGATAGAATATAGACAAGAGAGTGTACACGTATTACACAAGAATATGAACATATTAATATCATCTGTAAAATCTGATATTAATTATAAAATGCAAATTCAAATCATGTATTAATAATGTTTATTTTAAAGAATCTGTTATTAATTATTGGTTTCTGACAAGTCCCATATAAATTATAGATATTAAGAAAGAAAAAAAAAGAAGAAAGAAATGAAGATACAAGCATTTAATGTCTGTTTCGCTGAAATGGAAAATGTTATCTATTTCAAATCGTTTCATGGATGTTATTACAATAATCTGTTAAAGTAGATAAGCTCAAGTATTTAAGGATGCTATAGAGGAAATACTATGAATATTTCATTGTAGTCGAACGAGCCATGGGTTTATTCAATCATTAACTTGAGAATTAAGATTCTTCAGAGAATTTGAATTAAAAAAGTGTAATTTTTACGGGTTTTTCTAGTTATTACCTTTTATTTAATTTTATTTCCTTTTATTTATGATGTATACAAATTTCTTTCCGGGTCCCGACCAAAGACTTAATGTCAGAAATGGCATCATTACATTTTCCACTGTGCAATTTTGAAAGAAAAAAATCACACATATTTTACGGAGATAAAGCCCTTCCTAAGGTGTGGGCTGTACTCGTGAGAACAATTTTCTATATTTCTGTAAGGCATTGGCTACAGGAATCCATTCAATGTGTCTATTGGAATCTTTTCCAAATAATCCGAGTGCTCCAACTATAATTGAAATTGTTGATGTCCTTATGTGTCCCATTTTTGAGATTTTGATTTCAAGGCCCTTGTTTTTTGCTAGGTTTTTGAAGATCTTCAAAGATACATTGCTGTCTGCACCTTCGATTGTTCTGTCTCTGTGTATTGTGAAATCCCATCAATTTTTATGGTTCTATATTCTGAACGGGGTCTAGGTGGTGTTCTTACCAATTTCTTTCAGTTTCCTTTCAGTTTCCTTTCCGTAAAAGTTGCAGATTTTCCAGTGAAGATATTTGTCCATCTCTCATGCCGGTTTTTATATTCAGTTGGTGTCAATACCGCGCAACTACATACAATGTTTAATTTTTCTGGATATTTATCACAAAATCTGCATTTTGGGTTATCACAATTTTTTAATATATCTGCTTGATAATTTCTAGTTAGCAAAAACTGGTCTTGTGCAGCAAGCTAAAAAACCTTCGGTTTCAGCTTTTAACCCTGCACTAAGTAGCCACGGGTGTGTACGGCGTTTGTCGACATTATTATTATTATTATTATTATTATTATTATTATTATTAAAAAGAAAGTGACTCTGGTCCGAAATGAGCTAGCAGATAAGTTTTGAAAAAGGCCAACAATGAACAGTGGTATTGTAAATTCCAGTGACCGGGCCGCAAACTTTTGGTTTATAGTCTAAATACGTGTGGAAACCCCTTTCTCAAGGGGTTTGTAACATATTATTTATCATCTCTCAGGTGCGTCTCTGTCTTTGAGCAGAGTTTACTTACTTCTCCGTCAAAGGTCAGAGGGAAATTATACTGAGAGGTGCCCAGCCCTGGGGAACAGCTGCCCAACGCCGCGCCCTCTCATTGAACTAGAGAGAGGGACTATTGTTCGCACTGAGGCCAGCGCAACTGACGGTGGCGGCGGCTGTGGGCAATTTTTGTTCCTGGGCTGGATATACGCGTTCGGTTTCTCACCTTAAAAAAAAAGACCTTGTCTCACAACTCGTTTTATTGAAAAGACAGCGTAAATACCTAGTCTAAAATACAATGGGAATTACTCTGTACCCTTAGACGGCCGTCGCTATTTCGTGTTCTTGTGCCGTACTAAACATTGTTGATGTCTCTATTAAGATTGGATACGTGTCAGATTTATTTGACCAGAAAGAAAGGTCACATAAAGTGTTAATGTGAAAAACCAACAATAGTAAAGATAACAGATATTTATATTGATTTCGGAACTCACACTAGACTCCTAGAAATAATTCAGACGGAAAAGCTGAAATCATTTCCATAAGCACGGACGTTTTAATTAAGGAATCACGCGTAAGATATTAGTAAAAGCTGATAAGCACGCTTCGATAGTTACAATCCCCGAGGAAATCACCTACAGACAAAACGATATTAAGAAGATTGTTTGAAAAATGATTCGATCGTTGCGTGAAAATATGTCTGATGTCGACAATGGGCGAGCAAAATCGGTTGTCAGAAGAAAAAGACTATGGTAATCGGAACACGAGTTCAATCACATGCTATTTTTATGAATAAATATTTGCATAATTAAGGTTCCTATAGGTGAATACGGGGCATTTTACCGGAGTAGCACAATAAAGAATAGGACAACAAGTTTTTTAAATAGATGCAGAGGAAAACAAAATGTGCAATTCAAACGCGTGCTAAAATCACGCTGAAGGAACTAGTTTGTCTTCGCTTCTCAAAGATATAGTTTTCACAATTTAACTAGCATAAGCCGGCTTAGAATTAAATAGACACTGTTTCTCACTATATGAGATATGCACGTTATAGTGAGATTATTCGCTCGTGTGAGTGATCAGGCCAATTTGATTAATCAATTTGAAAGTCCGCTTAAAACTAATCTCTCCTCATTAAAGACGAATATATATATATATATATATATATATATATATATATATATATATTCGTTGTCCTCTTATTACTAAAAACAAGAACAAAATCTACTTCCATACCTCATGATGTCTGTAGGAACAGACGAAAGCTTGTAAAAAATTAAAAAGACATTATGCAACTGGAATTTATAAACGGGGATCATTTCATTCATATACAGGTTCCCGGTTGATGTATCTTATTTATATTGTTTGCGACGATGTATTCTCTCCATTTAAATCATTAACCTCTATATTAGTTTTTTGTATGAATGATTCATGAATTTATATATATATATATATATTATACACTGTTAGATTAGAACATGTAAATACTACAAATCTGTACATTTTTTTCAACGTTAAAATGAAACGTTTCTTCAGGTGGTTAACAATGATGGTACTAAAAGATTTTAATCAAAATTTAGATTAATGAAATACTACTTAAGTTTCCGTTTTCGGAAATTTTTTCATAAAAGGTAAAAAAGATGTATATAAAGAAAAAAGAAATCAAATAAGAAATCAACAGAAAAGGAAAGAGGAAAGAAAATAGAAAAAGAAAAGAAAGTCAAGAGAAAACATAAGAAATTAACCCTAATACCAAGTGAAAAGGAAAGATAGAGAATTATATTCAAATTTTCCCAGATTTTTAAAAAGAGTAAAGTCAAGAAAATGGAATATAGAAAGATGTTGACATGAATTAAACCAAAGAAATTCTGTTGAAGACAAAACAAAAAAAAAATAGAAGTCTATATTCATAATTATCCAGATTCATAAGAAGAGGAAAGTTAAGAAGATAGGAAATAGAAAAATATTGATTCGAATTTAACCAATGAAATTCTGTTGAATCAGAGGATATACACAGCGTGCCAAATTATTAACGAGACAACTTTTTTTCTAATATTTCAAAAACCGTCCAATCAATTCACACAAAATTTTCACACAATATTGGCAACACTGGCCTGCGCAATCACTGACATTTTCGTACTGATCTGCGCAAGGTAAACAAACTGGCGCCATATTTGTTATCAGTAAGGTGATTTGAGCGTACCAAATTATTAGAAAGGTTTAGTAAAATTCCCAGAATTGAGCAAACAAAACGTTTATTAATATTGCACGTGAATGTTTATGATCGAAAGAATCTAATAAATAAGATAATCAAACAAATAATAACAGATACAAAGGGACAGTTTTAAACAAATTAATAGGGAATGTGCTTTCCCTGTTTTGAAATTACTTGAAGAAGTCGACGATCCATAGAATTTGTTAATTGTAGGATGTCATCTGCTGTAATGCCGCGAGATATGTCAAGAATTGCTTCCCATAACTCAAAGTTGTTCCTGAATTGTCGTATATGTCTTGTTGTCTATATTTAAATTTCGTACTTAAATATGAAACAAGGCAAAAAGAGCAGAGGAAGGTAAATAAATAATGATAGATTTTGAGATATTCTTAAAAAAATTAAATCGGAATATGAGTCAAGTTATTCTGAATTCTTTAAAGATATTAAAATTGAACTTAATTACCTCCATTTCAATTTTGTTATTTTAAAAGTCTACTGTATAATTTAAAATTAAAATATATGCTTCATTTTTTTTTTAATAAAGTGATTTTTGTTTTATGTTTGGATGCCTTGACTCATTTTAAATATTAACTGAAAGAAAATAAAAAATAACGATTCGAGGAAAAAAAAATCCCAAAACTAGAAATATATTAGATCAATAACTAAAACGAACATGAATAAAATAATCTGAAGAACTCTGAACATTTAAAGGTCATAACTTCCATTAAACATATTTGAATAGAACAAGACGACTTCTTAAATCTAAGTAAAGTATAAAAAATTTAGTTTCATTTGTAGCAAAGAAAATGTAATATAAATCTTTCTATGCAACAGCGAATGCTGAACAGTTCCTATTCTTACAGATGGGCAAAAGATGTTTTACATAAGTTTGCAGATACGAAGCGTGATGATATAGGCGCGTAGTCATCTTACAATTTTTCGTTAGTTGATTAGTTAGTACGAGTAATTTGTCAAATAGTTTTTTTATTACGTTGGTGCAAAAATATTGTCGTTTTCTCACATAGTAACATATGGGGGAAAACGACAATATTTTTGCACCAACCTAATATTAAGGAAGTCCCATGTTATTTGGTTCATTAACAATGGCGTAGGCCGTTAGTAATTTGTATGTTATTATTTCATCCGTTTTAAGCGTTGAAAGTTTGGTTGATTCTGGGTATTTTTCAGAATGTCTACCTTAATATATTCGTCGAAATTACAATCGTTCCTGATAAAATGTTTCACAAATTCTCTTGATGTAGCATTGTTGTGTCGGACATTACGGCTGAGGCTATTAAATAGTTTGTTTAATTTATCTGTTTTGTTAATTGACTTCTTGAAGCTTTCAAATGACAGCGTGCTCAAGAATAAGTACTTCGGCTGCGGTTTATTGACGCTATTTCCTTTACCGGGTGTTATATAGAAATAAAGTGTTGCTGCTGATACTGGAGATCACAAGAGAGCAAACACGAAATACACATTGCGATCCCATTAGAATAAGTAGATCCCATAATAGTAAAGAAAAAATATATATGCGAATTAGCGTTGTTATCTAAGGGATCACTACCGGCATTACTTCGGAAGTCTGCTTGTCAAACCCTCTGCTTCAAGGCAAAGAGGAATCCAGACGAGGCTGTGCCGAAGGGCAGTGTCTACAGAAGGTAGAGAGCTACCCGACCCCGTTTTTACGGGATCTACATGCAATATTTGCCCGAGCCTACGAGCTGGGATAACCCACTATAAAATTGGCTTTGTGCCGAATCTGGCCGTGTGGGGCGGTTAGTGAATATGTCACAATACGGATTACTTCGGAAATGTGCTGTTCAAACATTTTGCCACCTGGCAGAGAGGTTGCCCAGACAAGGCTACGTCAAAGGGCAGTATCTCGTCTCGGAAGACAGTTACCCGATCCCTTTTTTACCGAGTCTACGGCGAATTTTTGGCCGAGCGTACGGGCTCGGCTGACCCACAATAAACTTGGCCACGTGCCACATCTGACCGCGTGTGGCGGTTAATGAATATCTTACTATACGCTTTATTATTTGGATCACTATTCAGTGGTTACTTTTCCAGCGAGTATTATCGAGCAAGTAGTAGTAGTGCGAATGTTATTCGAAGGCGTCTGACACCAGTATTGTTCAACGGCGCTATTATAATTGTATCTGAGATTACAAAGTCTCTACTACTACGAGAATTATGAAAGTGACAACGAGTATTCGTAGACATTACAAAAGTGACAACGAGCGTTCGTTGACATCACTGTGACATCCAACCTTTACGTCAAATTGTGACGTCAGCCGATCCCGGGTCTTATCCTGGTAACGGCGCCAATTGTGACGATCTAACCTTTAAGTGATTCGGATGAGAATCTGGTTAGATTCGATATCGGCCTCGTCGTTCCCAACTCGCTTCCAACGTCTGGTTACCGAAGTAACTACTTTGATCACCAGTCTGCCTACCCACGTTGTAAATTGATCTTAGGCAGACGAAATCAATCAGCGTTGGGGCCGTACTGCAAGCTTGAGTTCGAATGAGGGCGGTATCGCACAAGTACGGACAAAAGAAAAGAAAATAATAAGTCGAAAATGGTATCAAAAAAAGGATAGCAATACTTTATATCTGGTTGCTGGATACATAGGACTGCGACTATCTCCCGACCCGCTATATGGATTGTGACACGTGGTTTTCAGGCGAAATTCACAAGGCTTATTTTGGTGGTGTGAGTCTAAGTCGTCCTTCAAAAAATAAATTTTTCTTGGTTTGAAGATGAGTTCGGAAGTTGCGCGAATCTTGGTCAGCTCTTCGTGGTGGGTCTTCAGAGTTCTCAACTGGAACTCTCTCTCTCTCGAACTCTCGAACTCGAAACTAAAAACTAAACTAAACTGATCTTCGCTCGCTTCGAATTTGCTTATATGAACGCCCATTCAAAACCGGGGGTGGGCTCGTCGGGGTCTCAGGTTCCTTGATAAGTCTAAATCCATAAACCCCTACTTTTGTTTTCGGTCAGGAAAAATTCATTATTTCCATTTTTGGAAGTCTTCTCTTACTCCCACCTTCTCTTATTTTCATATGGACACCTCCCCATGCCCCAGAGGGGCGTCGACGGTCCTTCCCACTTCTTCGTAGTAATCCCTCATACTTAAACTCTCTGCGGCTGCCTCCTTGCGTCACATGATCACCTCCGCCTGGCTGGTTAGCGTTCAACCAATGGTCGATCAACAGTGTGGGCGTGACTAGACTAGCCTTGTTCTTAAAAAATATATATATTTTGTTCAAAGAAAAAAAATTATCTTTTTCTTTTCCTTTTCTTTCTTTTGTTTCTCTCTTCTTCTCTGGCCGCCAAGAAAAAAATACGACCCGTAGAGTGACAATCTCAATTCTTATCCTAACGTCAAGGCATATGGAATTCTTCAATCAGATTTTCGCCAGAACCAAGAGGCTAGTCAACCAGACACACTCCTTCTTCGGCGCCAACGAAATATTGTTTCGCTGTCATATTCAAATTCCAACACAGCCCAGATGTGTTTTCTCTCAATGACACCTCCCATCGACAAAGACCCAACCTAGAGATGACTCTCTTTGTGTGTGGTCAACAGATGACCTATTAAATTGTTTTCAGACAGCATCATGACACAAGTAAACCTTTATCTATTTAAAACTCTGTAACCACCTGGTGTTTGTCAATTAGCTTTATGACAATGGCCATAAGAATTTTCACCATTCTTCATTTATCAAAACAACATTTTCAAATGTCTCTTCTCATTGGTGACTTTATCTTTAAAATTTCCTCGCAGGGAACCCCACCACCCCCGACAATCTGCTTGCCACAAAGACACAGTTAATTTTTTTATCTATCTAAACAAAACAATGTATCAACCTGGACCCTGCCAGCCAGCCCCAAGACAGAACTCTCACCAGTGTCTTCCATTATCAAAAATAAGTTAAGTCTCGCCTCTCTTCCTCTCACTTTTCCTTCTCTTTTTCCTTTCATTCTTTTTCCTTCTTTTTGCGCCCCTAAATGGTGTCACATCACAAAATCGAGGAATCTACACAGGAATTTTCCTGGAATTTTTACCATTTTGTCATAATTTTGCGCAAAATAACAATCTTCGAACAAACACATAAATATACATCCAGTTTTCGAAAAAATAATTTTGAATTTTTAGACATGTCTGTAGACTTCAGAAGGTTCCCTCTAATGAGAGAGTAATTTCGAAAGACTACCTCATCTTTATAGCCGTTCCGGTCATTCTTAGCACACGTTAAAATCGAACAGGATTACGTAAAATTTGCGCAAAAGACGAATCTACATGGTGACAAAAGATTACTGAAAGCTTACCAGTGATTCAATTCAGCATTACATCAAGCGCAGATATCATGTGTAGCAACTGAAACAAATTTCCGATGAAATCGCTGTAAATAAAGATAGCTAAAATTTGAACCCTGATCAAAGCATCAAAAGGCTCAATCAAAATTGTAAGTTGAACCATTTAGTTATCAAATGAAACTGAAATTTTGCGGGCATTTCCAAAACTTACGTTATGAACATATTTCGCAAAAATATACGTTTCATGTCGATTTTCACAATTCGTTTAACTTTTCTTTTAAACGAAGCAAACACTTCAATCAAATTTTAACGAATACAAATGATCACACTGAAAACTCCATTGGTGTCTCTTGTCGTTGTACTCCAGAAAAAATATATATAAGGAGAAAACGTTGTCCGCTATTCAGCAATATAAGTCAAGTCAATTACATGAAAATTCAGCCAGATTCATGTCGATATTTTCCAAAATGTGTCAATTATATTGTTTAATAAATAAACAGAGCATCCATTCAAATCTGGGCATCCACTGAAATAACGTTTAAGTAAAAAAAAAAGAGTCAAATTTATTAAAAAATAAAAATACGCTAAATATATATACAGGAGTTCAAGAAAACTTTTCAAATATATATTAAAGAGTTCAAGGCTCACTAACAAACGCAGAAAACGAACAAAGAGACATTAAAAGAACATAAGGAAAACTTATACCTTTTAAGCATTTATTGCTTTTATTTGCCTGAAGATGGTCACGGGACCGGAAACACATGTAACAGAAACATGAAGAATAAAATATAATATCTATACTAATACAAATCCACATTATAACCAAAAACTTTTACGGTTTCTGTCTCTTTTTTTTTAAATATACATTTTTTCCTTTGTTGGAACAACTATAACATTTTCCATATATATATATATATATATATATATATATATATATATATATATATATATATATATGGAGAGAGAGGGTATATATATATATATATATATATATATATATAGATATATGGAGAGAGAGGGATATATATATATATATATATATATATATATATGGAGAGAGAGGGATATATATATATATATATATATATATATATATATATGGAGAGAGAGGGATATATATATATATATATATATATATATATATATATATATATATATGGAGAGAGAGAGAGAGCGAAAGTTCTCTACTGTTTATCACGAGGTAAATGTGATAAATATATTTTTAAGGTATGTTTTATGCGTTTAACTGCTCAATATCACGGATTTACATATAAAAGTGTGCACTGAATCAACACCTAGAGATGACAGACATTTCTACGCAATCGTCAGGCCATATAGATATACAGATAGACCCTAGACCATGGATACACGCATGTTTTCTTAGGCAATTTCTAATTATTCTACGCATTTCTTGCTATTTTGTACTATTGCACACTGCGCATATTATCAAATCTCTCTATAAAAATGTAAGCAGAAGAAAACCAGAAAAATAAGTTTTCAAGTAAGAGAACAAAACGCCATTTTTTTTTTCAGTAAAAAGACGAGAGGAATATTTGTTAAATTTTCCCCGTGAATTTAGATATCAATGTAAACCAGAAAGACATGAGCTTGCTTCTAAATACGAACAGATGAAAAGGGAAGTTAGTCACGTAACTCGGTGTTCCGGTTTATGTTGCACGTTCGTTGTTTATGAGATAAGAGATATGAAAAACAGTAGACGCCCGGTATTCGTCCGGATTAATTCGCTTGATTACATTAACTTTTTAGACGTCAGAACAGCGCATGTGCGCTGGCTATTTTCTTCCAATTCTGTTTAAATTGTGTACTCACGTTTTATGGCAATCACAAAATTAAGCATCGCTGGAAATGTCGTAAATAGCGGCTGCGTTTAATTCCCTTTGCTTTTACGTAAAGTTACTTTTAAGTGCTTTAACAGCAGGACGTCTCACCAAGTTGTGTAATTAATAAAGAAAATGTAATAAGTACGATGACGCGTGACCTAATTCGCCTTGCATTATGGGTATGATTATATTATCAATGAGCTGAATATATAAAATGAACTGATATGGTTACTATTTGTAGCTGAGGGAAGCAAAAGGGGTTTAGCAAAATATCAAGTCAAAACTAAAGTAATAAGTACAAAAAAAAAAAAAAATACGATACCTAAATCTAAGAAATCCCGAGTGTATCAAAAAGTTACTTTTAAATAGTTCGTAGGATGTCAGCAGAATGAAATTATAATACTTATAATATTGCTGTCTGATATATATTTAGAGAGTCTTACTAAAATCCAATCCAATATTAATTTCCCTCACCTGAAAAGAGAGATTCAGTTACTTTCCCACCGCCGTATTGTAGCTTTTGGTTACCTTTCTATAACTTTACGTTAGTATCTATCTATATTACTGAGATGAGGTATTTACATTCTGACTATTGTCCTCATCTTTGCTGCCATATTTATCACAACGTTTCGGCCGTTGTACGCTCTGGCCTTCTTCAGGTGGTTGGAATATTGAACTGAAACCTTTATTTCGTTCGCTGGGGTAGACTGTTCTAGTTCCACGTGCCATGTCTTATGGATATCAGTTATCAGTTATTTCCTGTTAATTCACCTCTCCAAGTTCTCAAATGCCTCAACCAGGTATTGAACTCACAACTCTTTTGGGTCCTGTCACTGGATCTAACCAACGCCTTCATCCACTGTGCCATATGTCCTTAAGGCACATGGCACAGTAGACAAAGGCGTGTTAATTATGTTAATTGTTTTGATGAACTTTTCTCTATAGTAACTATGCTGGACGAATTTAAACGCAATACTAGACTGACCGCAAGGTTTCCTCATTTACAGTTGGAATGACTAGTTCTAACCAAATGATCTATGTCAAAAGTTTCTATTCTGGCACTTCTTAATTGTAGAAATCTCTTACGGCTTCTTTCTCTTCAGTTTAGTTTGATCTTCAAAAGATTTAATGCAATATAATACATTATCTACTGTCTTCTTAATTTTTATTCTCTTATTCTTTATTGCTTTTGCACTTAATAACCACCTATGTCTTAGGGGCTTTGTTGCCTTGCTTGGAGTGAAATATTTTAAAGATATTAAATCACACTACAGTTTTGATTTTTCTTACTTGAGATTGAGTAATTTTAACGTGTACGATTTTATGAAATATATTGGTGTTTTTTTTTTATCTCAGTTTATGTATAGAAATGAATAATTGATGGATTTATTTTACATTTGACATTTTTATTATTAAAGGATTCACGTATTTGAAATAGACGCTCTATTTTTCGTTTTACATTAAACAGTGTTTATTCTGTTTAAAGGTCTGTGCACTAGAGAAATCTCAATTGAAATGTGCTTTCTGGGCAAAGGAGAACACGGCTTCGAATCCAGCAGAGAGCACGTATTTCTTTAATAAGATTACTCGTGTGCACAGGCCTATGAACACTGATTAAATAAAAATGGAACATCTCTTTCACATACGAGTATCCACCTTTAAAAAAAAAAGTTAAAAAAAAGTTTCACCCACACACATATATATATTAGGTTGTTGCAAAAATAATGACGTAATAATGTCGTTTTTTGACGTTAAAAATACGTCAAAAAACGACATTATTACGTCATTATTTTGCACCAACCTTATATATATATATATATATAAAATTATAAATAAATGAAATTAAAAATATCCACATCTGAATGGCCATTTCGCTCCACAGGAGCTTCTCCAAAACGGGGCTATTATTATTTTATATTATTAGGATTGACTTGCATTACTTAACCACTGATACTTACTCCTCTCTCTCTCTCTCTTTCTCTCCCCTCTCTCTCTCTCTTATATATATATATATATATATATATATATATATATATATATATATATATATATATATATATATATATATATATATATTCTGTGGATTTAAGAAGAAAATTTCCTTTAGCACGGAAATACTATAAAATGTCTTCCGTTTTTGAAAAGTATTATCATAACTTAGAAAATTGGATCATTAAAATTAATCGACATAAAATGTATGTCGTTTATAATATATATATATATATATATATATATATATATATATACACATTTATATATATATATATATATATATGTGTGTGCGTGTGTATGTGTGTGTGTGCATTTGCGTGTTTGTGTGCGCTTGTATGTGTGTGTGCGTTTGCGTCTATTTGTGTGCGTATGTAATTTCTGAAAATCAAATATGCGTTTAAATTTTTTATTCCTTTGGCAACGATTCGCGCTAAATAACCTCTCCAGAACAATTGAATTACTCTAAAGAAAAATTGTTAACGCGGCAAATTAGCTATTTAAAAAAGCTGTGTTTCAGTTTAAAAATAATAACTAAAAAGAAATATTAATAATAAATATCTGTAAAGAAATCGATGAGATTTGTGCATTTGCAAATAGGAAATGTGTAAATGTGGAGATTTTCTATATAAAAAATTATCGAACAAAATAACACTTCTTTATCCAAAGAAAAAATGATTACATATTTATAATTGACTATAATATTATGAATGTTTTAAAGAAAATATAAATTAATTAAAATTCGTAATTAAAAATATATGAGGATCTCTATCTATAAAAGGCAGGATGTGTGTGTGTGTGTGTGTGTGTGTGTGTGTGTGTGTGTGTGTGTGTAACGAATGTACGGCCGCAATTTTCGACGGATTTGCACCAAAATTTGCATGCACATGCTCCAAGTTAGTGGTTAGGACAAGACCGACATTGCATTTCCCCACTCCCATCGATAGTGGAAATAATCGATTTTTTCATGCTTCTACGGCAGTTTTCATGTAGTTTGCGGCCATTTTCTACTGGCCAGAGTGAGAGCCAACAGCTGACTGACACGAATGTTAGCCAGCATGCAAAAAAATATCGTTAGCTGCATTCTTCACAAGTGCGGAAAAATTTAATCTGCATGGCACTTTACTCCAATTGGCTCATTCGCTTGCTTAAAATTAACGTTGATTATGATTCCGCAGAACTGCGTTGGGCGTGAAAAGGATTTGTTGTTAACATTCTTTTTTCATTCGGTTTTTCCAGTTACGAGTCCTTTTTTAAAGCTGATCGCTTTGTGTTCATTTTGTTTAGTTCTTTTTTCGTAACAGATTTAATGTTTAGTATAGAGCTTAGAAAAAATTCCCAGTTTGAGATAGGCAAGAAGTAAGGCATGTAGCAACATCAGCACGGCAAAGGGCACTCCTTTAAAGGCAAGGAAGGAGCAAATATTTTGAATCAAGCACGAGCAACGCCGGGCCATGCTGCTAGTGTTTATATAAGTTAATAGGTTCGAACTGTGTCGGAGAGTATATACACTTTATCAAGTCTCTTGAATGCGCTGGCCGGTAGACCTTATTTTGCACTGGTACCAAAAAATAGGGCGTCTATTCAAACATGTTAATGTTAAACAAATATAAGCCGTTTCTTATAAGGAGACCTTCGGCATTCATTGTCTGAGCAGCTATTACGACTTTCGGTTGAAATATATAACATGTTTCTCTTAAAAATATTCATTTTAGGAAAATAGATTTCTCATGGTGAGTAACTGATGTCGCTCTTTAGAAGATAGGGGACTTCTTTCCTAATCTTTTGTTTGAAGTAGTGTGGAACGTGAATATTTTGATTATGTCATGTTTTTACGTCGAGTCACATATTGTTTTACTTGTACCTGCCGTTGTTGAGAGACCTCAGTTGGATGCATTTTAGTTATTTTATAGAGATCTTAGTTTGAAATTGCGTGATGCCAGTCCACAAGGTTCAAAGAAGGATGGTATTCGCTTAGACCTAAAGAATTAATTTGCTCTTTTAATTATTGATCTAAAATCTTGCTACTGAAAGCACACCAGCAACATTTTGTGCGGTAAGACTGTGATCCTACACACCACAGAGAGGCTTCCTATAAATCCAGAATAATTCCTAGTCTTCATAGTTATAGAAGATGAAGTTAGCTTGCTATCACTAGTGGAAAAGAACAATGAATCTGTTATCCTTATATTTTGACATTTGCATTTCTTCTCGCACAAACTGGCCGCTTCTTACAATCTACATAGAAATGTCATGGTTTTCGTTATACATGAAAGATTCGCCAAACTTGTCAGTTGTTGAAAGAATTTAGGTTTGTAATGTTTTGTCACAGTAATAGGGATTTTAAAAAGACGGATCTTAGGAAGAGATAGAAAGGATAGGTAGTTACGGTGATCCATGATCGCCCACATCATAAAGAGTGACTGCATATTGAAGAAGAATAAAGAATTATTTATCGGAATGTCATTCAATAGTTTCTGACAGAATTTCTTTACATTAAGACTCTCACTCTTTGAATTACTTTCCCCTACATTTTATCTTGTTGCCTTATTCTTTAAAATTCTGAAGAATTTTGTTTTGGAATGGAACGAAGTAAATTCAACAAGGCTGAGAATAATGACATAATCAATTCTTAGAATAAAGTTTAATTTGAAGATTTTAGAAGTACTTCTGATTGCATTTTTATTTACGGTAGCAGAGCTAACTGGTCCAAACTCTGCTAAACTTGACATGCAAAACAATCAGTACTAACAGATTTGTTAATTTGGTACTAATGGATTGAAAAACAAATTCCACAAGTGGTTCAGAATGGTAATCGTAATATTAACCGTAATTCACTATATTAATCGGAATGACAATAGTAATATTAGTTTCCTTATAGGGAGACATTCAACATTAATTGACCAAGCAGCCAGTGCTACTACTGGCGGTTAAAATTTATAAAATCTTTACCTTGAAACAATATTTCTAGAAAATAGCTTTCTAAAGTACACTGTTAACGCACTTCCAACTATTGATGGGGATTTTTTTCCTAACCGTTCCCTTAAGTTATTGAGCAAAGTCAGCATCTTCATTATGTTATTTTTCTCTTCGATTTACATGATTTTTATCTATTTTATTGGGTTGGTGCAAAAATAATGACGTAATAATGTCGTTTTTTTGCGTTAAAAATACGTCAAAAAACGACATTATTACGTCATTATTTTTGCACCAACCTAATAGTTGTTGCTGTTGTTGTTGTTGTTGCTGTTGTTGGAAGTCTTCAAGTGATGTGGTTGCTTGGTTCGTGATTCTGTAGTTCCATTTCCAAGAGGTTCGAAGAAGTGTGATCTTGGATAAGATCTGCAGGCTTTATACATTTCAATCCATGGTCTTCGCAAATAATGCTAATATATATTTTTCAGTTTGATATGTTTTGCAAATCTCTCTGCGATATAGTAGACATAGTACAGTTCTTTCTGTCCTGAATAGAAACCGGTTTTGCTAGACATAGCCCTGCAAGTTCACCAGTTGTTCTATATTTATATTTGTTTATCTAATTTGGATACGATACTACACCTTCCTGAATCGGAGAGGTCGGATAGCCTTGTTTCTTTTATTATTATTCCTGATTATTTCGTATTGTGTTGTCCTTCCTCTTGTCTTTCTTGTTTTCTCTTCAATGGTGATCTTGGTCTCTCTTCACAGTTAAAAAATAACTAAAAATAAATATTAATAATAAATATCTAAATAAAGAAATCGATGAGGTATGTACATTTTGAAACAGAGGAAATATGTAAATATAGAGCTATAATATCGAAAAATAAAAAAAAGAATATTATCGAACAAAAAATATCTAATAAATCTATTTAAGAATATGACTCAAGTTCTTAGGTTAATGTTTTTGTTCTGTAACAACTTGCGGTGTAGAGTGAAACTTCCAACATCACAGCTGGTTGCCTTATCTCCAGATGTAAAAGATATAGTCGTGAGCAACGTCCACATCTCGACACACAACAAACAGAATGTTAGGTTAGCGTGGTTCTTTTTAAGACATTTTAAGACCGCTTGGGTTTATATAACAATTTTTCTATGGGGCACTAACTAAAGATCGATTTGACTATAAATCTAGCTGTACGGTATCCCACATTGGGAGATCGAGAAAAAAGGAATGTATTTCCCATTGTTACCCTAAACTTGACAATTGTAAATTTGGTATGTTTGATTTCTCCGGTGCTACATGTTTTCTAGCCGATGCTATCTCTCCAGCGAATAAATTAAATTAAGTTCAAGATGAGAGAGACAAAAAATAGCTAACAAAAAAGAATTAGGAAGATGATGTCAATATTTTCGTATATAATCCTACTAATGACGCGAGCTTTGTTTAAATATGTGGTGCAGTGGGAAAGCACTTTCTAAAAGCATGTCAAAAAAGAAATTATCAGAATTTAATGTAAGGAATCACTTTTTATCTGATTTGAAATACTAGGGATTTTATTAGAGTGCCTTCTCTAATCCTTTTTTAGTCACATAGTCATTTGTATTTCTTGAGCTCAGCGAACGCATGCTTTTTTTTATGCAACAACGCTGAGCTGTGTTTAGTTTCTGCGAGATTTGGCGGGATCACCAGTATGAAAAAGCCAGTACCATGAAACCCTCAGCTAAGCTGACTTCTGACTTAATACTAGCACGCCTAGAGACGGTTTTCGAACTATTTCGTCTGCACAATTACGCTCAAAATGCTTCGGTCAACACATCGTAATATACTACGCAGCTGGGTTAATTACCCTGATCGATATTATCAAGAAATCACATCCTTAACAAATCAACCATGGTCTGTAATCACTCAGAGATAGGCTCAGCACATATGTGCTTGTGCGTGGGCGTGTGCGTGTGTGTTGTTATTGCTTGATACAACACAGATGCACACACACACACACACACACACCACACACACACACACACACATATATATATATATATATATATGGGGAGGGAGAAAGAGAGAGAGAGAGGAGAAAATAAATTTGGATGAGAATTGGAAAATAGAAGGAAATAAAAACACAATTCGTAATCAGGTCTTCGGTTCTTTTGCAAATAATCAAAAAGTATTGTTATATTTGTGATAATCTATCGAAAATATATATATAAGAAAATCATCTAGTTTGAAACTTCAAAAGAAAGCACCGGACTGCCGTTTTGTCCTATATTTGGGACGTATCCACTACCGAGAATTGAAAGTTAGATTGTCAAGCAAACATCATACCAATGTTCAACCGGCCTTCGGTGACGAAGAGATAACAAATCAGACTCTCATATTCCGTGGTGGAACTCTACTGAGATTCTCTCTAACCATAGGACTGTACCTGCTGATGCCACGGCTACTATCACCAAGCCGCTCACTCTAGAGCATTAGAAGCTGGTTCAAGCAATGATATACACATGATTATTAAGAGGATCTGATAATCACTGCTGACGAGTACCAAATATAAGACGAAACGGCCGTCCAGTGCCTTCTGCATTCTGTTGAGTTTTCACACTCGATGAATTGCTTAAATATGATTATCAGATCATCCTAATAATTTATATATATATATATATATATATATATATATATATATATATATATATATATATATATATATATATGTACCTTCCAGAAACACCTCCCACATAATGGAGAGACATTAGTAGCAATGGTGTCTTCAACACAAGTTAATCTCTTACCATTATATGGGAGGTATTTCTCGAGAGCATTACTGTCGCATCCTGTTTATATAAAGTAGAGTACAGTGTTTGCTGATTATACTAAAACAGTGCTCGATGTGAAATAACAGAGTCAAAATTTATATTAAAAATAAGAATGCATTTGTTCCTCACAGTTCAATGCAAATCTGCTTTTCATGCACGTAGCACTCGCAAGGTACAGATTCATTTTTAGTCCATAAATTTTTCAATTCATTTTCTGACAATTTATCTATTTTCCATATGCAAACGGAAAGCTCCAATATCTTACCAATAGGCTAGAAATATTGACAACTACCAGTTTTTAAATTGAACCTTACGATTTATACGTGCGTGAATCTCAGAACTTCAATGGACACCGTCTAACAAATGTATACTTATTTACAGAATATATATATATATATATATATATATATATATATATATATATATATATATATATAAATTAGTGTGTGTATTGTAAGATTTTATCGGAGTAGAGTTATATAGATATTAAATATGGGTAGACAATAACAAAATTATCTATCTATCTATCTATCTATCTATCTATTAATCTATCTATCTATCTATCTCACTCTGTTCAGATCTGTTTATCTCTGTTTGTTCAGATCTATGTATCTATCTACCTGAAATGTGTAGTTTTTGTATATTCATTAATATATACACTTATAGCTCTTGTATATATCATCGAATACTTTTTCAGTAACAGCAGCACTTTATATGTAATTCATATATATATATATATATATATATATATATATATATATGTGTGTGTGTGTGTGTGTGTGTGTGTGTGTGAGTGTGTGTGTGTGTGTGTAAACTGAGTATGCGTCCATGTAAAAATAGTAGATTCTATCATAATTCAGATTAAAATAAACCACGGCCGACATATAACATAGTATGAATAACCCCAAAGTAATTGAAATTCAATTGAGCAGCAAGTATAGCGAATGATATCAATGAATTTTGTAGAATCCGGGCCCACGCAATTACACGGATCAATGAAGGAATATCCGAACGTTCTCCTTGAGAAGAGGGCCGTGTTTGGTTGCATCCGTCCCGCGTGTAGAAATGATTTGACTTACTGGCAGGTCGCCAAATTCAACCGAAGAGATGCAAGTTACGAAAATCCACGGATAGGGTATATTTTGGCAGAATACGAACATTGAGCGCCTTCAACACACACACACATGGTGATTTTTAAATGTAGCTTAGATGTGGTGCAATGCCGAAAATATGAAATATGATGCGCCCAGCGATGATGAATCTCACTATTCAATCATGATACCCAACACACACACACACACACACACACACACACATATATATATATATATATATATATATATATATATATATATATATATATTGTCATCCACAGACAGACTGTTTCGCTTTATCACAGCTCATCAGTGTGGCTAGACTCCCGGTTGCCTCTAGCTAGGATCGAAACCGGACTGAATTGTCGTCAGTCGGGAATTCTAACACTAAGCATATTTATTTTAGATAAATACATAGTCACTGAGAGAACTCTATTCGATTTACCGAAGAGTCTTGCATTATTAGCCGTAATAGTCACTGTTTACAAACCCGCACTTCTTTCACAGAGAGCTCAACTGAAATAATTTTTTCAGGAGCATATATATTGTCATCTACAGAAAGACTGTTTCGCTGTGTGTGTCTGTATATATATATATATATATATATATATATATATATATATATATATATATATATATATATATATATATATATATAAGTGTATTTGAAATTTATTTTCAAAATAAGAATAAAGTCAAACATTGATGGATTAAACACGGATTTGGGTTTAATACGAGAGTATAACTACCACAGGGAGACCTCCAACCCAAAAACATTTCTCGTAACTTCCAATTATTTGTTTCTTCCTCACATCATTGCAAAAGAAAATAGGCGTGTTTGAAAATTCCTCGAAAATTTGTCTCTTCCTTTTTCATTTCAGTCATATATTTAATAAATATCAGTATTGTTGACAATTTTTTTATCATTTTGTTACCTTTTCATCCTTTCATTAACCGGACTATCTCTCTCTCTCTCTCTCTCTCTCCCTCTCTCTCTCTACCTCTGTCACTGTCTCTTTACATATATATATATATATATATATATATATATATATATATATATATATATATATATATGTGTGTGTGTATGGGTGAAATTAGGAAGATATAATTTTATCAGAAGCGGAGAAATCGTTTAGATCCCACGTTTGTTACCTATGGTTTAGACAACTGACCCTTTTTCGTACATTAATTTGGACAAATTATACGCTTTCTCCCTGTAACCAAGGTCTGCACAGTATAGATGCGGTGTAAAGAAGAATAGAACAGGCGTCTGTGATAGGGTTTGGCAAGGGGCAGCCTGGCAGATGCATAACAGGTCATTATAATTTTAATTATTATTTTCCATTGATTTCTGATGCGTACACATTTCTTTTCGGATCCCACCCAGGGACCTAAGGTTTGAAATGGCATCATGACATTTCCAATAAGAAAAAAAAATACATAGACAAAGTCTATGTAAAGTGTGGGCTGTACTCGTGGGAATAATATTTCGTATTTCTTTAAAATATGGGCTTCAAGGAATCCCTTCAATTAGTCTATTGAAATCTTTTCCAACTAATCTGAGGACACATGTGCCCCATTTTTCAGATTTCCATTTCATGGTCCTTGTATTATTATTATTATTATTATTATTATTATTATTATTATTATTATTATTCTTTGATTTCTGGCGTTTACACATTTCTTTCTGTGTCCCGCCCAGGGACCTAAGGTTAGAAATGGCATCATGACACTTTCCACTGACAAAAAAAAAAAAAAATATTACATACATAAAGCCCTTCGTAAAGTGTGGGCTGTACTTGTCAGAACAATTTTTTTGTATCTCCTTGAGGCATGGGCTTCCAGGAATCCCTGCAATTAGTCTACTACAATCTTTTCCAACCAGTCCTAGAGCTCCAGCTACAACAGGGATTGTTGATGTTCCCATATGCTACATTTTCGAGACTTCTATTTCAAGGTCCTTGTATTTTGACAGCTTTTTGAATATCTTCAAAGATATATTGCAGTCAGCAGGGACTGCCATATCAATAAGGAGGCACCGTTTTTGTTTGTGGTCTTTAATAACAATATCTGGGCGGTTGGCCTTGATTGTTCTGTCAGTGTGAATTGTGTAGTCCCATAGAATTGTAACAGGTCCTATCTCCGTAACCGCGTCTCGGTGGTGTTGGTACCAGTATTATTATTATTATTATTATTATTATTATTATTATTATTATTGTTGTTGTTGTTGTTGTTGTTGTTTTGTTATTATTGTTCACTAAATATCACATTATGTACTGCCTGATTTGTATCACATTCCTTGTCCAGTAAGCCCCGATGATACGTTACTGAGTTCAAGTTCTCTTCCGTGTATATTTTAAAAGATGGTAGATATTTGGTTCTCTACATACTTTCATGCCCCTCGCAATTTTTCTATCTCCTACTGAGCTGCTATCTCTAATGATGTAAAATAAGTTATGTTTTAGTTTAGCTAATTATTAGGTTGGTGCAAAAATAATGTCGTTTTTTGACGTTTAACTTTATGTCAAAAAACGACATTATTTTTGCACCAACCTAATATCTATTGCCATGATATAAGCACCCACCTCTGGCCTTAATTAATGAAGCATTCGTCCCCAGAACTGCAACGATCCAACTCGTACAGTACAATAACCGCTCACATATCTGTCCTCCTATATGGCAACGGATACTGGAAAATATCCTTAAAAATGGAGAAGAGGTTTGAATCAACAGAAATGTGGTTCCACAGAAAAAAAAATTCTGAGGATGACAGTCCGAACATTTTCGCAACAACGAAGTTATAGAGAAAATTGAGATAAAATGGACACTGATATTTAACATTGGGAAGATGCAGCTGACATTTCTAGGGTACATAGTGACGAAGGAGGACATGGAAGATCTGATACTAACAGAGCAGATTGATGGAAAGAATCGACAGAAGATATCAGCGCGTAACATACTTGATGAGCTTGAATAAATGGATGTGTCTGTGGGAAATAACAAAAAGACAAAACTTATTAAGAGCTACAAGGATCGGGAAGATGCGGAGGTCCATGACTGTCTATGCCTTAAAGGGGTGCCGAACATAAAAGATCTTATACTGCTGATAAATCTTGTCTCATTACGTGTTCTTTGTGATTAAGCTTCAGAGTTTAATCACATTTGCTCGACTGAATTTCTCTGAACTTTAAGAAGAGTTGCTCTATTTCATATACTGGTCTTGTGACAGACAAACTTAAGAAGAGTAAATCTATGTTCATGCTATTCGGAGCTATCTGATACTTGTTCCTCGGGTGTTTGGAGAATAAAAGTCATTAGCTTTTCGAACAAGATTTTGCAGACTTCCTTTTGGATTTGCAGTCAATATCCGACATTTATTGCTTCCTTTCACCCCGGAAAACGACCAAGAACATTGCCGAATAGTTGATGCCCTAAACAGCGATTTCTGATGATTAGCTTGAGCGCTTTGATAAGTGAAAACGACAATGAGATGGATCTTAAAGACAATCTTTTCTCTGGTGAGATCAACAGCAAATAATGATCTGGACAAGGTTGAATCACGCTGTAATGGAAGTATTTAACGCATTAGAAAGCAACAAACAAATTCCTTTCTCTTGTGGCAGTCTGGTTTAATCTTTTAAAATGCTCCATCGGACAATCATTAAACGATCTTATGCACTGTATACCTGGCAATTATAGACATATTATCCTCCAGTTGGAATGGCAAGAATGCAAAGGTCACATCTTGCGGTGGATCTTGATCAGTTTTCGGTTCACTGAACGTAAATAAAGCATTATTTTAAAATAAAGAATATATATAAAAAAAAACTGTGTGATGCTTGGAATATTCTTATTCTTGATGTCCTTTCCCTTCTGATTCATGACTCTCCACAACATCCTATCCTTTGTAGCTATAAACTATATTCATCATTTTACTACTCTCTTCTTTTTGATGCTCTGCCATTCATATACAGGAGCCCCTTCTTTTTCAGTCACCCATCTGCACAAGCTGGTTAGGTAGGTCGCTTGCTGTTTTTCTCTTGCATTCATAATGTCCTGTGAGTGTTAAATTTACCGAACCTCTTTTCCTAATTATTTGAAATGTCAACAGTATCATCCTTATTCTAAGTGAAAGCGTTCGTTATGTTTCAGGTTTCTTTAAAATTTATCGTAACTCATATGCCCTTCCCAATTATTCCTAAGGCCCTGCTGTTGAACCACATTACGAAAGTCACCAATGAAATAAAAAATAATTGTTTATACGTATAGTAAGTACCTACGTACATCAAATTGCCTTTAAATTAAATGGCGGCAGAAGAATTATCGTTGAACTTTTAAAAAGGTAAGCTTAAATATTAATGCTATACTTAAATGCAGCGATTAATTTTGAGCTCTTCTGTAGTTTATTGTTGCTTATCGCATCTACTTCTCCCTACCTATTGGGATGAAAACCCAATCAAGTGCCCTTTACTGGAACTAGTATAATGTCACTGGATAGGACGGCTTTTAATGTAGTAAGGAATATGTCGGGATCTATTTATCTGCTACGGTTTGGTTGTCGTAATCTGAAAAAAAAACTCTCTCTAGAATTGAATCCTTAATTCTGGAAAACACTTATTATTCACGAAGTAGAATAAATAAAATGTATTTTATCTCACCCTTCTGCCAATAGCGGCGTTTGTTTGAAAAGCCAGCAAACTATATTCTCTTAATATTCAGAAAGTGCCAAGTTCAAATTTTCAAAGACCATAAATAGTTTTCTGAATCTCTGTTAAGTAACCGCAAAGTTTCTAGTTTTATTAATAATTAACTTAAAACGAGCAGAGTTTTAAGCTGGCTACCGTGGATAGTTTATTGGCCTTCCGTCCCTGGTCTAAAGGGATATCTGCTCTAGCTTAGAAAACAGCAATGATAATTCTGAATAATTAACATTGAATTCCTCCATTCATTCCATCGTACTTCAAAACCTGATTTACCTCTAATTCAGGTTATTAGTACAATTCCGACCAAAAGTCCGATTTTGGCCGAAATTCTAATTCAGGCTGAAAATTATGTTCTTCAAATCAGAAACTCCGTGGAACTTCTCATTTTAACTCTGATTCCTTGGCATTTTTAGAAAAAGTAAAATTGATTTCCTCCATTCAAAAAGTTTTGGAGACATTTAAAACTGAATTCAAAACAAGAATTTTTGAATTCACACAGTTTTCGTTTTATTTTAAGCTCAATATAAATATAAAAAAAACTTTTAAAATCACTAATGTTTTTCACTTATTTTAAAATTTGAATTTTTCACAGATCCCTTTTCATCCGGACACAAATCCCAATGCTGCATGTTCAATAAACAAAGGAAGGGCATATTTACAATCCCGGGATCATCCTGATTTCAAAAAGGTATATGTTTATGTAGAGCAAGTTACTCAAGCTCGTTAAATAGATAATGTGTCATTATCCACTGTCTCTCTTACCTTCAGTATGTCCTGTGAGTATCAAAGTTTCCAAGCCACCTTTCCTCCACATGTAACCAAGAAATTTCAACTGCCTTTTCATGATTTTAAGTATATGTGTCATTTCTTTTTCCATTTTTTAATCTTCGATGTTGCTGATATGTTCAGTTCATGGTATTCTCAGCATCGTTCTGCAGAAGCACATTTCGATTGCTTCAACTCTCTTCTTTATCTATGAGGAGATTGGCCAGCATTCACTGCTTTATAGAAGAACTGGTGTTATATAAGAGTTTAGTCCTGTTTTCTTTGTTCCTAACAAAATAACGAGCAGTGTGAACATGCCGAGCATGCTGATACTGAGCAGACTCGGTTGGATCACGTCCATTGCATACCAGACGACTGCATCCCCAAAGACCCCCTGTATGGAGAGCTGGCCTCTGGAAGGAGACCCGCGGGGTGGCCACAACTGTGGTACTGCGATATCGTCAGGCGCGACATGAAAGCTGTGGACATCAACACAGTGTCCTAGGAGAACCTGGCAGCTATACGATCCAAATGGAGAGGAACCCTGACCAAACGCCTCAAGTCAGGGTAGGAGAAGCTGACACAAGTCGTTACGGAAAGGCGGGCCCACAGAAAGCAAAGTGGCAGCTCCAACAGACCAGAGACAGAACACGCATGCTACCTCTGCAATAGAGATTGTAAATCCACCATGGGGCTTTACAGTTACAGACATCTATGCTCCAGCCAAGCAGACAAATAGAATGCTGACCATCGTCAACCTTGAACGACGGAGGCCCACAATAGAAAAGAAGTTTCTAACGATATTTTTCTGTTTGTTACTACATTTTGAACTTGTGAAAGTAAATTTAATCACCCTATTTGATTTTTCAAAAGAAATTCTTTGTTTATTATTCATTTTTTTAAATTCTTTGAGTGTAAGAGAAAAGACTCTAGAGAATATACCACATAAAATAATAAGAAATAAATTGTATAAATATGGGATGTGCTACTAATTCTATGACAATCACTCAAATTATGAATGGTGGGTATGTTATTAGGTTGGTGCAAAAATAATGACGTAATAATGTCGTTTTTTGACGTAGAACGTCAAAAAAAACGACATTATTACGTCATTATTTTTGCACCAACCTAATAATACGCGAATCTCTCTCTAGATTTTGTAAATTCTTTTTATGCTTATTTCATTATCGATGTAATCTTTCGATACATTTGAGTATCCTGAAAGTTTTCGGATTGCGTTGGTCAAGTCGCGTTCCGAAGTCTGTTTAAAGGCATCCTAATCGACAACTCGTTATTCAGTTTTCTGAACTTTAATTTAATTAGTCACCATTGAAACGTTTCAGCAAGTTTTGGGTCGGGCGTTATGATATTCTTTATTTTATTCAACTTGCCGACTTCATCGAACAGCTTCAGTAACTTTCAATTCAATGTTCATCAACATTGTTAAAATCCCAAAAATGTATGTTTCAACCTTTACAATAATCTAATAAAAAAAGAATTCACTGAGGAATACTATTATTAGGTTCGTGCAAAAATAATGTCGTTTTCTCACATAGTAACACATGCGAGAAAAGGACATTATTTTTGCACCAACCTAATAGATTGGTGGCTAAGTCTCATAATTTCACAATTGAAATTGCTAGTTGTAACCATAAGTTCTATGCAAATTGTTTCTTCATCTGCAGTGTTTCCTTGTAGAACTCTCTTCCGGCTTCCCTGTCAATATTATTAGGTTGGTGCAAAAATAATAATGTCGTTTTCTCACATAGTAACACATGTGAGAAAACGACATTATTTTTGCACCAACCTAATAGATTGGTGGCTAAGTCTCATAATTTCACAATTGAAATTGCTAGTTGTAACCATAAGTTCTATGCAAATTGTTTCTTCATCTGCAGTGTTTCCTTGTAGAACTCTCTTCCGGCTTCCCTGTCAATATTATTAGGTTGGTGCAAAAATAATGTCGTTTTCTCACATAGTAACACATGTGAGAAAACGACATTATTTTTGCACCAACCTAATAATGATGACAAAGATTTTATATCCCCGTGTGTAGATTTTTATCTAAAAGTATTTTGAGGTGTATATCAACGTCAGAAAAGATTTTTTAAAAATACCAGTCGATAAAACGTGAGAGATATAGAAAAGGAATGATCGATAGGTCAATGACGAGAAACCAATACACACACGCACAGCCACACACACACACATATACATACTGTTGTGTCAGAAACCTACCACCCCTCTTGAAGATGAACTTATCTGCGTCTGTAAACAGACTTTAAATAGAGGCATGTCAGTTGACATGAAGAGGACAATGAGACAGAGAATTTCTTAGCTGATCTAGTTATTGACTACTCAGGTGATTTCTGTACCTTTTTACCAACCTATTAAAACCCATTTTATTGTTACGTGTTATTTGGCGTTTGTCTCTACTAACCCCAAATCAACATCATAACACATACATACATACATACATATATATATATATATATATATATATATATATATATATATATATATATATTAGGTTGGTGGAAAAATAATGACGTAAAAATGTCGTTTTTGACATATTTTTTAACGTCAAAAAACAACATTTTTACGTCATTATTTTTCCACCAACCTAATATATATTACAATAAATCATTCACACAAAAAGTAGATTAGTAAAGTTAATGATATAAAATGGCGAAATCCCTTAGCTAACTAAAGATGCATTAAACTACTAATCACTCGATGAATGATATATATATATATATATATATATATATATATATATATATATATATATATGGCGCAGTTTAATTTATATTACAATGAATCATACATGCAAAAAGTAAATTAGTACAGTTAATGAGATAAAATGGCAAATGTATATAGCATATTATTTTACGGTAAAATCTAGCCAGCTCAACTGTAAATTGATGAGATCTCGACGCCAGTCTAGTGTTGCATTTAAATATAAAAAAATCCTAGGTACTATAGCGACGAGCAATTACCATGAAAGTATTTATAAAAAAGACCAGGAAGAATAGAATGCTAGACATTCTCTTCAAAGATGGAGCACAGATCTGCAATAGAAATGTGGTTCTGTAGAAGGATGCTGTGGATACTAGCACTGATATTGGTTGAAATTAACAAGATCTTTCCCTTAAAACACTTTTTTAGGAAAACAGGTTTCTCCAGTAGCTTTTATCTCAGTATTAAGTGGGAGAGGCCTTTTCTAGTTTTCTGTTTGAAGTGGTGTAAATACAGTATCATGATTATGTCATTATTTGCTTTTTGAGTTACATATTCTAACCGTTTTAGTTGGTTCTTTTGTTAGATTAACTTGCTAGTCATCAAGTGATATGGTTTCTGTTATATGAAACAGTTTTTGGTTTGGGATTCTGTAGCGCCAGTTAACAATGTTTAAAGGAGAATGATCTTTGTTAAGACCATCAAGATTTACAGACTCGAAGATTTTTGTCACCAATGATCTTAGGAAGCATCTCTATACGGCTGACAGTTCAGATATATCTGAACGGTTCTGGCACCACACATGACATCTGTATGAAAGTCTGGAACTGATAAGGCTGTTACAGAACATGATTTGTTTTGGTTTTCGTCGCAATTTGCGGTATTGCGCGAAACTACACATGGCAGAACCTATTCTATGGTCAATCTCTTTTTTCACCTATATTTTATTTCTAATAGGTGATCCATACGTCAAGGTATCTGAAGTGTTTACTATTTACTAATTCCACATCCTATATTTTTATTATGTATTTAGGTTAGGTGCCATCACTGTTTTCATCCTAATTCCAGGTGATAGTTAACTTTAGAGATCGTGGCCTATCAGGGTCGTAGGGATTCGCCTGAATCCCTGCAAACACAGTAGAAGTGGTGTTTCCACCTCGTATTTGAATTCAGAGTTACCTTCTCTACCATATTCTATAGAACCCAGACTGTTCTGCTATTTACCCGTACCTGCTGGGAGAAGAAGATTATTCATAATTTTTCTAAGGGAATTAGCACGTATGTTACAGCAATGGATCCAACTGGAATTCCTCAGTCCGAGCCACTATCGATTATTCCATCTTACTTTGGGGGACAAATCACTAAAACCAAATATACATATACTAATAGTAATGCTATTACTAGTAATGAGGTTAATAATAACAATGATAATATAATGGCGTCATAAATAATCATTAGACAATTTCACCTGAAATAAGCTTTGAAGTAAACATCTGTATAAAAAAAATCAAAAAAAAATCGGAAATACATTTGATAGACTGTGCTTCATCTAAGAAATTTGCATAATTTTTGGTACAGACGAATTTGGACAGAGAATTAGTGAAAAGGCGACGAAATCATTCCACAGATTTGCATTTCTAATGCTTCCTTGTCGCTGATTTCACGATAACAAAATTAGCAAACCTGATAAATATTGTGTCTGAAAATTTAAAAACTTCTAAAACCTACCTAACTCAAGTTGGAAAGATTAAATTTCCATAATAAATTATTCTTGAATTTTGACATTATGATAAAAAAAAATAACATTATTTTCTATTTATTTATTACTTTTATACTTGTGAAGTAGATTCACGCTTCTATAGATTATTTAAACTATCGATATATACTCAATCTGTCACATCCAACGTCAATTTTCATTCGAATTTCTTTTTCTAAAAGGATTTAAATAAGCGTTTATTGATCTGTACCCAACCAGAATGAAATCAAGCAGACTATATATGCATTTGTTTCGTATTGATATCTATCGATCGGTTTGTCTGGAAATATATTTACTTAAAAGTCGTACTATCGATATTCGATTAGCCGATACCTACATCTTACGTTTGTCAAAATCGAAATATCTCTCTTGACTGACGACAGTGGATTGTCATAACATGACGAAGAGAGACAAGTCATTTGTTTTGTTTACCATTAATTTTGATTAAATAAACTCGATCGGAGGATTGCGTTAGTTGATTTTCAAAACAACTCTAATATTTGTCGTCTATAGAAATCATATATTTGCTTAAATTCCTAAATACATTTCACAGGCAGTAATCGATGTGTCTCTGCTTACACATTATCTATTATCGTAATGGGAATAGTTTCTGTCAGTGGCGTCGATAATCTGATTTAGTAGGTGGAATGCCAACTTTTGAAGGTGTACACCCTTTCATGACGAGAAATATGAAGCATATTATTGTCATTTTTATTACATTTGTATTTGTAAAATCTAAGCTACTCATGTTTTAGTGACATTAGTCTGCTTTCGTTCCGTTGTATCCATGTTAATATTGGGACAAATATGAAAAAATTATATATGAATAAAAATCCCGAAAGGTATGATCAGATATTTAGATAAATCGATAGACAGACTGATGGATAAATATATCATCAGAAATTGAAATATAGAGAAAAAATAACACACACACACACACATATATATATATATATATATATATATATATATATATATATATATATATATATATATATATTATGGGATAAAGTGTTCAATATCAGAGATAGAGCGCATATAGATATAAAATATTATGTATTCATTTTTATATGAATATAAAATGAATACATAATAATCAACAGAGGATTCAGGAATGCAGTTTTACACTGTAAAATATTCCCAAGTTTCCATTTTTAGGAGCAATCACAACTAGTAATATGGAACCAGAGTGTGAACCTTCTCATGCTGAAGCTGTCCAAGGCAGCACCTAAATTGGAATGAGGCAGACTCCTGAATAGCACGAACAGCAAAGGTCCGTGTTAAAATCAGATACAATGGACTAGCTTAAAATGCAACTTCAAAGTGAGGCACACGCAGAGAAGCCTTACTAGCATCAGCAAACAAAAAGCTCCTAAAGAAAAACAGACAGTGCAAAAAGAAGTGAATGATATATGAAACTCACGACATGACGAAAAAGAGACCGCAAACAATACCAAGGTATGGTACAGAATATAGTAAATTGCAAAATGGAATTAGAAACAAATGTGAGCAGACAAAAGAGCAATGGCTAAAGGAAGCCTATGATCAAAGAGAAGCATAAATAAGATATTGATTGATGAATAAACGAAATAAGAGGAGAAAAGATATGGGTTCATGGAATCTAAAAAGGGAATTGTGATAATAGAGAAAGAAACATACCTCAAAGTTTTAAAGACTAAATCGGATAAATCTTCCACAACGAAAGAAAACACGTAATAAACAAAAATATCGAAGAAACCGGAAATATTACATTCGTACGTGAAATCAGCACTGAGCACATTGAACAGGAACAAAGCAGCAGAACCATGTTGAATTGTAATAGAGGTTCTTGGAGCTTTAGATGATTTCAGCATTGAAAAATATTACAGAAATGATATATACGATAGTGATGATATATCGCTATACCTAATTGGAACTATTTCCATCTCATTGTCTAATAATCAAGGTGAAAAAGAATGGACACACAATCAGACAAACAACCTAATGAGCCACATAACTAAACTTATTATCATAATTTGGATGAATAGAGTGCGTAGCAGAATAAAGCCGGAAATAATGCAAAAGAAATGTAACTTCTTTCAAAATACTGGAACGAGGAATGCTATATTTATATCAGAATGTTTGATAAAAATATAGAAGGATGTACACCTCTGTTTTATTAATTATGCAAAAGCGTTTGATAAGATAAAATACAAAGAACTGCTCGAACTACCAGGTTAGCTTGAATTATATAGGAAAGATAGAACTATCCATAACTTATACTGTAAGCAAACCGATCGCGCATACAGATAGAAAATGACTTCAGTAAATGCAAAAAAATAGAAAAAGGATTGAAAAAGACAGGGATTGGTTTTCTCAACGGACTTATTTAATTTTTATAGTAAAGCGATCGTGATATAATTAGCAGTCCAACAAGGACTCGTTACTGTCGTCCATAATATTAACAATATAACATATGTAGATAGTACAGTGATGATAGCAAATATAGAAATGCAACTACAGGAACTAATACAGAAGGGAGGAAAAGAAAGCGAAAAGAAAGAATTAAACATCAATTGTAAAAAGACAATGTATGGTTGTCATCAAAAGAAACGGTCCATTGTGCGAACTACAAATTGCAGGCAACAAAATCTAGCAAGAAATAACATTTCAATTTCTACAAATATTTCGGTAAATTCAACACCCAAATGCAAAGACAATAGGCTAGCGAATGATGCATTCCAAAAGTTAAGCAAAGTATTAAGAAACAGGAAAATTTCGTGATAAATAAAGAAAAGAGTACTGGACTATTATGAAATACCGAGTATTGTCAAATATGAAGAAGGTATTTCAAATTGGTATAAGGTTAGCAATCTTGTCTCGTTAGAACAGTTAAAACTGAGCTGTGAGTTCAATCATCACATACTTTCGGCCGTTTCACATCTTCCTTCCTACAGTAATTTTCACCTTGGGGAAACAGGAAGCAGAGGGTTACATTATGAAGCAGTTTGTACGGATAGGAGAGGACGCTAACGCTTAACCCTAGACTTGAAGAGGTTAAGATTGTAATGACCGGGGATAAATCCTCTTGGGAGTTGGTTCCACATAACATAGTTCGCTGGAAAGCTGTTAGATTGGAACTTATTTCTCACCAATGGAATACGGAGGGAATGTGTGTAGTTTGCTAGAGTGTAAGTTACATGGCGGTGTAAGTTAGGTCGGGCGGAACAAGGAATGTAGTTCATCCGAACACTTTACCTGAAAGAGGCGATAGAGCAGCGAAATGCTAGCCGCATCTCGCCGGTGAGAGAGGTTGGATGGTGTAAAATAATTAGCCATTGAGACGATTTAAGCTACACTTAGAAAATCGCCATCACTGGTGAAAATGAGGCAAGCGAAATATGATTCTACAGAAGGATGCCAAGAATCCCATAGACTGAACATGAGAATAACTAGGAATTTTAAGAAAAATTCTAAAAAGAGAGAGAGGAAGTGAAAGGCAGTAGGATTGATTAGAATTAACGAATTGTAAGATAGGTTTTGGAGTTTGAAACTCATATACATATCAAAATTACGCGATAAGTAAAGAAAAGAGTGATAAAATACCGATCCTTCTATATATCAGTGAATATTGGACTATCTCATCACAGTTGCAAGTGAGGCAGGTAAAATACGGTTCTACAGAAGGATGCTGAGAATCCCTTGGACTAAGCATGTGAATAACCCGGAAGTTTTAGGAAATTTTTAAACAGAGAGAAAGCGACATAGATTTGAAATAAGGAATTGTAAGAAGGGATTCGTCGTGGTAATGCTTTCAAATGCGAACTTATTGAAGGCCTTACAGGCGAAACGCCAAGCAAGTTATCGCCAAGATTTTCCATTGACCGTACAAGACGCGATTAATTTCGTTTCAATCGATGTCCGTTTGAAGTGTAGAGAGTATTTTGGTTGGGGTTTTGCAAGAGCGACGAAGAGTGAACAATAAATAGAAGTTCCGTTCTGAAGAAAATAATTGGGTAATCGAGAGAGGCTAACACCGTGAGAGAAAAGAAGAAACTGATGACAAATGTACACTTGATTTTAATATGAAATGTCTGGGATTCCGACAGACTGATTTCAGAAATTCCTGTTACTCTCAAGAACTTTAATCACTAAAGATATAGATGCAGGAAAACATAGATAGATCAATAGCTCGCTCGATCGATCGATAGATAGATTATAATCTATATATAAATTTATCTGGCTGTATTTGTCCATCGGTGTGTCAGTCTGTCCGTTCTCACACTCTAAAATAGCCATAAATTGACCTACTGAAACCAGTTGACGGAGAAATCCAAACAGCTAAGAGGGTACAAATTACAATTGATTTTGCTAGATTGCATGAAAACCGCGAAGTAGGTTTTTTTTTCAAAGTATTTTTCCAGAAAAATCAGCTTATTCAAATGTTATAGATTGGTTTGCAAAATTGAATAATAAAAAATATTAGCGATAACTTCAACAATACTAAATAGTGTGATAATTTCAACACGCGTTACTGTGTTGCAAATAATGTAGTCTATCATAATCATACTTATTATAAAACCCAGGTTGTGTGTGTGTGTGTGTGCGTGTGTGTCCGTGTGCGTGTGTGTTTGTCTGTACGCTTATATATTGGATCGGATTTCCTACATTTTTCAACCGATTTCAACAAAATTTCCTTGCAGTGTTTCTGACAGCGCCAAAAAATGGAAAAAACACTATTGTTTTTTAACGAAATCAACTTGAAAACACGATTAAGAGGCATCGCGAGAATGAAAGGGGAGACAAATCATATCGAGCCATACTTATTATAAAACCCAGGTTGTTTGTTTGTGTGTGTGTGTGTGTTCTTTTATATATGGGATCGGATTTTCTACATTTTTCAACCGATTTCAACAAAACTTCACTTTTTTTTTGGCAGTTAGTGTTTCTTATTGTCTTGCACACTTTTTTCTTTATTTTTACATTCAGAATATTTTAAAAATTCCATATACAAGACAATTGTTTATAATAAAATTCTATTCAATTGGTAGACTCATAACGAATGAAAACAATGTTTTTGTTTGAGTTTGGGTTTGACCAATTCGTAAAAAAAGCAAAACAAAAACAAAACAAAAAAACTAATTAAGACATGCGTGTCCATCAACCTTAAACAATAATCTTTGTAAATTTTATTTTTCAGTCTTTAGGATGGTCGATGCTTGATCTATCTCTTACTGTTACATACCAGGGAAACGCCTGCCTCTACTGTTGGTTATATATATATATATATATATAACTGATTTAAAAATGGTTTATTTGCTACAGAGGAATTACCATGTTTAAAAAACCGAAGTCAAAATCTTCAAATTTAATTATATAGTTAAATCAAAAGCATTAGTTCTGTTTCATCCTTAAGCGAATTTTGGAAGAATCTATTTTTAAATTTACTGAGTTTTGAACGCACATATAATTCATATTTACTTGTTTCTAGGGATACCGAGAAATCCAATCTTTTAGCCATAGGCGTTAGCGTATTCATTCTTTATTAATTATTGTTGTATCAATTATGAGTTACGTTCGTAAAAGAGGTTAAGTTTAGGGAGGGTAGGGGTGCATTTTTCAACGAATTTTGACACCCTTTCATCGTAAGTCGTCGTTTTTTTTGTTTTTTTTTTTTGTTTTTTTTTATTAACGACAAAAGGTTTTTTGGTATTTTTTCCTTAAATTCGTACTTGTAAACTTGTAAAGATTATTTCTAAAAGGGGTGTTTGGGTTAGAATACGGTATATTGAAATACAATTTTAAAATATTTTTACTCTTAATTACTAATAGACTATATTTCTTTTTAAATCAATTAAATGTAATAGAATTACTTAAATTATTTTAAAAAAAATTATTACATATCAATTACATATATGTATATTACCAGTTCCTATTTCTTTTTTAATTTTTATTTTATTTTTAAATATTATTTAAGGAAAACTTTAGACAATGTCGGCAAACAAGAGCTATTTCATTTCTTTCATTTTTATTTTTTATAAACATCGTAATATTAGGTTGGTGCAAAAATAATGTCTTTTTTTGACGTTAAAAAATACGTCAAAAAACGATATTATTTTTGCACTGACCTAATATATAGTTTCTCATGTATGCACAAACGACATAGTGAATATATATATATATATATATATATATATATATAGATAGATAGATAGATAGATAGATAGATAGATAGATAGATAGATATAGATATATATAGATATATAGATAGATAACTATACTCGTTTCGAAAAACCCTCGAATTTTTTATTTGCCAGCTTTCCCTGACGATACGTTTAGATGAAACCTAGGTAGGTTTGTCTGGCTCACTGGGTTTATATATATATATATATATATATATATATATATATATATATATATATATAACTTTGAGGGAAATAGATGCAAAGAGTAAAAAATATCGTGTGCCACTTTACGTCGTATAGGTTTGCTCGTATTAAAGAAGTGATTACGTTGATACACATGTGTATGAAGGAAAGAAGACGCTGAGATATTTTATGAAAATTGGTACTTAATTTTTTTTTTATTGTTTTGTTTTTTTTAATATGCGTTTTGGGTATATATGCCAATCGATTGCATTCAGTTTCTTCTTGTTAATATTTTTATCACTTGTTATCCCACTTTGGGATAAAAGAAGAACTCCCAAGAAAGGGAGTTTTGATAACCTGAACGTAAATCTACTGTGTATGATCCAATAAGATTTTTATTTCATATTCAAGGCGAAACAAAAGGTTTGTAAAATATTTAAAAATACAAGCGTTGACATTTCTGACAAACGCAACGAATAAAAAGATGCAGTTTTTATCCACTAATTCTATGACAACTACATTATATAACTGAATGAAAAGCATTAGAGAGAGAGAGAGAGAAAAGATTGGGAAATAGAGAGAGGGTGTGAAAGAGAGATAGAGAGAATGATTGAAATATATAGAACAATAGTTAGATGGCAAGGAGGAATGGATTGGCGGAAGAGACTAGGGCAGAGCGATGTGAGCAGATAGATAGATAGATAGATAGATAGATACATACATACATACATACATAGTTTGATGGCATTATTCGCCTACAATTGCCACCATATTCCTGTTGCATAGAAAGGAAATTGAACATGATTATTGCTTACATCTGTTATAATTATTCTCGGGTTTCGAACAATATTGCCAATTGTACCATTGACAACCAAAAACATTGCGAATAATCCGTTTTCATGACGAATAACAACGTCAATAAAGCAGTACAGCAAAATATAAAGGTTCAACTTACGGCTCATAATGTTCTTTTTCCGTATCAAACATCCACCGTCTGAAAAAGAACATTATTGGCTACAAATAATTAGCTTAAAGTGATGCGACTCGCGGGACATAAGACCTAATGTTGCGTATATAACATCCAGCTACTGATACGTACACAACTGGTTATTCCTTAATTACCACATTCACTTTTCTTAAGTAGGCGAATACTTAAGAAAAGTGAATGTGTTAATTCGGCTATAAAACAGGAAAAATCAACAAAACTAAAGTGCCTTCTTAAATTATAGATTTAATAACGGAAAATAATGACATTAATTGAGTTCTACTAAAAAGGTATCATCAATAATATGTATAATTTATTTATTACTGTATATAATATACACTATTTGTGGCACATAGCCACAATTACTTTATAAATATATAACATATATATTCAATAACAAATATAACATCTATTACAGTACATATATATTTTATAAGTACTTTACATTATTAGCATATGCTTTGCTGTTTGGACAGGCAGGTTCATTTTGGTAATTATATTCACAACATTTCGGCATTGGTACCAAATTGATCTATTTCAGTTGTCTGTTTTCATATTCGTTAAACTTCGCATGTCGAGGCTTACGGTCATATCACGTGGAACCATCGATTCCCATACAATCACCGAATTTAAGAAATGTCGAGCCTGGTCAGTACCTAGATGGGTGAATGCTTGGGAATAACAGGGGGAGTAAGCTTGGATGTGTGGATGGTAGAACGGATAATGGCTCCGAATTGTTAATCGGAGAGCAGAGTATCAATTGACGTTCGGATCGTTATATTCACTTACCGTTTAAAAAAAAAATCCTAGTCTTAAACACTAACATTCTATATAAATCATATTAGAGGAATCATCTTGGTATAAGAGAGGCTCTGTAAATTACACATCTCGCTCCCACTATCAACCACACCTTATTTAACAGTGGAAATGGTGTATTGAAGTTTTTAAAAAAAATATGAAGACGCTCACACGAATTCCAGCCCCGCTCAACACATGAAGGCTAGTAATAACCTCTGCTACTAGTATTCAGAACAACACAAAAATAAAATGATCCTTAAACAGTCTAAACATGATAACAAACTATTAGTTTGGTGCAAAAATAATGTCGTTTTCTCACATGTGTTACTATGTGAGAAAACGACATTATTTTTGCACCAAACTAATAATACCACCTAAACAAGACCCCTTGGAATTTGCTAAATAGATGGACAAAGGTGCTTGGGACAATTAATAATATAGATAATTTTTGCATTCCCATATTCCCACCAAATATAAAAATTCTAAGAAGGTGGGAAAACTAGATAACAAATTAAATTTTCCTTGTCTGTTATATTTAGCGAAAGATGTTTAAAACAATGGTTGCTACCTCAATAAGATATCTATATATATGTATGTGTGTGTAGTTGTGAATATATATATATATATATATATATATAATTAATATATAATTTTTTTTCACTTAAATAAAATACTTTTCTATATCAATTCTATTAAATCTATATCCTTCTATATTAATCCTCTACCACAAAAACTGCTTGCCTCAAATGCCTCTATATCAGGAAATCACTGAAAAACATATAGTTTCAAGGTATAATATAATTATAGTGTAAAAGTGTTCACTATTCTAGATGAAGCATATGCAAATATAAACTTTGTGGAGAAAGAATTTATCGACGAATTACGACACGCTGATTCCTGTGTAAATGCATTCCTCAGGCCATGCAGGATAGTAGCTCGACTATTAATATTTGTTATACTATCCAACACAAGTAGCTTTACTTGAGCTAGTGCATGGAACATAATTTCTATTATATATATATATATAGTCTATGTATCGGATTAATGGTAGATAATCTAATAACAAAAAGTGAAAAACAAATCGTCGGGAGGGCTGTACCTAGAGATACATCGAACATCAGTAATTTAGAATTTAAATTTAAAGTTTAACCGCCATACATATTCAGCGTTCCGTATTTTGTTCTTATTTTGTTTATATTTTCACTCTGTACCCCTACATAAATGAAGTCTTTTTTCAAGGACGAAACGCGTTCCAAAGAATTTTCCCGAGATTACCATTCCGAAATTACACACGGTACACCGAAATGTGTGTTTGTTTGTTTGTGTGTGTGTGCGCGTGTGTGTGTGCGTGTATGTTGCGTAAAAGTGATGATTTCTACTGAATATCCTTGAGAGAAAATCGTTTTTTTTTTTCCTTTGGGATTTAAGTTCAGCGACTTCTTTAATTATATTAACACCACGACCTGACAATGCACTAAATGGATATTTGGAAACAGCGAAAGAAGCAGTCACGAAATATAAATAACTAGAAACGATTATTTAGTTAAGGGACATTAACACACACACACACATATATATATATATATATATATATATATATATATATATATATATATATATATATATATATACGTCTAGATATGAGAAGATTGTCGAATATCGAAGATTTTCAAAAATTTAAACCCAAAACTGCTAATAAATCTAACAGAAATGAAAAAAAATTCACAATCTCGAAGTATGAAAAACGTACTTTTCACAAATAGGCGCTCACACACACACATGCATATATACGCACACACACACAAACACACACACACACACACACACATATATATATATATATATATATATATATATATATATATATATAAACTCTTCTTCTCCCTCCAGCTATGGGTAAATAGTAGGACAGATTGGGTTCTATAGCCTTGGATGGCAACTGGTCTAGGAGAAGGACAACTCTGAATTCAAAACCTGCGGAGGGTCACTTGGGGACCTTGTGGCACGTAGTGTACCAAGTCTCTTTATCCGGCCCTTCAAAAAGTGTGGATGGTCCTGAACGAAACCTTCACCACTATAATCAAATCTCATGTGCTGTTGTCAGGCTGTCGGTTTCCTGGGAACTGATCTCCTTGACCCTCATACGTCGAATTCCACGGGAAAAATATATATATATATATATATATATATATATATATATATATAAAAGAAAGAGGTTGTAGTGGTTCCAACAAGAGAAAAGTATGTATATTAAAAAGAAGAGAAGAGAGGTGCCGTAAACGTTTTTGGTTGTAATGTGGATTTATTTAGAAAAAAATATTATGTTTTGTTTTACATAATTTTACTACACGCGTTTCTGGTCTCGTGACCGTCTTCAGGTAAAGGCGGAGATTTCCACATATTATTAAAAATAATTAATTTTTCTTTTGTTTTTCAATGTTAAATATTCTCGATATGAGACATTTTCTGTGTTAGTAATCCGAATTTCTTTCTTGAATTGGCAATGAAGAGTTCTGCGCGAAGGGTCATAAAACAATTAAGGTTGGTCCAATGATGAATTACTTATCGGCATTTTATCTTTTAATGTTTTACTGACCCCTATGTGTTCTTGGATCTGTTTCTATTTTTTTTGTGTTTCTGTCAGCATGCGTGTATATATGCGTGCGTATATACCCCCTCCATACATATACTGTCTTGCTATGAGGAATTAGTAAACTCATTTGTACATATACACGCATACACATACATACGCACATACACACCATCCCACCACAAGAAATCAGTACATACACACACATGCACACACATATACACACATACTTCCCAAGCTACATGGAACCAGTATATACATTCACACATACACATACATACGTACCTACACACACACGTACTTCCTAAATTGTGTGGGGTTTGGGTGCGTGCTCGTGAGTAGTTCCCCTGTTTTGTCAACATGCGTATATATATATATATATATATATATATATATATATATATATATATATAAATGTGTGCATACATATATATATACCCTCGTGTCTCCCGTATATGAGCGTGCGTTCATGTATGTGAGTGATTTGATCATTGTATTTGGTCACCTTGTGTGCATGTTGTGTGTTTTTGTGTGGTGGGTTATGATCTATTTAGTTCGGGTTTAAATTTGTTTATAAAGTTTTTTTCCTGTATTTGTAGGTACGAGTAATTGTCTGTTTGATATATCGGCATGATATTAAACTTACCCTGGTTACATTTGAAAATGTGTTGTGATACAAAAAGTGTTCTGTTGTCTGTCAATTTTATATTGCTTTTGTGTAGGGAGACCCTGTTGTTCAGTTGTTGGCTGACGTCTATATATGACTTCTTACATTTTGTGCATTTAAGTACATAAATTACATTTTTTGAGTTGCAGTTTAAGTTTTTATATATTGTGAATGTTTTTTTTTTGGGTTTTCAAAAGTGTAGGAGTTTCCTTCTATAATGATGTCACAAACCCCACATCTTTTTTTGTTACATTTTGTGACTCCCTGTATTGTGTGTTGGTTAAATTTAGATGAGGTTAATATGTGTTTTAGGTTTCTAGATTTGCGTTTGCTCTTAATTAATTTTGTTGTTTTTAGTATATTATTCAGTTTATTGTTCTTGCTAAGTAAGTCTAGATTTTTTAAAATTTCTGTGAATATGTCCGGGTTGTTTTTGTTGTATGTTGAGACATATGCTAGGGTTGGCTCTATGTTACGTTTCTTTTTATTTCTAAGTTGGTCTAGAGGAATTTCTCTCTCGAGTTCAAAACCTTTCTTTATTGGTGTTGTGGGGTAGCCTCGTTTTTTGAAAGTTTTATGTAGTTCTTCTAAGCGAATTTTTCGGAGTTGTTTATCAGTCACTATTCTACAAATTATACGTGCTAGGGAATAGGGGATGGATTTTAGGCAGCTTTTTGGGTGATGGCTCTTGAAATGAAGGTATTGTTGGGTGTCTGTGGGTTTGTGGTAGATATCTGTGATTATGTGGTTGTTTTTATTTCTAATGAGTATATCAAAAATGGTAATTCGTTAAAATTATATTCTTGTGTGAATTTGATTTTTGGGTGTAAGTTTTGAAGTAGTGTATGGAATTGGTTAATATCACCCCATGAGGATTTCCAAAAGATGAAGCAATCATCTAAGTATCTTTTCCAATATTTAGTGAATTGGTTTTTTATATTTGCCCCATATATTTGTTCTATCTTTTCATAGAGGTTTTCTTCTAGGTAAGCTAATGTTAGGCTGGCATATGTTGGTGCCATTTTTGTTCCCATCGCAGTACCTAGGGTTTGGATATAGTTTTTGTTGTCAAATTCAAAGGTGTTATTGTTTAAAATTAGGTCTATACTATCGATAATGAACTCTTTAGTGAATCTCGGATGTAGTATTTCTGGATGTTTTTCAATCCAGAATGAGATCACTTTTTTTCCTAGTTCATGGGGTATGTTACTGTATAGGCTACTAATGTCAAAAGTTGCCATAAGCATTCCCGGATCTATCTTTTGTTGTATGCAGCTAAGGAAATGGATATCGTCTCCGATGTGTCTTTTAATTTGTTTAGTATATGGTTGCAATATTATGTCTATTAGGTTACTGAGTTTGCTAGTGGGACAGGCTGGTCCTGCTACTATTGGTCTGAATGTAAGGTCACTGGGGTTTGGGATGCTAATGTATTCAGATTTTTGTGTATGTATAGATGCTTTTATTTCACTAAATTTATGAACTTTAGATAGTCCGTAGAAATTACTTGTTACTTCGCTTTTTTGTTAATATTTTATTATGTGTTGTGCAGAGTTTTGTAATTTTTGTTATAATGTTTTTGTTTATGTTAGTGTCAATTACTTTGTAGCTGTTCCTATCCTCTAGTGTTTCTAGAATTTTTGTTTTATAGTATGTTCTGTCCATGATTACTATAGCGCTGCCTTTATCTGCTTCTTTTATTATATATATATATATATATATATATATATATATATATATATATATATATATATATATGAAAAAAAATATACGGAAAAAACAAAAAAAAATCCTTATATGCAATTATGCAGTTTTAATGTTAATATAATGTCAACATCGGATATTAAGACAGCATAATTGCATATAAGAATTTTTGTTTGTTTTTTCCGTATGTTTTTCTTCATACTGTCGGATATATATCCATATATTTGCTTACACACACACACACACACACACACACACACACACACATATATATATATATATATATATATATATATATATATATATATATATACACGTATGAGATATTGTAAAGGGCATTAAGGTAAATATATATTTTGCGATAAATATTCAATATTCAAAGTTATATTATTTTGTACTGTTTTTAGTTTCAACCAGAGATCTTGCATCAGTCGTCCTTCCCATTAAGCTGTCGGACCTCAACTCGAACCTTTCGCAGCATATTTACAACACTAAGCAATGCAGACTTCTGAAGCAACCGTATACCAGACTTTATTCCGTTTTTCTTTCCTAAATTTAGAACCCATAAGTTCAGCGGTATACATTCCAAAGACCACACGATAATAGAGACAATTGTGGCCGTAACGTACGACATACTAGCAACGTCAGTTCGCATTATTATTATTATTATTATTATTATTATTATTATTATTATTATTGTTATTATTATTATTATTTGTACATGTTCTGTTTCCTACATTTTTTCCCTGTAGATCCGAGTTTAAACCATGGTCCTTAGTACCTATAGGCGAACATACATTAAATTGAGAGCACTTTTCTTAGTATATGAGATGTTCCTTGTAGGACTATCTTCTGGGCAACTTGCATGTTGATGTTACCTGGGATACTGTTAGTAAAATTGTCCATTCCTTTGCTCGCTAGGCCGAGAACTCCAATTATTATTGATATATTCTCACTCTTCATTCTCTCATCCTGTTAAACTCCATGTCCTTATATCTGTACAATTTCTCGATGTTATTATTATTATTATTATTATTATAATTATTGTTATTATTATTATTATTATTATTATTATTATTATTATTATTATTATTATTATTATTATTATTTCCTTTGATTTCTGGCGTGTACACATTTCTTTCCGGGTCCTGCCCAGAGACTTAAGGTTAGAAATAGCATCATGACACTTTCCGCTGACAAAAAAAAAAAAAAGAAAAAATAAGAAATGTCATTTAATCGTTTAGTACATTTCTTAGTACATGGGATGTTTTTAGTAAGACGATTTGCCGGGAAACTTGTATGTCACGTTACCATAAAAACTGTTAATAAAATCGTTCATTCCTTTCTTTACGAGGCCAAGAGCTCTGATTACTATTGCTACAATCTCAGTCTTAATTCCCCACATCTTGTTAATTGTATTCGAACAATTTCTCGAGGATTTTCATAGAGGTGTATCTCACAGATGCTACTGCTATGTCAATAGAGCATACACTCTCTAAATTTCTTGTCTCTTATGATAATATAATGTCTTTTGACTTTTATTTCCCTGTCAGTTTGAAATGGTATGTCCCAGAGGATAGTTATAGCGTTAATTATTATTATTATTATTATTATTATTATTATTATTATTATTATTATTTTATTTCCTTTGATATCTGGCGTGTACACATTTCTTTCCGGGTCCCACCCACAGACTCAAGTTTAGAAATGGCACCATGATATTTCCACATACAAAAAAAAATAAAATAAAATAAAATATATATATATATATATATATATATATATATATATATATATATATATATATATATATATATATATATATATTACATAGACAAAGCCCTTCGTAAAGTGTGGACTGTACGTGTGAGAACATTTTTTTTTAAGGCATGGTCTTCCAGGAATCCCTTCAGTTAGTCTACTGGAATCTTTTCCAACCAATCCTAGTGTTCCAACTACAACATGGATTTTTGATGTTCCCGTGTGCCACAGTTTTTAGATTTCGATTTCAAGGTTTTTGTATTTTGATGGTTTACTACTGCTATTAGGTCGGTGCAAAAATAATGACGCAATAATGTCGTTTTTGACGTTAAAAAATACGTCAAAAAACGACATTATTACGTCATTATTTTTGCACCAACCTAATACTAATACTACTATTATTATTATTATTATTATTGTTATTATTATTATTATTATTATTATTATTATTATTCAGTCAGTGATGTGGTTTCGAAGATATTCAACCACTTTTCGGCTAAACCGTGTATTCCACACTCTTTGAACTATTTAAACTTTTATTAAGACATTTCTGTAAAGGCTATTTTATTTTATCGGTTGTTCTCATTGCAGGTCATGGATTACAGAAAATCTAGAATGGTCGATATGCAGACAGTGAGCATCGGACAAAGATTTCAGTAATAATGGTCAGTTCCACTCATTTCCTTGACCATTACCATAGGCCAAGAAGCCGAGAGTATTATAGTGCGGGGTATACATATTTCTACCGTACGCGTCGCACTTATAACGTAATAATTGTTATTGGCAGGCCACTTCATCTCCTATCGTCTTCCAAAAAGCGTTATTCAGATGAGCTTGCTAACTGTAGGGTTGTTTTGTAATAGTAAACCAAATTTGAAACAGTTGCATTCATACGAAAAGCACTTTATGCAAAGCTGAAGTGAATGTCAGGGAAGAGGGTTAGTGAATAAGGTGTGGTGGCAGGAATATAAGCGGATGGATATCATAAGGATAAGCAGGATATATAACGATTGATTCTCGATGTGTATAGATTGAGAATGATATATCTTGGGAGATATCCATGCGATATTTGCTTCTACAATGTAAAAATACTTCGGGAAAAGCTGTCTGACTGGAACTTCCTCCTTACAATTGGAATACGGAGAAAATGATTGTTATTGTCCGTTGAGGAAGCATTGTTTATATTAGATGCAAAGTTCCGAACTGGTGGAATTAGAGAATGGAACTCAAGTGAATATTTTCTATGGAATATTGTGATAGAGTTGCGATAGGTTTGTAATTTTGCGCCTGTATAAAAATGGTTGTAGCGTGGAAAATAAGTCATTCGAGCCAAGAGTGTGTAAAGAATTAGTACTTGAATTTTATAAAGGCAGGAAATTGCGGATGGAACAGTTTGATTCCCGATATGGCAACCATAAAACATTTCTTTTATCTAAACTAACGCTTATAAATATGAAGCATGACAGAATCAACTATTTTCCAGCGTTTCTAGCTATGGATCATATAAACAAGTTTCGCTGGTGTTCTAGAGTGAAATCACTTTCGAATAGATATTCAAAGAATGATGGCACCTTATAACCTTTCATCCTGACTGCAGAAAACTTATTGTCCTAACCGTGAACTGATACGAGTTAAGTTTTTGAGGTACTAAAAGTTACAAGCATAATAAACAATACTTCTGACTCCCAATATAATAGGTCTATCATAGAAATCAGCTTAGTGTTTCACGTATTAAAAATTATAAGTTACTTTTAACATCCAATAATAATACCCCAAAAAGAAGGAAACAATCAGAGTTGTGAATGGAGAAAGAAATCTTGAATTATATCATATCACTCTTTATAAGTGTTATGGGGACCTACCTACATGGACAAAATAGACTCGTCTTTGACTATATTACGCCTCGGAAGAGGACTGCGAACGAGTTGACTACGGTTGACTACGTGTACGACTTCTGTCGAACTCTCTGCTTTGGCAGTGAGGGATCCGGACGAAGCTTTGCTGAAGGGCAAAGATTCGTCCGAGGAGGTAGACAGGCCCTGAACCCGTCTTTGCTGGTTCAAAGGGTATATTTTTTGGCCGAGCCTACGGGCTCGGAGAAACCCACATTAAACCCGGCCTTGTGCCCCATACATTCCTCGTTGGGGGGATCGTTAAATATTGCGAACGTGTTTACTACTCTACTTAGCCGTCAGACGGACGTGCAACACTTCTGTATTCGTTCTTTTTGTTAATAATACGTTTTCACTGAATTGCTAAGTTCGTGTTTTCTTTCGGACCTCTTCCGGGTCTACAAGTTTTCTTGGGAATCATTTATCAAGTTTCTAAAATTTTCTTAAGTCTTCTGAATGAGGTATTAGTTTTGCCTGAGTAAAAAAGCAATAAATTGAGTAAATCTCAAAGATGCTTTTAAGATGTCCTTAAAGGTGTGGAAAAAAATGTAAAAGTAATACTCAATAAAAAGCCAATGAAGAGCCTTGGACGGCTGTATGAACTTCCTCTAACTGATCGTCACCGAGGTAAAGAGAAAAAAATGGTACTAAATGGACTTGAATCCATCGACAGAACCCATCTCCCTGACAAACTGAAATCTTGGGGCTACCAATATGGTTAGCTGCCCGCCTTCTGTAGCCGTTGCAGGTGTATGATATATTCCTCTGTCTGCCATTCAGCAAACGCAACAGTGGCTTGGAGTCCACCAGCCCACTGCTTCTCCATAGTGGGACTTTATACTAATGTCGAAAACCTGCAACTTCCCATCTCCTCATTGGTGAAGGAGTTCAAGTTTGGGAAGGTACGCTTCCATATGATGAGGTACTCGGCCAATGATTTCGTCCGAAGGTTACAGCAAAATATCAAAACTGGCACCAAATCGTCGATGGTAGATTATGGGAGTGATTCAAACCACTCGAGCTGGCTTGGGTAGCCCAAACAATCAGTCTTTCTCTAAACAAGGTTCAAAGGTGAAACGATATATAGTGACTAAAAAAAATTTGCTGTTTCTCAGTCTAGATCATGTGCTACATGAAATGATACTGATCCGATGAAACTATCTGGAGTACTCTCATTGCAAAGGATCCAGTAGAAATATCATTCCTCTTTCAATGTATCTATGATCTCCTACCAAATACGACCAACCTCACCTGCCAAATGCAACCATGTATGCATATGATGTCAAAATGATCGAGGCACTTTACGTCATGTGCCCAAGATCACTGCAGATGTATGTTGACCATGTTCACCATAGTCTATGAATATAGAATACAGCGCAGTACGTAATCTGTTCAATGAAACAACGGCAAAGATTTAAACTCACGAATCAGACACTCTATTCTATATGACTATATCCCAATACCACCAGGAGCTGTTCTGTAATTCTTCAGTCTTCGATATCAAAGGCTGGCAGCGCATATTCAGGAAAAAACATGGCCGCCTTTATACACGTCGCATTGAATATTTTGAGCCTTCTGATTGGTTAACCCTTCTATTGTTGAACTACAAAATGAGTCAGCTCATTTTGGCTGGCTCACTAGTACACCATGATATCCAAAAATCTAACAATGTACACGTGGTTTCGCAACAAATTGCTGCAAGGTTATTTACCTGACTACCCTGCGAGGCAGGATGTGGCACAAGGATTTTTTTTTTAAACCGAGCCCGTGGGCTCGGGAAAAAAATCCCGTAGACCACGTAAAAAACGGGGTCGTGTAGCTGTCTACCTCCTCAGTTGTGACTCTGCTCTTCGGCATAGCCTCGTCTGGGTTCCACTCCGCCCGAAGGCAGAGAGTTCGACTAGATTAGCTGCAGACGAATCTCCAACTAATTGCCGAATTAAGTGATCATGGACTTTGTCAGCGCAAAGTGTGAAACAGCCTGCAATGGCATGATAAGGAAAGTGAACGCCCTGTATAGAAGACCCAAATAGCTCCCAACATTACGCTACTGAGTGTACCGTTGTTATATCTGACATTCCTTAACTAACTCGGCCTCGAATAAGCGTTACCCGTCAAACAAGACTGAATTATTATTATTATTATTATTATTATTATTATTATTATTATTATTATTATTTTAAGCATTTCGCCCAAAGCAAAGCGGGAGTGCCACTATTACGCAAGGGGGTACATAGAGTGTAAGTAAAGGAAAAGACTGGGTATGGGGAGGGTGAGGAAAGGACAAAAAGAACGGAGAATAATAAAAAGAAGAACGGGGATCAAGGCATCAAAAGATGTCGATTGACATTACATTAAAACTTTTGAAGATTATAGATATCAGGGAGGAATTATGAAGAAGAGAGTTCCATGGTTTGGAACTGCAAGAAGCCTTTGGAGTAGAAAAGGCGTTTTACATTTAACTGTTTCGACAGTAAAAGGGTGAGATAGAGATGCTAACCTAGTAACACACTTAAATTCACGCAGTCGCGGCACCAGTGAAAATAGCTCGTCAGAGCAGATTACATGAAAATATTTATACAAAAGACAGTCGGAAACCACATCACGTCTGTGAGAATATGACTATGAGTCGAGATCCTAAGTCAGAACCTGTCACATTGAATATCCGTGTTTGGATTTTAAACCTTGAGATGAACAGCGGGAGCACCAGACCGTGTGTATGGCAACAGTATTTTATAAATAGACATTTTAAGCGAAATACTTATCGTCATAGAATCTAACAATACATATCTGAAATTAAAAATGAACATCAATAACTGTATCGTGTATTTATTTACTAAATGTGGAATAAACGCGACATTCATATTACAACTACATATCACAAAAAAGGTCAAATTCACAAGGCATCATACAAATATATGCATTTTTTTCTAGTAGGCTATCGACAACATCACATTGAAACACCAGTTCCCGTATGATTACCGAAGTTAAGGAACGGCAAGCCTGGTCAGTCTCAGAGAGGTGACGCTGAGAAATGCCAGGTGCTGTAAGACTGCACGCGTCCGTGGTGTAAGGGACAACGGCTGGGAAATTTTAATCGGTGAGTCGAGTTCCAATTCCAGTTGGGTTCGTTTTCTTCACTTACATGAATATTCGAGAAATCTTATTAAAGTAAACACCGTGTTCTCCGGCAGGAATGTGGATACTCAAATACGCACGCACGCACGCACGCACGCACACACACACACACACACACACACACACACACACACACACACACATATATATATATATATATATATTATTCAATTATATTAAGAAAGAGACAACTTTAAGGGTTTATGGGATTATAATTTATTTCCTTAGGATTTTGGTACCCAGTCTTCAGATCTCCATTTTCATAAAAAATAATTGTTTGAAAATGGAGATTTAGGAGCAAAATCCTGGTCCTAAGGAAATAAATTATAATCCTATAAATAGTTAATGTTGTCTGTTTCTTAATATAATTAATATTTGGTCTGTTTTTACATTCAGCTCTCTGGATTACATCCTCTTGAAATTATCCATACGGTTTACCAAATAACTTCATTAAATAACTAATTAACTATATATATATATATATATATATATATATATATATATATAATTATTATCATTATTATTATTATTATTATTTCTTTTCATTTCGGAGAAGTAAGGATTCACTACATTGATATTTATAATGATCTTTCCTTCATTGAAAAGTCAAAGTAGATATAAGAATTTTTTAATTCCAGTAGGAATTGTCGAATTGCATTCCTGCTTACCGCTTCGTTACAGTTGATTTATGCCTGTGTGCACCTTACTTTTCGGCTGGAAGAAAAGATCATGCTAGAGAAATACATTTTCCAAGGGGCTGGGAACTCACTCCGATAAATTGCCGCGAAGAAGTTCATCGCCAATGTAAAATCTACGACACAGCGACATTCCGGCGAGCGTCCCACTTCGCTGAGCAAAAAGAAAAGCGCTCGAATTTATAAAAAATTTGCTGAATTGGTAGAGTCGTTAACATGTGTGCTGTTCTTGCTGCTTTTAGCGCTGGTCTGAGGAACATTTGCGCAATCGACGCATAACAGCTACGTCATAATCATAGAAGAAAACTATACAATCTCCATTCGGGATATATCTGAAAGGATAGTTACGTCATAGTACAAGGCCACTAAATTTGACTACCTATTACTGATCAAAAGCAGTCTTCTTTTTCTTCTTTTTCTTCTTTTACTTCTTCTTCGTGGTTTTTTCTTCTTTTTCTTTTCAACGTTTTCTTCTCTTTCTTTTTCAACTTCTTTTTCTGTTATGTATTGTGTTAATTCGGGACGTTGGTGATCATGCCTCTCCAAAGTTCCTCAACTTTGTAGAGGTTAGTAAATTTTTCATTTTTGTAATGTCCTCTAACCTTCTTTCATCCATTCACGCAAGCTCGTTAGTTGGCTTATGTGCTGTTTTTCCGCTGTCCGTCTTGCATTCAATATGTCCAGAGAGTATCACGTCTCCAAGCCCTCTTTTCTTATTATGTACTCTAGAAATGTCAACTATCTCTTTCTGATGATAAGCGTCCATTTTCTTTTGCATAATCTATAAGAAGTCAGATACACATCCTTCTGTATTCTTATTGCTCTTTCTCATCCCATTCTGAGCATAAATATAGCATTCGTTTTTCTATAACCTGCTGTGTTCATCTATTTCCGGTTTAATTCTGCCTCCCGCCTTATTCACAAAACGTTAAGTTTTGTTAAATGGCTCATTAAACTGATTGTTCGATAGAATTCACATTCATTTGTACCTGGCGTCTTAGGCAGTTCTATGAAAATAGATGTATAAAAACTTGTGCGCATTTCAATACTTTAATTTTGTTACAAATAACCAGGCGTTGTCTCTCTCTCTCTTTCTTCCCACCACCAACACTATAGGTTAAATAGCAGAACGAGCTGGTCTCTCTTGCCTTAGAGGGCAATCAATCTAGGAATTAGACAAGCTGTAATGCAAAAGAATCTTGAAGAGGTATAGCCTCTGTAAAGTTATCACGCCATCGACAGACCTCTGTTAGATGGGCTACAGTAAATCTGCTGCTCGAATTGTTTAAGGGATTTTTGTCGAGACAATCTTATATAAAGGTGACTTATTTATATAATTTACATTCGAACTAATGTCCTCGACATTTTGTTTTCATCACAAACGATTTCAGCCGACTTTGACATCTGTTTCTTTTCGGGTGTCCGACGGGACAATTTACTCGTGTATTAAGTGATTTTCGAGAATTAAGTGGCATCGTTTTAAATGTGGGTCAATTTCTGGGTCAGGTAGTACAGACTTAGTGGGAACAAGGCGAGCAGTTACTGAGCAGCACCCTATAGGAACAAGGCAATATATCCTGTGGTATGTAAAACAGAACTGGTAGCTTCTACACTCATAGAATTGAATTAAGGATTCAGTTCGAGATACTTTGAAGGTTAGACGAATGAACGGAAACCCATATGAAATCTGGAGTGCTAATCTGCAGAAACGTTGTGATAATAAAAACAATGACGAAGATATTACTCCGAGTATAAATAATAACATACCATCCCACAAATACAAAGAGCAATTTCATTTAATTTGCAGTTTGTCTGGTATTTATAGTTTATAGAGAAGTAATGTTATTTAATATCTAAAGTGAAGAATGTCTTTGACAAAAAAAAAATCATGAAAAATAAATAAAATAAAATAAAATAAAAAGAACGGAAGATTTTCTTGTTGGAAATATGCTGAATTTTCTTCGGCTCCCCAGAGAACGGAACAGTCTAGAATCAGTTCTTCATTTCTTATTAATTTTTATTAATTTATTTATAAATATTATTATACGGCCATATTTTAAATCGTTTTTTTTTTCTTTCTCAGAAATTGTAGCGCAAAAGACGATTCCTTCAATGTGCCTTTTGGACAATTATCGATTTTTGAGCATAGACGTTTGCAAAAACAGTAGATGATTTTAGCCAGAAATCGATACGAGGTTCGAGAGGTTTTGCGTTTCATTCGGCTAATCTTCTATTTATTGAAAAGATCAAATACACATTATTAGTCAAAGAAACTTGTTTTTGATAATTATAGATAGAAATCGATGGTACGTTCGTAATCTAAGATCATGATAGTGTTTTATCTGACCACACAAAAGAGACAACGGAAAAGACGAGCAAGTAAATCGAAAATATCAATGTGAATAAACTAAACAAGTACATTACGGTAAAATCATGCATATTCGTTGTGTATATATATACATATGTATATTAAAGCAACGCTAAAATTTCGTATATATAAATATTATTATTAAAGATATTATCAATATATATATATATATATATATATATATATATATATATATTCATGAATTATTCATACATAAAACAAATACAAAGGTTAATGATTAAATGGCGAGAAATCTTCGCGAACAATTCAATAATATACAAAAACCCCGAAACTGTTTATGAATGAAAAGATTCTGTTTTATAAATTTCCGTCGCATTAGATCTTTTTATTTTACAAGCTTTCGTCTGTTCCTACAGACATCCTCAGGAATGAAATATTGTGTTCTTGTTTATACTTTCAGTAATAAGTGGACAAATGAAAAAAAAGTTGTAATCCAAAAAATGCTATGAGAAATGTGTGTCATAGTTTTGGAACGTGCAGTCGCAACGCTGAGTTTGAATTTAAATTTTAAGGTTAAAGTTCTGCGTTTATGTACAAATGTAGTGATAGAGAATTCTTTTTTACTGGTGAATTTTCCGTCAAAGTGGCATGAACTATATTGTTTCATACCTGAGGATGTCTGTATGAAAGGACGAAAGCTTGTAAAATAAAAAGATATAATGCGACGGAAATTTATAAAACAGGATCTTTTAATTCATAAACAGATTCGGTGTTTTTGTATATTATTGAATTGTTCGCGAAGATAGATTTCTCGCCATTAAATCATTAACCTTTGTATTTGCTTTATGTATGAATAATTCATGAATTTGTAAATTGATTGCACCTTTATTAAAATATATATATATATATATATATATATATATATATATATATATATATATATATATATATATATATATATATAACTTGAAACTTAAAAGTGGAGAGATTACACGTAAAGGCACAGAAACATGTATACCTCACTTCAAATTCTGTAATATTTATAATTCTGTAATTATTATATATAGCGTGGTATATTTTTTAATTATATATATATAATAATTATATATCGTAGTAATTATATATCCTAGTTTTAAGCCGTTAAAATTTAACGGTTTTCTGTTTAAAAATTTTTGATTAATATTAATTCTTAAGTTAATGAAACTAAAGTAAGTTTGAGTAAGTAAATTAACCGTACAAATTCCCCTATCGCATTGTTAAATTTTTTAGCTTAAAAACTTTAACAATATATTGTAATAAAAATCATATATATGAATGTTCGTCGTTATTTTAAGAAGTGGGTACGAATAAAAAAAATTAATTTAGTAAATGTTTCAATTTCAGTAAAGCAGAAGTTAAACGTTTCTTTCTTTCTTTCTTTCATTCTTTCTTTCTTTCTTTCACTTTCTCGCTCTTTCCACGCGATCAGATCGGAGTAGTGCATCATTTATGAAGTAGTACCAGGAAAGGGTGGACATTTCTATCTTCCCTTCTTCCTGTTTTCTTTTTCCACTGAAAGCAAATCGGAATTGTCCATTATTTATGAAATATTGGCAGACTGTAAAGGTCATGCAAACTAACGTAGGGAGAGACTATCCTAATTATAATATGACATACACGCACAAACACACACACAAACACAAACATATATATATATATATGTCATCATCAGCATTATCATTATCATCCCTTTGACCTTTGTAATCGTAGGGCGGATCCGAATGCAGAAGCCACACTAACTCTTTCCGACAACGGTCTATCAACGGCAGCCATCAGCAATTCTGGTATAGTCATACCTCTTCATTGTTTGATATTGTCCAACCAGTTTTTGTGTTGGGAGGATTCTTCATGACAACTGTCGGCGTGAGACGGGGACGCCACATTGTTCAACCTATTTCTAGAGCGAATTATGAAAGCAACCTTGAACGACCATGATCCTTCAATCTCTATTGCTGGCAGACCTGTCTGCAGATGACATTGACTTCATAATATGTAGAAACAGTGACCCCCAGAACATGAACAACGAACTTTTTGAAACCGCCGGAGCATATGGAATGGATGTCAGCTCCGAGAAATCCAAATATTATGTCTGTTCATTTTTAGAATAATCCTTTCATATTTACGAATATTTATCCGTGTATTACAATCAAATCATGTAAGAAATAAACTGCAACAGTGAAAATCCCTTTGATTTCCCAAGTACTTTCCATCTCCTTCTGCGATCATCATCAGGGATGAAACTGGTGAGGAAAAAACTATGTGCAGCTATCCATTACTGATTTTTTTCTTTTTGCGTTTAAGTGCAACGGCTGACAGTTATGCTTTAACGTTCATTAGAACGTCAAAAAATTATCCATTATGGAAATTTTTCTTTTGATCAAGCGCACATTAAAGCCTGAAAACTACTCTTTTTATATTCATTTTAGAACATTATTACTGTATTCATAGATGATTCTACTCAGTGTCCGCTTTAACTTTTGCAATGTAAATTGCTTCGAGGATCTGTAGTTTTAATTTGTTATTTTCTTGGTGTAGGATAGTTGTGTTATCAATAACTTGGTGTAAATGTCTCGCAATGGACGAATGGTCAGACATGTGTAGAGAAAGATGTCTTGATAGTGTAAATATCGTATATCCAACATATATATATTTGTTTCTCTGTTATATTCCCCCAAGGAACATTTGAATTGATATATATAATGTGAGTTTTACGTAACACATCAGTTGATGGGGAGAGTTTATTGCGAATAATTAATTTGGTTATATTTTGTTTTTATAATATATGATTAATTTTATTTTTTTATTGGGATTCATGGAAGATGTATTTGTACGAATGAGTTTTTTTTTATGATTTTCTCATCATGTTTCTAGTTAGTTTGCATCTGGTTACAACATAAGACTTTGATATATTTAGGTCCTTTGATGAATTACTATTTCTATTTGACCTGTGTTGACGTTTTGGATAATTTGTTCGTCTACAATGTAGTTTGGGAAGTCATTATTAATGAGAGTCCGCCTATCCTTTTTTAGTTTAGTTTAGAGAATTTTTTTTGTGAAGGAATTAATTTGTGCTCTTTTAATTAAATTCTATATAAGTATTTTTTGTAGTAATTAAGACATTAACTCTTATAATTGAGTGTACAAGAGTATGTGCTGGTTGTTTTTTGTACGTATGGGGAGGTAGTAAATGTGTTAAATGTGCCTATTAAAATATCAAGAAAAGGTATTATAATATCTTTGTTAAGTATGTGAATTGAGGACAGAGTTTTAATTTTTAACTAATATAAGGATAACATCTACCTATCTTAAGTAGATGGATTGTTTCTTGGTGGTGCTAAGCATAATAATTTCTAAGTTGGCTATGTAGACGTTGCTGAAGGTTGGAATCAGAACTGAACCCATAGAAACGCCATCACGTTGCACACATATACGTTATTTTTGTGATCATAGAAAGGGACTTCAGTGGTACAGGTTAAAAGTAAATTTCTTCGTAATTTAACTTTAATTTTTAATGGAGGAGAGATGAATTATTATATATATTTTTAATAATAATGTCAATGGTTTCTCTAACTGCAAGTTTAATGAACATATTTTCAACGTCAAGTGATGCTATAGTTTCCTTATCAGGTTTTACGGTGTTTTTAATATTTGTATAAGTTCAAAGGTTGATTTAATGCTTTATTTGTTAGGTATGTATAGTATACTTAATTGGTTAAGCGTTTTAGTTAGTTGGTGGATAGGAGTAAGAATTTGGGATACGATAAGGCGGAGTGGAAAGTTTGTTTTGATAGAATCGTAATGTGTCGTGGTTTATAGTCTCCGATTATTTTGGTAAGTTGTAGATTGTTTTCTTCCACATTGTTAGCTTTGATTAATTCATTAATTTTCACTTTTAGCTGAGTAGTAGGATTATTAGTAAGTTTTTTAAATTTGGTATGTTCGTCAAGTTATTCTTCAATTTTTGAGTTGTAGTTGGATTTGTTTAAAGCAACAATGATCGTAAGGCTGAAAAAATAAATTTACATAGTCAAAATTAAAAAAACAAAAACAAATATTATTTATTTGTTAGGATACAATATTTACATTTCAAATAAGCATTTTTAAGATATATCCCTCTATCTTCATATGTAATTTTGGCGCTTTCTATATACATCTTTGATTATTTTCTTTTCAACTTCATAGAGATAACTTGGCATATTCTATGTTTGGAGTATTGTAAACTCTATCACTTTTCCCTGATTAGGAATAAGTTGTACGAGTTGATTGTCTTCTGACAACATCAATTATGCTTCTCCTGCGAATCTTTTGTTACTTCTAATTAAGGTATCACATTTCAGTTGATATCTTTTCGGCTACTATCGCTATTCATTCTCGAATATATTGCTTATTGTGGGCTGCATAACTGTTATTAGCATGGAAAAGCCGAGCCAATTTAAAAGTCAGCTCTGTTGTGGTGAATTCTGCACAAATTCCCGTGGTTCAATAGCAGCCTTAACCGACCTCTCCGCGCCTCTGTGAATAATAGAAGAAGTATCACACTGGATGCGAAAGTCCGAAGAGACGAAGCGACTCCATTATCTTTCTCAGATATACTCACTAATTCACAGATAATATTTTTTTAACGAAACATCACCTCTACAGATAATAAAGAAAAAGCATTTTAGGGTGACAAAGTCAGGATAAAAAAACATTGCATACGGAAAATGCACATTATATACATATATTTCCTTCTGTTTTCTGAAGTTTCGACAATACTGATGAAAAACATGAAAGACAAAAATAATCCTTATATGTTTCTTTTTTTAACATTAGTGTAAAATATGCGAACGTAATAAACTAGTCATAAAGATAATTAACAGTTAAGGCCGTTCATAATAAAGATCAACAATCGTTCAACTTTGATAAGAAACAATAAAGCTCTTCAGATCTCGTTTGGTTATTTTTTCACACGAGATCATTCTGGATCTTTGCGCTTTAATGAAGGAAAATATAAGTACTCAGGCGTATTTGGTCAGTTGTAAATTTCTTAGAACACAATATTGTTCTGAATTAGACTAAATCTGGTGAAAGTCGCGAAAAAAAAATGAAAGCCAAATTTCATTACTTTGTTTGCTCAAGAGAGGAATAAAATTGAACAAGTCTCTTTAATTGTTTGTTGTATTTGTATTTCTAATTGCTGCACTCGATGCGAACAAAAAAAGACAGTAAACAATGACGAATAACTACAGGGTACAATGGGTAAATTTTATATTTTCACCATCTTATATTTTATTTAATTTCGCGCATGCGCGTTGTTTGTTATCGGTTTTGTCGACTGCACAGTAGGATCAATTGGACATCGTCTGTGAGAAGGACATGACGCAATTCACTTCGCCAGAAATTTGGAAACGGCATCCTGTACTGCTTGACATTCGCGCCGGAACCCTCAACATAAACATTTCAGAGTGTTTGAGTGTCAATCTGATGACAGTTCAGAGGATTCTGACGAGTCTAATCGTGATTACGAAGGTATAGCAGAGAGTAAAACTCACTGTACTCGTTCTTATAAGAAAAGAACTCACGAATTATTTTATGAGGACTCCAAATTGAACACTGGGATTTACATCAAGTGCCTTGAGGAGGAAGTATTGCCCTAGGTCAAGAGGTTGGCTGCTTGAAGACTCGCAGTTGTGCGAGAGACCAACAAAACTACTTGTAATATGAACTGAAGGCAAGGATTGTATTAGGTTGGTGCTAAAATAATGACGTAATAATGTCGATTTTTGACGTTAAAAATACGTCAAAAAACGACATTATTACGTCATTATTTTTGCACTAACCTAATAGCAGTATTCACCAACGTAAATAAGAAGCATTCCTAGAAGGGGTGCCAGAGATTCCGAAGTCGTCTGGAAGTCAATGACGATTTTATTGAATACAGTTACTCTGTAGTATTTTTAGATATGTTCAGTAATTTTGGTAAATATATGTGAAAATGAGATTTCAGTGTTACTTTCATTTCTGTGTAATTTATACGACAATTTATCCATCGCGTTATTTATTGTGTATAAGAATACTGCATTAAATCATTTGTACTGGGAATGACGATAAACAACATCCGGCAGCAAGGCCTATGATCGGGAGGTTTTGAGGGGCGTGGAACCACCTCTTAACTGATATTTTTCCCAGATCCACCCTGACTCGGGGTGGTAGCACCTGTTAAGGTCCTAGCTATGGACAAATAATTAACCCTCAAACTGGGGTCAAAACTCTCTGAAATTCTAGAAATAGATTTTTGTAGTAAAAATACCAGAAATGAAATTGTTCAGAATAAAGTTACTAATGCTTTCAAGAAAATTAATTTTCGGCACTAAATGACCCATAAGGTGTTGATATGCCGCGAAAAAACAAATATTATATCATGATATTATTTAGACACAAAATCAATGGAAATTACGTAACATAATGTAAAAAAACTCATAGGTATATATATATATATATATATATATATATATATATATATATATATCAGGATTATGAATGTTTTAATTTTTGGAAAATAATTGATTCCACGTATCATAATTCGATGCACATCTGTTTAAAAAAAAATGAAGGATTGTTTATCACCAAAACGAAACTTCTAAAATTGTATGCATGTATTGCAGAACTATGAGTTTCTGTACCCTTCTAAAACTCTCTGAAAACGTCTAGAACTTCCTGGAGCTTTCTAGAAATTTATGGAAACTTCAAGAACGTGTTTTTGCTTATATGTATATTATACTATAGCTATAAACTGTTGAATGCCTTACAAATACATAAGTATTATCCAACTGCATCATTAGCAAACTCAGAAATAAATCTCCTGCAAGTCTGCAATTTCGATTTATTTGTAAGGATGAATGATAGAGCTAAAAATTGTTAAATGTTTTAAAAAGACATAATTACTACCCGATTACATTACTAATAAATTATAAAATAAAGTTTGAGAAAAAAATAGTTACCTTTCTTGTCCATTTATTTATTTATTTGAATTAATTTTTATTAGTTTTTTTCTTTATTTTAAATTAAACTAAAATTAACTAAAAAATTATTTTAAATTAAACTAAAATTAACTAATAAAAAATAAGCACAAATAAGCAAAGACAAGTAAAGATAAGAAATCCAAATAAATAAATTATAAACTGTCCACTCGCCAAAATAACAGAATAGACTACGGTAAGCACGGACGAATAAATAGCTTCAATTGACTTCCCAGACCCAAACAAAATATTATATAAGCGACCTAAGCAAATCCCCACCAATTTTTACTACGTTAATAAAACATCGAAAAAAGAATAAATAATAAAAAATGAAAATAAAATAAAGTAAAATAAATTAACCCAAACAATAAAGTAAAATAAATTAACCCAAACAAATAAATATATAAATAAATAAACAAACAACTCACTCCCGCAAAATAATAACCAGAATAGATTACCGACAATGCACCACTGACACATATTTATAAATAGCCGATGAAATATCCAGCATTCGCGGCCTGACGATTGCGTCCAGCATGAAAGAGCCTGTAGCCTCTGAGTATTGACTTCAATGTTCAATTTCTTATTTATATTTACATACGCTCTATCTCTATTATTGAGCACTTTATCCCATAAATATAGCACACCTTAAAACGATATTTCTTTATATATATATATATATATATATATATATATATATATATATATATATATATATATATATAATTATTTATTTAAAAATATGATTCCAACACGATACATAAGAGTTCTCATTTACCTAACCAGTTTTTTCCTATTTTCTATATATTTTCATATATATATATATATATATATATATATATATATATATATATATATATATATATATATATATATATCAGAAAGGGTCCACGTGTGCTTCTCGTAGTATGCAAAATAGATAGGTTAGTTAATAAAACAAGGACAAACGAAAGGATAAAAATATATCTATGACAGAAATGAAGCGCGTAAAGAAAGGTTTTAAGCTCGGGATTTTCGGACACGACTGTGGCCTTCATCAAAAGAGCGAGAAGTAAACAAGGAAATGGGAATTACTCACCGACAGATGTTTTTGTAGACGGTGAATTTTCTTGTGGAAATCATATTATTAGCAAAAACCGATCTCTCTTTATTTCGTCGCTGTGCGAAACTTTTTATGAAAATAAATTTAAAATTTTGCTCGGTGTAAAAGCGTAAGCCGGTCTATTATTATTAGTAGGGTGAATGTGGGAGTAAGATAGTAAACACAAATGAAGTGAGTTATAGAATGGAAGGGCTACTGTTCGGTCACTATCTTTTGAACCATCTTTGGTTCTATAGCTATACTTCCTTTACATATAAGCTTACGTAAGGATTGCGGAAGGTTGGATTATATACATATTAGTATTGTATATGCATTTATATCTTTACCTGTATTTAGATTCGTATGTTTGTGTCGTGGCCTGTGTATATTTGCACACTGTTATGTGCACTTATGTAAACATGCGCATATATATATATATATATATATATATATATATATATATATATATATGTATACGCTTTTCCTATCTGTTTTTCCTCTATTATTTTTTTTTTATTTCATTTTATGTACTCCACATTTGTAACAATAGATTTTCAAATTTTTATCCCAAAATTTTTATCCTTTTAAATGTTCTTTCTCTTTTTCTTTTTCTTTTATTTCTTTTAATTACATTTTATTACTATATATTCCGTTTTTTCTCCTTACTTTTTTGTCTCGTCAGATTTTTTTCTAACTACAGCCCGTCTTTCTGAAATTGATAAATATTTCTAACAACATCTCGTATTTCTGAAACAGACAACTTGGTCGAACAATTTTCGGCTACAACTTGCCACACGCGGGACAATTTCCCACTCTTCAACCCATAAATCTCTTTAGCTATGTGTAAAATCTTACTCCCCGTACTAATAATATTAGACCAGCTTAAAGCTTTCTACTATTTTTTCTACCATTTTTTTTAATGCTTTTGATAAAAAATTTTAAATTAAGTTTATTTTCATAAAAAAAAGTTTCGCATAACGATGAATCAAAGATCGTGTTCTTGCTAATAATACGATTTCCACCAGAAAATATATTGTCTGTCTGTAATTCCCATTTCTCTGTTCAATTCTGGTTCGGTTGAAGAATGACACAGGGGTGCCCGAAAATTGCAGATTTAAAACCTTTCTTTCCCTTCTTCATTTCTGTCATATGGTTAATAATTAATATTTTTACGTACTTATTTTAATGGTACCCTTTCTTTTGTCCTTGTTTTATTAACTAAATTATCTATTTTACACGCACACACACAAACACGCACACACACACACACACACACACACATATATATATATATATATATATGTATATATATATTATTAGAATCTATAACTCTGGCGGTGTGAGAAAAAATCAGATAATACAATATGTAAATAAAATCAGATAATACAATATGTAAATAAAAAATATTTGGGAAAAAATACAATAAGGACAGAAAAAACAAAAAGCATCCGTACTAATAGAAAAAAAAAACGAACAACAACAACAAAAAAATCAGAACCGCCATGTCTCTCCAAACGAGAAAACACCAACAGAGTACCTACGTTGAATGTAAAAGTGCTCAATACTCTAAGTAGGGCAAAGTAAATAGACCTAAATTTGTGCTCAACGCATTAAGGACACATGGCAGAGTGGATAAAGGCGTTGGTTAGATCCAGTGACAGAAAACCAAAGAGAGTGAGTTCAATACCCGGTTAAGGAGAACTTTCAGAGCGAAAATTAACAGAAGATAACTGATAACTGACATCCATTAAATATGCCACGTGGAACTAAAACAGTCTACCACAGCGAGAGAAATAAAGGGTTCAGTTCGACATTCCAACCACCTGAAGAAGGCCGGGCTGTACAACGGCCGAAACGTTGTAATAAATATGGCGACAGTCCAAATAATGTAAATAATATGCATTAAGTAGAGTCAGAATTTTCCTGATCATCCGGTAGGTGAAACCTAGATAGATAGGTTCTGGCTCTTTATATATATCTATGTAAAAAACATACACATAAACACGCGCACAATTTCATAAATAAACAATTTCCGATTGATCTATACGGATATGCACTGATGGATGTAAACACGGAAAGACACAATTATATATCAAAACACAGTCTGATATGGAAAGTGGACAAGAAGTCGCGCTAACATAAGCAAAATGCATAGCAGCTTGCCGATTAATATCCTTTTTCCGTTTTGCGTGTTAAGAATATGGAGATTCAAGAACATAAATTTAAATTTCTGGTAAGTGTTTTAGCAGATAACGGAAAATTTGGCACCCAAATTCCAAAGGCGTTTTAGAATGGGGGTAAAACGACTTGCGGAATATTTAAAAGGAAATAGCAACATTTAGTTAGAAAGAAAATATAGCAAGTGCTGAATTTTTATCCATGCTAATTCTATATGTTTACTGAATTCTGAACAATTTCCCCGCAGATGAAGTGAACAGGTGAGACAAGAATGACATGGTTCTGTTGATAACTGCTCTAAATACGTTGAGCGGATCATGTGAGCAACAAAGGAGTTTTAAGGAAAAATGGCAACTGACAGACATGTATATTTGAAATCAAAAAAGACCCAGTTGAAATTCCTGGGAAGAAGGTTTTGGAGATATTTGAAACCTACAAGACTTAATGAGGGCCGGAGTACCAGGGTGCAACGGCGAATAAACCTACTTGTCAAAAATGTCTAAATATATGCCTTAACACAAAATGGCAAGGCTAGTAACTAAAACAAAAGATAGGAGTTTGTGGCGACCCATTATTGTCAGTAATCTCTTACTACTTCGAAACATTTCATAGGGAATAGACGGTTCAAGCCAACGAATAAAAATCACAGAATATTTTTGGGAAAATCGAGGGCCCATTTTTCTCACATAAAACCTTACACGTATCACTATCAAATGACAAAAAAGTTTTGCTAAAAACTAGAAAGGATAGGGAGATTTAGAAAACAGAGATCGCCAACAGCCTAAAACAATTGCTTTCGTACGATCACATATGTTAAGCAACGTCGAGTCTGGTGAGTACATAGATGGGTGACCATGACCGCTTATGAATACCAGATACTGTAAGCTTGGATGTGCTGTTGTTGAAATGGCTAACGACTCCGAATTGGAAATTGTACAGGCGAATTCCTCAGTCAATTTCGTTGTATTCATTTACGCGAAAATACCCTTGGGAAAAGGTATTTATCCACCTTTTCTCACCCAGCTAGGATTTAATTAGTATTACTTCTATCATTAAATCATTATTAACGCAAAAACATTCTTACAATGTAAAAATATTTTTAGGACTCTAAATAACTCGCAAAGTGTTGATAAGTCATAAATTGGAGTTCAAATATTTGCCGGAGTTCAAATATTTTTCTTATAAGATTTCTGGAATATTCAGACCGGTAAATGAAAATAAATATATAAATAAATAAATATACTGTTTCCTAAATAAAAAAGATCATCGATCAATAAAAAAAGAAACTTCTTTCTGAAATTCGAGGGAATATACTACAAAATATATTTATTTATACGTTTTTCTTTAATAACTAAAACAAAAGATAGGAGGTTGTGTTGACCGATTATTCTCAGAAATCCTTTAACACTTAGAAACATTTCGTAGGGAATAGACGGTTCAGATCAAAGAATGAAAATCACAAAGGGTTTTGGAGAAAATCGAGGATTCATTTTACTCACGGAAAGAGCTTACACGAGTCACTGTCAAATGAGAAATCACTACCATAAATCGCTAATAATGTGTGTAATTTGAAGCATTAAAAAGCAAGAATTTATACGACAATTGTTTGAGTCGGTATCTTTTATGAAGCCCTGTGAAAATATTAGAATGACGAAATCTGCTTTTTATCATATGCGATTCGACAGGTAAATATTGAACGATTTTACACTTGTGTGTAGTAGTAAACATTAGTCGGATTCATATTTTAGTCTATAGGTAAACATTGGTTGATTTTATTTTTTTTTGTCTGTAGGTAAATAGGTTTATATGATAATCTATTAGTCAACATTAGTCGGATTCATATTTTAGTCTATAGATAAGTATTGGTTAATTTTATTCCTTTGCCTGTTGATAAACAGGTTTATATTATAGTCCATTAGTCAACATAAGTCGGATGTATACCTAAGTTTTGGTAAAAAAATGATCACATTTAAACTATAGTTTATATCTAAAAGCTTCTCAGGTGATTGGTAGATTATATACTTGAATATGTGATCACTGATCACTTGTAGATTCTATACTTGTGTTGCTGGTCGAGTTCTGTGGTAGCATACCTATGGACGATACTGGGTATGTCCCCATTCACATAAATAAAGTAGTAAATACTGTATGTTGGTCTGCAGTTGGACATTCGTTTTCCGTTGTGGTGGTCAAACTCTCTGCCTCCGGGAAGAGAGGATACCCCAGAGGGGGCTATGTCGAGTCTCGTCTCGGGAAACAGCTACCCGCCTCCGTTTTATACGGGGTCTACGGGAAATTTTGTCCGAGCCTACGTGCTCGGATACCTCACATTAAATTCGGTGTTGTGCTACATCCGACGACGTGGGGCAGTTGGTAGATATCCTGCAGTTTGAGATCCATTGTGGAATTCACTTGACTCTCTTCTAGCTGTTGACTACTTCTCCACGCCGTTGTCGAATCTCATGTGTTGTCCGTGTCCGAAGAATTATCGTTCATTACCAACCTTCGTTTGATTATTCTATTCAGTAACCTTCCCTGGGATACAGCAATTTATTCATGTAAACATAGTTTTCGATTATAATTGCTTCTATGCGTTAACATTGCAATTTATAAGTCAGTAGTCTTGTATTATTTTTACTACTGTTATCATCTTGGTTCAATCAGATGCTACTATAGACATAGCAGTAGTTCGAAATAATGCATGAATGCTGACAATTATTAATTAAACAAATGAAAAATTAATTCCTAAAATTGCTTTCTTTATGTTAAGATACGAAGTGACATATATTTCAAGAATCAAGAAAAATATTTGTCAAAAAAGACTTTTTAAGTTTTGGATTGATTAGCAGATACTCTGAAGCACATCAGATATAATGACGGTTTCATCAAAGGGAACGCCGGTTCGAATCCTGCCGGAGTTCAAATATTTTTTCTTATTAGATTTCTGGCATATTCAGACCTGTAAATGAAAATAAATATATAAATAAATATACTGTTTCCTAAATAAACAGATCATCTATCAAATATGTTTACCAAATAAAAATAAAGTTTAAGTAATAAAATATGTCGGATTTATAAATGACAAAGCAATTCTTAAAATTGCTTTGTTTACGTTAGAATAGGAAACTGAACAGACATGTATATTTCGAGAACCGGAAAAAAAAAACATGTGTTTTAAAGCACTATTCAAGCTTCGCTTGGTCATCAGTTTCTCTGCACCCGAGAGGTCAAAGTACGTCAGATCGTAATGACGGGCCCCCCTAGGGGAACGCAGTTTCAAATCATGCTGGAGATCTCATATTTTTTTTAAAATATGATGTGTAGATTAAAATAAATATAGTCTTAAGTAAATAAACAGAGCATCTATCATATATGGGTGTCCACTAAAAATAATCTTTAAGTAATAAAATATGTCGGATTAAAAAAAAAAAAATGCAGTCCTAAATTTTACAATTACATATCTCAGAAATGAAATTATAAATTATAATTAATTTATAATTAAGATTTGGACGGGTGTATACATCAGTTTGTAGGTAAAAATTCTTAGTTTTCATTTGAGGTTGTATGTAAATATTAGTCGAGTTTATACTTGAGACGATATTTAAACATTAGTTGTATTCATGCTTCAGACAGTAGATATTGCTAGTACTTTTCCTTTTCATTTGTGTAGGTAAATATTGTACGTTTGCATACGTTAGACTATAAGTAAACGTTAGTTTGGTACATACTAGTGCCAAACTACTTGAGCCTATAGGGGAATAATTTTCGGATTCATTCTTATCGTTATAGGTCATTTATAAGTGATGACATTTCCTGTATATTGAGATACAAGCATATGCTTGATTCTGTTATTCCAAATTCGTAGCTTGTATTTTGGGATGTTCATTTAGTTGATGGTCATACACTGTGTCTCCTTACAATTGATGTTTAATCTTATCTGCGTGATTCTCAACCAAGCAAAGCTAAATATAACGATACAGATTATATCCAATGTAGGGATACAAATAAATAACTGAACATCTTTCATATATATTTAATAAATGATCTAACTTTCTATATACACACGTAGGCTAATAGTGGGGGGGTCACTCTACGAATTTAATAGTTGGTAAGGTTAATTACTTCTATGGTTTAATAAATTAATGCTAGGATGTTGAAACTATGAAAAAGTTTAGTTCATATTGTCCAATTATTTAGAGAAGGATTATCTGAAATTTAAAATCTGGCGGTACATAAGATTATCATTAGCCAGCAATTTAGATTAGGTAAAAAGCTTAAAACATTTGGCATCAGTGGGTTAATTTCTTTATTATTATCCGATTATAACTGCGGTTGTCAGTCCTAGCTTTAAATATAATGAACTATTCTGTTCTCATTGAGAAGGTAGAACGGAACAGAGACAACCTGATTCCAGTGAGAAAGAAAGAAAGAAACAAACAAACAAAAGAAAAGAAGGAAGGAAGAAAGAAAAGAAGAAAAAATAAATAAAGAAAGAAAGAAAGAAAGAAAGAAAGAAAGAAAGGGAAGATGTTGATGTTTAACTTCTGCTAATACCTCATAAATAACATACTATGGAAGGAGGAAAAGACACTACTTGGAAGAGAAGATAGACGTGTTTAACGGCTGTTTCAGTAAAATGGAAAAAAGTTGTCAATTTCAATTTTTTTCATTCGTACGTCTTTACTTCTTAAAATAACGACCTGCATTCATATTATGATTGTTAACATATTATTAAAGTTGATACGCTCAAATATTTAACGAGACGATAGGGAAATTATACAGATTTTGTATTGTCGTAGAACTCGCCATGAGCTTAATCATTAACTGAAATATTATGATTCATCAGGACTTTTATATAAAAAACCATGAAATTTAAAGGAGTTAAAACTAGTTGTTGTTGTTGATGTTCTTCTTCTTCTGCTTCTTCTTCTTCTTCTTCTTCTTCTTATTATTATTATTATTATTATTATTATTATTATTATTATTATTATTATTATTAATAGCATAAATATCATAAAAACTTTCAAGAAGTGAAAGTCACATGTGTCAATTTTAAACTTGAGTTTATATCTAAGCACTTGTGTTTACGGTCACATCATGTAGAAACACCGGATCTTGTACGATCGCCGAAGTGAGGTAGAAATTGGTTACTGTCTAGATCAGTGACATTATTGGAATAGCAGGAGATGTACGGTGGGATCTATGGATGTTATCATGATAGCCCAGAATTGTTAAACGGAGTGCCGACTTTCAAATCCTGTAGGGTTCTTTATAGTCACTCATTAGCAGATACCCTTAGGAAAGGTATAAATTTACCTCTTCTTCCTCAGTTATGGGTTAACTAGTAAAACTTGTATCCCTAAATTATCCATTATTATCTAAGAAGAAAACAATATTCTTAGAATCGTGAAATATTTTCTGGCTTTACATAATATGAAAACGATTGATAAGCGCTACAAACAAATCAGTAAAATCAAATGTAAATATTGGTGTCTATATTGGTGTTTATATATATATATATATATATATATATATATATATATATATATACATACATATATATATATATATATATATATATATATATATATATATCGTTGATATTGTTCAAAATAAAGACGTAAGAAAGAAAAAAGAAAAACAAAGAAAGAACGTAAGTAAAAAAATAATGAGATAAAATTTTTGTGGCTAATCGGGCTGCGTAGATATAAATACTATCAGGCTGGGGACATTAATTGGCTCTGTAAGTCTTGCTTTAATTTTATAAAGAATCTTTTAAAAATCTCTAATGACTTTTATGCCCTGTTTTTCAAAGAACACATTTTTATTTTAACTTACTGCTTTCAAATATCATTTTTAAATAATATATTCCATACAGTATAAAGTTTTTTAACTGAATGTATCAATAGAAAAAGAGTAAATTAAATTCTTTCCGAATTAATGTCAGCAAAAATCAAAAAAAATGATACCTTTAACTAGTTGACAAGAGCATTAAGGCGAGGAGTGTGACTGGGGTTGTGTTAAGGAAATATGACATCAGTCAACTATTCCTATCTCTATTATCAGTGACTTTATCAGCAGACTATAAAGCAAAAAACAAAAAATGGAAAGGGGCAATAAACAGATGCACATATCAAAGACTTTGTCCTCACTCTTTTTTTCTTACATGTCTCGAATATTTTTTTACATAAATGTTTATTTTTTATAGAATTATCACAATTAATATTAAAATAGAAAAACGTGATTTTTATTTCATGCACAGAGATATTTAAAAATGATATATTTTAGTTAGAGTAAAGGAAGCATTTTACCATCTAAATTATACCAATAATATATATTGTTAAATATTGTAATGAACCCGGCAAACACACACACACACACACACACACACATATATATATATATATATATATATATATATATATATATATATATATATATATATATATATATATCAAAACGTGCATATATATATTTATAGGCCTGTACTTCATTTATGATTATAGGCAGACAATATTGGGTTTATTCTTCAGACTATACTGACGCATTTTATACTGAACTTTATAGAAAAATTACGGTATTCTTAATACTAAAGATTTTAGGTAAATGTTACTGTCCAAATGTAAGGTGGATCATTCTCTGTGATGCCTCATCCGTATACTGGGAATGCAAAGATATATCCTAGGCCCTGTTCACTGTCTAAGGAATCTGTTCGTTTTGCCACTTGAAAAGTTATCTTGAGACATTCACAATGATGCTTCGCCGTCGACTGGATATCATTCCTGAGAAGTCAGTATTGACAGAACGGTTATATGACTTCATAAGAATTTACACATGTAGCCAGACAAGGTTCAATTAGTCTAATAGATACAATCGATAGATTATTAGTGAAATGTTCAGTATCTGTTGTTGTTTTTTTTTCAATAGATGACTAGAGACGATAATAAATTTCTACGAAAAATAATTATCTGTGAAAAGTCAATTTCCAAATTAATGTGTACGTCAGTAAACAAGTCAACAGTTTCGTGGGTATCGAAAAGCTGCGTGCCTCTGTGAGCATCATTTACACCTAATTCACTGTTTGGGGAACACGAAATGGGACTTATTTGACTGATGATTATATTAATAAAACATTTAAACAATACATTTTGATAGCCAAATAAGCCAAAACATAAGCTCCACCCTCTGAATCTCGAAGAAGCTCCTAAATATTAAAGTTTTAGTGCCATTTTAGAATCTAATTGACTTACCTGCTTTGGGCAGTTAGATCTTTCACCTCCTGGAGGGTTTTATCATATATACAATAATAATAATAATAATAATCATATATACAATAATAATAATAATAATAATAATATGTCTTATGGGGTCCACCCCTTTTTCATACAAGTGAACTCGACCAGTGTGTACTTGGACTGCTGCCGTTAAATACCCAGAATCAGTCAGAGTAGAGAGACTGTGATTGAGTTGGAGGTAGAGTAATAGTGTGAGGTAACCGCTTGTAGAAGTCACAGTTACGAACACGTAGACTCTAAGTCCTACTTTGAGACTGAATTTACCAGACTATATATATATATATATTATCATTGCTACTAACCACGTTTCTGGATTTACTAACAGTATTACCAATTGTATTATTGTGTAAATACATTTATTTGGTATATTTAATTCCTGCGTTTGTCATTCATTGGAGACCGAATTTCATCTCGAAATCCACAACAATATGGATACAAAGTAAAACAAAAGAAAGTGTTTAATAATTTATTCTACATGGATGATATCAAACTCTTTGCCAAAGACGACAATCAGGAATTCTCAATAAAGGTAAAATGTTTCATCGGTATGGATATCGAATTAGATAAATGTGCAAAAGTAACATTCAAGAGCGGGAAAATTATAGAAACACTCAATACATCTATATTATATCACAAAGATTAGAAAACTGGAACAAAGAAGAAGCCTATAAATACCTGCGAAGAAGGTAGAATAGCCAAATGAAGGAGAAAGTAAGAAAAGAATACGAGAGCTGTGTGCAACTGGAGTTAAATACCGAGTTGAATTCACAAAACAAAATATCAGCCATAACCATTATGCATGCCCCTGTTGTACAATACAGTTTCAACATCATTTTTTGAACCATAGCTGGAGGCAGATTAGTAGTTCAATTAGAACCGTCTTAAAAAATCACATCAATTGGCCTTCAAAGATACCTGGAAATTCCACTTACCCTGTAAAATTTCTTAAGTTCTGTTTTCAATATTTTATTGTGGCGATAGAACCTAATTCTAATTGAACTAATTTTCTGCTTCCTTCGGATCTGGGCACATACAGATGATCTACATTAGCCTTATGATGATATATGCGGTGAATGTTTCTCGTTTTTACATTCATTCACTCAATGTGAGTTAGGGTTCAATTAATGATGTCGAAACTGTATTGTACAACAGGGACTGGATGATGATATGTGTGAAAGTATTTGAAAGAAATAAGAAACTATATTCAGTAATAAAGGAAGCCAACAAATTTAAAAGGGAATTAGGTGAAGATATTTAAGTAAACCATAATACATCTACAGCAGCGGCAAAGAACATAAAAAAGAAAGCAAAAGCAATGTACCAAATGCCGAAACGATACTCTGTCCGTACCAAACAATAAAACCACGTACGCATCAGTGGTTACGTAGTGCATGGTTAAAAGCAGAAACCGAAGGTTTTATACTTGCTGGACAAGACCAAAGCTTGTTAACTAGAAATTAGCAAGTTCACATAATGAAAATTGTTATCCAAAAATGCACATTCTGTGATAAATATCCCGAACACATTGACCACCTTGTATCAGGTTACAAGTTATTGGTACCCACCGAATAAAACAAAAAAAAACAAAAAAAAAAATGACATGACAGAGTGGACCAATATCTGCATTGGAAAATATTCAACATTTACGGGAAGGAAACAGCAAGAAATTGATATGAACACCACCCAGTCTGGGTTACAGAGATAGGACCTGTAACAATTTCATGGGACTTTACAATAAATACAGAGAGAACAATTAAAAATAATCGCACAAACATCTTGATGAAAGACCATAAAAACAGAATTTATTTTTTCTTATTAACCTGACAGTCCCTGTAGATTGTAATATATCTTTTATGATTTAAAAAAAAACTATCAAAATACAATGGAAATCTGAACAATGTGGCATGTACGGACATCCATAATTCCAGTTGTAGTAAGAATTCTTGGCTTGATTGGAACAATTTGCTATAGATTCATTGAAGGGATTCCTGGTCGTCCATGCCTTAATGAAAAAAAAAAGTACTGACAATCTAACGAGAGGCGTTATCTATGTAAAATGTGAGCTCCATTTTAATTTTTTTTTAGTGGGGGGGTCTGAGAAAATGCTCATTGGTATATGTTATGATGCCATTACTGACATTAGAGGTCTAGTTGCCTGCCGAAAAGAAATGAGTATACACTAAAAATCAAAGTAAGTGAAAATAACATCAGCATCATCATCATCATCATCATCAACAACAACAACAATAGTAATAATAATAATAATAATAATAATAATAATAATAATAATAATAGCACGCCATTCAAGTAATCAGCAGGGTAACCCTCACACAATTGTCAGACAGAGACCAGCTCCCAAAAATTCATATGAAAAAGTCCAATATGCACATTGTGCAAATATACAACGCTGCTCTGGGAACACTGTTAACGGATAAACCACCGGGAAATATCACAGAAGTTAACAACGTCATATACGCAACAGCTTTAGCAGCTACTGGGAAACTTGGGGCCAAGACAATGGAAAAAATAATAGCAGTTATAGAGAGCCAGTTTGGAAGGCAAAACTGATGCGAGAAATTAAGGAAATCCGATGTAAGCTTACTGTATTTGATGAGCTCACTAGAAACCCAAATGTCTTTGCACGTAAATGCAAGAAAGTCAAGCGGAAATATAAAATTAAATACCTAATTGAAAGAACAACAATCAAGGAAATGCTGAAACAGAAACTCCAGTTAAAGACACAGAGAACAAGACGATACGAAAAACGGCGCAAATTCTATAGCCATAATAAAATATTCAAAAACGGACCTTAAGAAAATTTACATGGAGATTGGAAATGCACATATACATGTCGAAACACCACCATCTATTGAGAATATGCAAAGATTTTGGGAGAATATTTGGAGCAGCCCAAAGAAATATAGCCCAAATGCAGAATGGATCCAACGTGAAGAAAAACAAATGCTGGATGCACCTATGTAAGAATGGGAAAATATAACCACAGAAAATATTAAGCAAGCTCTAACGAAATCCCATGAATGGAAATCTCTAGAAAATGATAAGGTGCCCAATTTCTGACTCTATCATCTCTCATCAATCCATAAAATCCTTGCAAAAACTCTATCAACGCCTGTAAATAATCCCAATGAAATCCTCTATTGGATCACTGAAGGTATTACATATCTCATGCCAAACACTAGTGAAACGGATGATCCGCAAATGTTTAGGCCAATAACTAGTTTCTCCACCACGTATAAGTTGATCACGTCTCTCCTGACAAACCGAACTTACTCTTTCTTCGAAGCAAACAACATTCTTCCACTGGAACATATGGCCGCAAAGATCAACTACTGATAAACAAAATGATCGGGAAAATTGCAGGAGACAATTTAGAAATCTTAGCGTAGCGTGGATTGATTATCGTAAAGCCTTTGATAGTGTGTCATACTTTTGGATCCTTAAGAATTTGGAAATATACAAAGTTTCCCCTATGGTAGTAAATTTCCTTAAGTACAGCATAAGATTGTGGAACACCATACTATACCTAAATCACACCAGAGGCACTGACATCTCCAACCGTCTGAATAACTGACCCGTAATATTTCAAGGAGATTCCCTCTCGGCCCTTCTGTATTTTTTGTCCTTAATCTCACTTGCTACCGCATGCATAATCCCAAACATGAGTATGTATGTGCCCAGATCCGAAGGATGCAGAGGATTAGTTCATCTAGAACTCTATTACAAAACTACAGCAATCGGCCTTCAAAGATACCTGGAAACTACAGAAGACTGGATGATGATATGTGCCAAAGTACATGAAAGTAGTAAGCGTCTTTATTCCGTAATTAAAGAAGCCAATAAGTTTTAAATGGTGTCTGAAATAGATGCAGAAATACAAATAAAGCCCAATACACCGACTGGAGCAGCAAAATACATAAAAAAGAAAGGAAAAATAAATGCAAACGACCAGATATAGAAACAATGTCAAGATAAACAGCTTCATGGACCATTCTCTGCCCGTACCAAACAAGCTGATGTAAACAAGCCCCGTACCCATCAGTGGATACGTAGTTCAGGGTTAAAAGCTGAAACGGAAGGTTTTGTCCTTGCTGCACAGGATCAATGCTTGTTAAATAGAAATTATCAAGCCGACATACTAAAATATTGTCTTAGCCCGAAATGCAGGTTCTGTGATAATTACCCAGAAAGAATCGATCATCTTGTATCAGGTTGCACGGTATTGACACTCACTGAATATAAAAAATAGCATGAGAGAGTCGACCAATATCTGTACTGTAAAATCTGCAACTTCTACGGGAAGGAAACAGACAGAAATTGGTAAGAACACCACCCACACCCTGTTATGGATATGGGACCTGTTACAATTTTATGGGACTACACAATACACACAGACAGAAAAATCACAGCTAATCGCCCAGACAATATTATTAGGGACCGAAAACGAAAAGTGCCTCCCTATTAATATGGCAGTCCCTGCGGACTGCAATGTATCTTTAAAGATCTTCAAAAACGCATCAAAATACAAGGACCTTGAAATCGAAATCTCAAAAATGTGGCACATGTGAATATCAACAGTCTCTGTTGTAGTTGGAGCCCTTGGACTGGTCGGAAAAGATTGCAGTATACTAATTGAAGGGATTCCTGGAAACCCATGCCTTAACGAAATACAAAAAATGTTTCTCACAAGTACAGGCTACACCTTACAAAGGGCTTTATCTATGTACTTTTTTATTTTATTTTATTTTTTTTTTTTTTTTGTCAGTGGAAAATGTCATGATGCCATTTCTAAACTTAGGTCTCAGGTGGGACCCAGAAAGAAATGTATACACCGAAGAAATCAAAGGAAATATAATAATAATAATAATAATAATAATAATAATAATAATAATAATAAGAAGAAGAAGAAGAAGAAGAAGAAGAAGAAGAAGAAGTTCGCTGACTTTATTTGATCTAGGGTCGACTTTTAACTGAAGTGAGTATTCATATATAAAAATAGGAGAAATAACGATTCCGGTTTTGAGTTGATAAATTCCTGGAGAGTTTTGTCGATATATTGAAATTGTTGTTGACAATGACTAGAGTAAAAGTGACAGATGTAAATAAAGTTTCATATCCGGAAGAAAGTCTCTTCACAGTTCAACGATCGTCGCTTGTGACGGATTTGCAAGAAGACAAGTACTGTTTATTTATTATTTATTTTTGTTGCCTCATGAGTCGTTCGACTCATTTTGTTTTTTTCTATTTAGTAATTCATGTTTTATTTCCACAATACTTTCGTTCCTTACTTCTTCTATATCATCCGTTCCCAAAGTCGAAGATCTTCTGGAAACGATGAGTTTCACGTTTAATAAAATCTGTAAACTATACTCGAGAACTAATTGCCTTTACAACGTTTTTCACCTATGATATTGGCCCATATATAGAGCCCGCGAAATTAGTAGTGACACATGGCCTGAAAAGTAATTGAAAATCAATTTGAAATCACTATTTACTCTTGATTATCTCCATGCTAACTCACTCTCTTTCTCATTATATATATATATATATATATATATATATATATATATATTTACAAATTCATGAATTATTCATACATAAAAAAATATACATATATATATATATATATATATATATATATATATATGTATGTATATATATATATATATATATATATATATATATATTTACAAATTCATGAATTATTCATACATAAAAAAATATACATATATATATATATATATATATATATATATATATATGTATGTATATATATATATATATATATATATATATATATTTACAAATTCATGAATTATTCATACATAAAAAAAATACAAAGGTTAATGATTTAAATGGCGAGAAATCCATCTTCGCGAACAATTCAAATAATATACAAAAACCCCGAACCTCTTTATGAATGAAAAGATCCTGTTTTATAAATTTCAGTTGCATTAGGTCATTTTTATTTTACAAGCTTTCGTCTGTTCCTACAGACGTCCTCTGGTATAAAATAGATTGTGTTCTTGTTTTTACTCTCCTTCATATCAACTTAAAGCTCGCACATTCATAACTGCTCATGGCGTATCAAATGACGGTTCCGTATAAGATGCAGGTTCGAATCCTGTCCAAGGACGAATATTTCCTATGAAGATTTCTCGGACATTCAGGCCGGTAAATGTTATTTAATACTGTTTATTATAAACAGAGCATTTACTTAAATACTTGTATCTATAAAAAGAACGTTAAACATAAAAAATGTCTTTAATAAATAATATATATATATATATATATATATAAGATAATTTATTCCGCATTTTCCATCGGGTACCGATTTGTTCTACTGCAAGTTGAGTTATCCGACGGTTTTCAAAACGAGTACCAGCATATATATATTTATATTTATATATATATATATATATATATATATATATATATATATATATATATATATATATATATATATATTATAAATTAACTGATTTAAAATGTTTTTTCGCTACACAGTTCTATCTATAAGAACACTAGATTATATATCTTGCTGTTCTTTCTTTATATATATATATATATATATATATATATATATATATATATATATATATATATATATATATATATATATATATTGGTTTTATGCATATTAGATAACAAGGAGACGGCCCAGAAGAGATAAAAGAGTTTCCGAATTTGTCGGGATGTCGTGGTTGAAGCCAATGGCGATTTTATTGAATAGATTTACTCTGTAGTATTTCAAGATATTTTTTATGTAATTTTGGTAAATATATATATGTTAAAATGAAATCTCAGTGTTGTTTTTCATTTTTGCGTAATTTAGACCCCATTTAATCCAATGTCTCTCATACTATATATAATCTTATGTCCTTGAATCTGGCGATTCTTGAACATTTGTTTTTCACATTCAGTTTTTAATCTCTGACGCCCCCAAAAGGAAACTGCTAAATTTTGTCATATTAGAAAAAAAACATTTTTATGCGCCATCACTGTGACTGGTGCTAACCTGCAGTAGGACAACACTTTTGCCTTCTTGGTTTCAGGTTTTTCACTCATATGAATTGCAATGATTGTACTGGATAAATTACTAGATTTTTTCCCCTAAAAACATAGTTTACTATACTGTGCAAGACAATATTTTTCGCTTGAATCCGTCTTGCATGTCTATCAATCTACCATTTGTCCATGCATTGAATACTGCTGTCACATCTAGTCTGGTGCTCCTGTTATATATCGCGAGATATCCATAGAAATCCGAAGTAAAATTATCGTTATTGACCTGGCATCTCAGCTTCAGTTACTTTGTCAGCGCCGTGATATGACTTCACTGTGTCTCTTCTATAAATATTTTACGTTAATTATTCTTATAGATCTTTCTCCTTGGTATCTCTATCTTATGTATTTAGATGTCTTACGAGAATGGCATTTAGGTCGCAAAGTTTTACTGTTGAATTAGCTAGATGCAACCGTAATTGTAATTTCGTCTTTTCTCGCAGGTCTCGCTTGTGGACTTACTTCCGGCTTCTTGTCACCTACGATCTTCATGTAACGATCTTCAAGTGATTAAATGCGATATCGGTCTTCTTGAATTCTGTTCTTTTATTATATTTTCTCATATTTCGCTTTCAGTATCCCCTTGCGTCTTAGCGGCATTATCGCCTTGCTTGGGGACAAAGGATTAAAAAAAAATGCATGTAACCGTACGTTTGCATAATTGGTGACAGTTTTTCATATAAGATAGAACGTAGATATTACAAGCATCCTTGTCGAGTTGTTGACGATACTTCAGCTGACAGCTTCCCTCGTAAATATCACCTCATCCCATTCACGGCGAGCAAGAAGGTTTAACGTGTTTTTCTCTGAAACATGACATGCGTATTTCATTTGTGCCTTCGTTAATATAAAGCTGAATCTTGCTGTCCATCCGTCTTCAGAAAAAAATCAAAGAATTATGTCAATATGATATATGAAAATATTTCATTGAAACGAAGTCGACATACTTATTTGTGTTAAAGTTACATGAGAATCCAACTTAATGGCAAATATATAAGACAGTTTGAAGAAGAAAAAAAAAAACTTTTTACGCATAACATAATTTTCGGATGATATGGCTTCACCGGAAAAAGAAAACGAAAAAAAAATTTTTTTTTTTCATAAATAGAAAATCTCTATTGACGAGGCCAATCGGGAGTCCCGTTAAGCGTGGGAGCACTTGTCTTTCAATTTTAACTCGTCTTTAATCAGCATGACAATAAAAGTCCAACAATAATTAGCTGTGTTAAAATAAACAAGGCTGGCTTACATCCTATCCACATTAACGTATATCCAACATTTGAGTTCAGCGTCTCTTTACTTCTCATGTTATATTGAATTAGAAAACTCCACCGGAATATCCTATTTAAAACACTATAACACTTGGAACTTGCACATCGCCTGGTGTTGTGTCGGAAACCTACCACCCCCTCTTGAAGATGAACTTGTCAGACTCTCGGCGACTGTCGAACTCTCTGCATTAGCAGAGGGGAACCCGGACGAGGCTTTGCCGAAGGGCAAGGTTTCGTCCGGGGAGGTTGACAGGGCCTGAACCCGTCTAGGCAGGTTCAGAAAGGCCATATTTTTGGCCGAGCCTACGGGCTCGGGGATACCCACATTAAAACGGCCTTGTGCCACATTCGATCCTCGTGGGTGGATTGATAAATACCGAGACCGAGAAACAGAGAAGTTCTTAGCTGAGCTAGTTATTGACTACTCAGGCGATTTCTATACCTTTTTACCAGCCTATTAAAACCCCTTTTATTGTTACGTGTTATTTGGCGTTTGTCTCTACTAACCCCAAACCAACATCATAACACCTGGGCTCGTGGGCTAATTGGAACCTGGAGAAGTTCTGATGATCAGGAATTCCTGCATTTGTGTGCGTGAAAACACCATAAGCAAGAGATTTACTGCACAACAAAATCTAAATAATTTTCATAAACATTATTTATATGCTCGGAAAGACTAATACGCATTATTTGATATTTTCTTTTTATAATATGCTTGAAATCAATTATCCTATTTGCATAAATATCTTTATATTTAGTTTTGGTTTTGTTGCCAAAAATATAATTTGGCTTTATATTATATTTGCCTTGTTGTTTGTTGTCGACTTTCTATCTTCTGAACGATTTGTTAGCGCACTCGTTTGTGCCAACACGTAGCCAAACACATCACGAACAAGTGATCCACAGCACACCTGCAACAATAGCCAATCAGTGAACACCACGTTCTGATTGATTTGCTTTCTCAGGAGGACTTTCGGGAACAGCTAATTAGACGAGTGCAGCGGGAGCTAGTGGGGGCGGTTATCGGGAATAAGTGGTGGGAACGCCTTAAGTGTAGGATCAGGTCTTTCACCACTGATTTCGGCAAGCGGCTCGCTCTAGATAGAGCTGATAAGGTGAAGTCACTCAAGTCTAGTTATTCCCGGGCGGTGGCTGGGGGGGATCCCCTAGAGATAGCCTTAGCTAAGGAGGCCCTGGATCGTTCGAATAGCGAGCGGTACATGGGTCAGGTAATTAGACATAAGTTAAGAAAGATGTCTTCCGAAGCGGTGAACTTGGGCGCAGATATGCGCAGGGAAGAGGTCCATCGAGGTGGCGATCGTTACATTCGTCAAGTCGAATCCCCGGAGAGGCGTACTCTTCGGGCCACTGACGACATGTGCGAGGCGTTTCGGCGCCATTTCGAGAGCCGGTTTACCAAGCAGCCTGGTCTCCGTGAGGAGGAGTTTCGTAGCTATTTGGCTGACTTTCCTCGGCTTTCGCCGACTGAAGTGGCTAGCTGCGAGGGAGAGATCACGGAGTGCGAAGTCTACGCGGTTTTGAAGAAGGTCGGCAGAGGCAAGTCGCCAGGTCTGGATGGTTTGCCCTATGAATTGTACATGAGGCTGTCGAATTGTACATAGAGGGTGTAAAAGACGACGAGCAAGCCGCGCTGATCAATTTGGATCAGTCCAAGGCATTTGATAGGGTCGACCACCGCTACCTTGCTACTGTCCTGCAGGCCGCTGGATTCGCACCCAACTTCTGCCGCTGGATTAGCCTCCTGTATCGCTCCCCAAGTGCTGTGGTACAGGTGAACGGAAGGTTGTCGGACGCGTTCGTGCTGTCTAGGTCGGTTCGTCAGGGTTGTCCGCTGTCGCCTCTCCTTTATGCTTTGGCGTTGAAGCCTCTCCTTCGCCGGCTGAAGGACGAGACCGGCAGTCCGGCTCTACGCGGAATCGCCGTTCCTGGAGGGGCTCGAGCCAGGGTTTCTGCGTACGCCGATGACGTATCTGCTTTCGTGTCGTCCCGGGACGACATCGAGGCGGTACAGAAGGCGCTTGATCGGTACGAGAAGGTGACAGGGGCCAAGATAAACCGCGACAAGTCTTCCGGCTTGCGGTTAGGTGCCTGGAAGGGGGTCGCTCTTCCGGGCCGCTTCGGTTGGACGGATGGATCTGTCCGCATTCTTGGAGTGTGGTTTGGACCGGACCTCCAGCTGGAGAAGAATTGGTCTGAAGTACTTGCAAAGGTCGATTCTGCCGACAAGACTTGGAATCGACGGCGGTTGTCCGTGAAGGTCAGGGCGGAGGTGTGTGCTACATACATTTTCCCCCTGATTCTTTATCGATTGTCTGTACTTCCTCTCTGTGAGACCCACTGGAAGGCGCTCGAGCGATCGCTATCCTCCATTTTATGGAGGGGACGCGTGAACAGGGTCGACAGACGAGTCTGCACTAAACGTCCGTGTCATGGGGGGCTGGGAATGCCGCACCTCTTGAGTCACATCCGTGCCTCTAGGTTGGCTTTCCTACGCCGCGCATTGACTGGGAGAGATCCGATTCTGGAGGGGATTGTTAGGGACGTCTTCCCTAGCCTTACCATCAGTCCCCCCATCTCGAGGGTTGAGCGCCGTTGTAAACCCCGGGACGAGTCGGATTTCATCCGCGAGTGTCGGTCGGCTTTGAAGGCCGTTCCCCGGTCCAGTGACCTTTCACGGCCTAGGAAGGTCTTCTATCGTGGTTTAGTGGAGGGGCCCGCGAAGGATTCCCTACGTGATACGCTCGGCTTGTCGGAGGAGGAGTATCGCTCCTACTGGTCTTGGGCGCCAGCGGCGGATTACCTCAGTAACCCTGAGTTTTCGCTTACCTGGCGATTGGCTCGGAATCGGTTGTTCTCAACGACAAGGCTTTCATATGGGGTTTGGCGGATTTGCCAGACTGTGAACGGTGTGGTCTTGGCTTAGAAGAAACGGCTCCGCACGCCTTCTACTATTGCCCCGGGGTCCGCCCCTTATGGGACCATGTCGGCGAGCTGACGGCTCGTCTCGCTCCCGAACAGATTGTGTCCATTGATCGCGCATACGCGTGTGACAATGTATCTCCCCCGTATTCCGGGGTGAAACGAATGGTGTTTCTGACGCTGCTGGCCACGGCTCTAATGGTGATTTGGACGACGCGAAAGGAGGAAGTCTTGCGGGTAAAACCGTCTTTCTCATCAGCATCTAATCCAATTCTTTGAGAATCAGCTCAAGATGAAGATTAGATCTGATAGAAAACGATTGCATTCGACAGTCTTTAGCGAAAGGTGGGTAAAAGAGGCGAGTTTGGTTCGTGTGACCGGGGCTAGCCTTGATTTTCTCTTCTAGGTCAACCTATTGCACATCGGGGTGGCTTCCTGCGGAACCCTCCCCTTGGTTAGGTTAGACAAGCTTAAGTGTACCTAGTTAATGTGAGTAAGTGTCGTTCCGGGCCTGTAACCCGGCTACTCTTTGGTTATGATCCAAGTCGAGATTCCCAACCTACCCAGTTTGTTTAAACCCTCCTTTTCATCTCGACTGGGTCAGCTTTATATTTTCCCATTCCCGCATAATATTTTATCCTTTTTCCCCCACTCCCTTAGCGAGAGAGCTTCTTGATTCTGTCCCCTTGGCAGAATGCAGCGCCCTCTCTATTTTGTGGGTTGGACGTTCCCCTACTAACATCTGTTATGTTTAGTTTGTACTTTGTGTTTATATTTGTTTGATCATCTCCCTCCCCATCATTGCATCATTATTAGAATTTGATGTATTTTATGTATTATCATCAAATTTTTATGGTGTGGGGCGCGTTATGGTAGGTTCCCCTTGAGAGGATGCGGTATTATGGTGGTTGGAGGATTGTTTTGTGATGGTCGAGTTCTTGTGGTGAATGGGTAAATTGTAATGTATGAATGGGTCGTGAATCTGATTAGCTAGGTATAGGATAGTTAGTTTGACCCAGCCTTTACCCCTCCCCTTCATCGGCCACGTGCCACAATTGTAAATTCTTACAATAAATCATCTAGTCATATACATATATATCAAAAAAACCGTAACACTACTTTGGGAAGCTGTCAAGTAGAAGCAGTGCAAGTGGAGTCATTGTGGGGACCTCAGTTCACTGGGATCCTTATGTTTATGTAGTCGTGCTTTACAAAACACTGTCGCTTAGGCTGCACTACGTGCAGAAGAACCTGGAATCTAGGAGCACTTTCGTGCATGGATAACATAATGTGAAAAAATTTCTGGTAGACATAAACAAGGTTTTTCTCGCAACCCTTTATATGAAGGTTGAGCTAATAAGGAATTTTGTGAAGGTCATGTATAAGATTGGCAAAACTATCTAGTACCTGTACTTTGTTCCTAGCTCTCAGTTCTGCTTAAATCAGGTCGTCAAGCCTCAGATACAAGAGGTGTTGAAAGATATGGACTTTGAAAAGATTCTTACCCTCTGGATTTTGAGAGCATGGGCAACATTTAAATCCGGCTGATATGGCTTTTTTTTTTGTCAAACCCATTACGCTCACTTAGGTGCTAATACCCTTGGGAAAGTCATGAATCCTCTTCTTCTCCTTCCAGCTATAGGTAAATTGCAGGACAGACCGGGTTCTATAGCCTTGGATGGAAACTGGTCTACCTCAGAAAGAAATGGCAACCTACTGCGGGAAGAAATCAACTGACTGACATTAGATGCGGGGAGCTGAATATCACACAAGATTACTTTTTTTTCACTCCAATCTCAAATTTCTACTTCCGAACCTCAGAGATGTGAGTGATGAGCACGGAGAAATGTCTCAACAAGATATTAGGAACATTAAGAACAATTATAAAGGCAAGTGGAATTATCGCATGATGATGGAAATTTTTTGAATTCTCGAGCACGACATCCTGGAGGGGAAATAGTTTGTATTGACAAAAAAAATGAATTCTGACTGTATATTATACTATGATGTATATAAATTTATTATACAAATAATAATAGTAGCTAGTTCTGTTAGTGCTTTGTATGTATGTTCTCTTGTTTTTCAATATATATTTTTTTTTAATATTGAGATTGCCTCATTCTTCAACATGGAAAAATCGGTGTGTTACACCCAAAATATCTCTGGCTTGTTCCCATTTCTTGCCTTCTCACACAACACCTCAGATTAGCAACTTTTCATAGACTCTTCCAAAATACTGATCTCCAGTACAATGGAAATAAATACCCCGACATGGGGTATTTATTTCCATTCTCAAACAACAGGAATTGTAACATGTATTTTTTCTGTAATATGTATTTTTTAATATTGTATGAAATAAGCATATTGTATTATAAATATATGCATTATGGTAAGAAGTAAAAAGACATAGAAGCGATATAGAAAAAATATTTGGAATTTTGAATTAAACAAATAAAAATAATAATTCTCAGAGAGAATTTACTTTTGTAAACCAGTTTTACTTTTCTGTTTATAACTTAGTGTTCTGTTGATTCCTCCATTTTTGCAGTAATGTTCGTTTACAAAAAAAGATTTGTCTCTAGCCAGGCTATAACTTCAAAGTTTGATTCTATAAACCGTTTTAAGCGTAGACCCTCTGATCTTTCGATTTTTCCATCAGTAGAACTTAACATCAGTCTGAATAAATGTTTGAACTGGTATGGCCCCTAAGAATGATTGTTGAAAAGACCGATTTGAGACAATTCATGCATTACGAATTCATAAAAGGTGCATAGTCTTCAGAAGCGACATGAAATATTGTATACTGAAATGAAAGGATGAGTATACTTTTCTCACTCCCGACCGATCTAAATGTAATTCTTCAATCATCAATTAATATTTCTTAATTGGAATCGAAGAAAATCATAATCCCACTGTTCTAGATATTGTGACGTCCCCCCGGTGTCGCTGCGCCAAATGTGACGTCTGCCTGGCTGCGTCCGTCGTGCTATCCTGTCCTGTGACGACCAACTGGCTTGGTATTGGTCGCGGCACCGAATGTGATGTTCTAACCTTTTGGTGATTCGGATGGGAATCTAGTTAGATTCGGTATCAGCCTTTTCGTTCCCAGCTCGCCTCCAACGTCTGGTTACCGAAGTAACTGTTTTGATTTCTAGTCTAACCTACCCACGTTGTGATTTGATCTTAGGCAGACGAAATCACTCAGTCGCCGGGCCGTAATGCAAGCCGAGTTCGATCAAGGGCAACACCGCACAAGTATATGTAAAATAAAATAAAATAATAACTCGAAAAGTTCAAATGTGCTAAAAAAAGGATAACAATATTTTATATCTGGTTGCTGAATACAGGACTGCGTCTTCTTCCCAACCTGCTATATGGATTCGTGACACTTTGTGTTTGTTAGGCGAGTCTTAACATCTTAAATTGTTTGTTCATTAAGAAACTGGTTCTTGGTGTATCTTCAGGCGATATTCGTGAAACTTGTTTTGGTGGTGTGAGTCTAAGTCGTTCTTCAAAAAATAAATTGTTCTTGGCTAGAAGTTGAGTTCGGAATTGCGTGAATCTTAGTCAGCTTCTGCGAGGCGGGTCTTCAGTGCACTCAGCTCACTGCAACTGCTTGCCTATATGTCTCCAACGGCAGCTGTGAACTTGAACTCGAACTGAACTGAACTCGCTGCGACTCTGCTTATATGGACGCCGACCAAAACCGGGGTGGGCTTGTCGGGGTTTGAGGTTCCTTGATAATTCTAAACCCACAATCCACTTATTTGTTTTCGGTCAGGAACATTTTGTTATTTTCCATTTTTGGAAGTCTTTCGTCTTCCCACCTTCTGTTCTCATATTGGTATCTCACAATGCCCTCAGAGGGTGTCAACGGGTTTCCCCTCTCTCTCACAGTTGCATCTCACACCTATCCCTTCAGTGGGGGCGCAACAGGCCTCCCCTCCTTCTTCACATGATTACCTTCGCCTAACGCTCATGCCACCATTCAGTCAATGGGCTCTCAGCAGCGTGGGTGTGGCCAGACTAGCCTCGGTTTAAAAAATCTTGCTCAAAGAAAAAAAAAATTATCTTCCCTTTTTTTTTCTTCTTTTCTTTCTTTTCTTCGAGGAGACCTCACACCCTAGACTGTTATCTTAACCAAATCACCTGGAATTCGTCAATCAGATTTTCGCCATCATCAAGTGGGTAGCCATTTGGACGTATTTGCATTCTTGTTGCCAATTACTGATCCGATAAAATAGTTTCGCTATCATAGCAAGCACTGACGATAAACAGATGCTCCTCTCAATGATATTCTGCATATAGACAAAGGCTTAACCTTTCCTTCATGGTGGTCAACGGACACTTTTGTTTTTCTCGGACAGTGCGTGCTTAATTAATTTTTATTTTTATCTCTTTAGAATTCTGCGGGAGGTAATTTGTCCAACTTGAAAATTCCCTTTACTATTGCCATGGGTAGATTGGACATATCTTACTCTCCGTCCCGTAACATAAATCAGATTAAATTCGGTGTTTTACTTTCTCGACAATGGAAATAAAAATATTACCACTTTTTCTTGTCAGAAAAATAACACCGCTTAGTGTCCTTTTCGTGATGGCTTCTTATCACCTAAATTTAATTCTCGCCTTTCTTTTTTTCTTCTTTCTTTCTAGCGACGTAAATAGTGTCACAATATGATAAAATACCACCATATAAAAACAAATCTACTTCGACGAATTTGATAAAGTATCACACCTAAGAAAATGCATCCTACATAATCTAGTAAGATAATATATCTTAGCCATTAAGGACAGAGCATGTGACCAAAACCTTTCTGGTAGGGATCTTCACCATTGATAAAAAAATAAATGAATCATTTAAAATCATATTTAGTTAAAAGTCTAATGGTTACGATACAACGAGTAGCCTCGATCTTTACTGAAAGCAGAAGAACGCATTGAAAAACAGAGTCCTGCTACTAGTGGAATATAAAATATACCGCATATCATGAAGTAATGAATTGAATGAAACAGTCAAATAGTAGATATAGTGTGGTCAACTGGAAAAAAGAAAAAAACAAAAAAAACTACACCAGTCTTTGTTGAAAAAAGTAAGTGTAGACATTGAATGAATGACTATGTTCGAGTAGATCATCGCAAATATTCGTAGAATATTTACATTCATTGAAATCCACTGTTACATAGGAATAACATGTCATTGTCACATTTGAGTTTGAACATAGATTGCCAGTGATCAAATTCAGGCGATCCCATTATTGAATTAAGTGGATCACGCTGACCATGGAGAAACCGCATATAGTGATTTTCTAAGCCCGGCTTAGACGTGGCACAAGACCGAAAGTACGGGGCAGGCAGTGAAGAAACAGAATATACAGTTAGTTGCATGACGTCTAAATGACCTCCATTTCTAGTCTATCCTCTATTGCTACTCGGACCTCTATTTCTACTCTATTCTCAATTACTTTACGGTCTGCTATTCTCTATGCTGTTTCACTCTACGGATTACTATTCGAGCTAGTATTATCGAGCAAGTACTATTAGTGCGAGTGTTATTCGAAGGCGTCTGACACCAGTATTGTTCAACGGCGTTACTTGAAATCTGCGATTAAAAATCTCTGCTACAATGAAGTGACATTACGGAAGTGACAACAGTATTCGTTGACATTACAAAAGTTGCAACAATTATTCGCTGTCATCAGAAAATAAACAAAATAAATTTAAATCAATTAAAACTAATTTTTATCCATGTTTTTTTTTTTCAAATGTAACTTTTTAAAAGACGTGTACATGTTTCGTAGACTTAGCGAAAACCTTTGACGGTGAAAGACTCAACGATCTATTCGAATGGGTAGCCAAACTCGATTTATTTTGGAAAGTTACCAGAATAATTCGGAAACTCTACTGGGAATAAATCGCTGGCATAGGCATATAAAATGACTTAGGCAAGTACAAAAAATAAAACTGGCGTCGACAACGATACGATATATCACCAAATTTGTTTCAATGTATTTAGCGAGGCGATCCTAAGAGAACAAGAAAATCTAGCAGAACTTATTTCTAATGAACACTATCATAGCAGCATGGTATATGCAGATAAAACTATCTTGATGGCAGACACAGAAAGAAAACTGTCAAGAACTTAAACAAGGTAGAAAAGTAAAGTGAAAAAATGGATTAAATTTAGATTGTAAGAAGACAAAATGGATGGTGCGCTTTTCTGTATATTTTCATCTTTTTAAATCCTTTCCCACAAGGAAGGTAATAAAGCCACTCAAACGCAATGGATTGCCGAGTGTAAAGAGTACGAGAAAAATAGTAATAAAGAGAGACAATGATAAAATAATAGAAAGAAGACAGAAGATAACGATTGACATTGCATTTAAATTTTTGATGATCAAAATTGTCCGCGATGCAATAAATTGGAAGAGAGTTCCACGAGCAAGAAGTGTGATAGTCGAAACTGTTAGCATAGAACTTACGGTTAGAATCTAGTCATGAAAAATGATGAGACTTTGCCGCCAGTTTTAGTACTTTGCCTAAATTTTCGTTTTCATATTAAATCTTTTATAGAAGATAAGTAAATCAAATATTTAATATACTGCCTCAGTGGTAGTTTCGTTCTTCAAAAAGACTGCTTTACACTAAGTAATTTTTATATGGTTGGGATAAATGAAATCGACGATAATGAACCAATGGTCAAAGATAAACAATCAAAACATTAATACTGGAAATAATTTATTTACATTATTCGGACTATTGTCTTCATCTTTGTCGCCATCTTTATTACAACGTTTCGGCTGTTGTACGCTCCGGCCTTCTTCAGGTGGTTGGAATGTCGAACTGAACCCTTCATCTCGCTCACTGGGGTAGACTGTTCTAGTCCCACGTGCTATGTTGTGACACCATTTAGGGGCGTAAAAAGAAAAAAAAGAAACAAAAAAAAGAGAAAGAAAAGAAAGAAAAAGAGAGGCGAAGCTTAAACTTAGATGATAAAGGAAAGCCACCCACGAGAAGGGACACTTGGCGATGGTATTTTGATAATGAAAAAATGGTGAAAATTCTGACTGCCATTGTCGTAGGGCTAGCTGACAAAGTCCAGGTTGATACATAGTTTGTTTTTTTTAAATAGATAAAGAATTAACTGTGTCATGGTGGCAAACAAATTATCAGAAAATGGTGAAAATTCCCTGTGAAGAAAAAAGAAAGGAAAAGAGAGGCGAGACTTAAACTTAGATGATAAAGGAAAGCCACCCACGACAGGGACATTTGGCGATGTTATTTTGATAAATGAAGAATGGTGAAAATTCTTATGGCCATTGTTATAAAGCTAATTGACAAACACCAGGTGGTTACAGAGTTTTAAATAGATAAAGGATTGGCTGTGTCATGGTGGCAAACAATTTAATAGGTCATCTGTTAACCGCACACGAAGAATTCCCATCCGAATTGCCAAAAGGTTGGAACGTCATACTTGGGTGCCGCGACCAATACCAAGCCAGTTGGTCGTCACAGGACGGGATAGCACGACTGACGCAGACAGGCGGACATCACGTTTGGAGCGACACCCACCCGAACGAACGAACGAACGGGAGTGGCCGACGTCGCAGTTGGCGCCGTGACCGGGATAAGACCCTGAATCGGCTGATGTCACAATGTTTAATGAATGTCAGCTATCTCCTGTTAATTTCCACTCCAAGTTCTCCACTGCCTTAAGTGGGTATTACAATCTTTGGTACCTGTCACTGGATCTAATTAACGCTTTATCCACTGTGCCATGTGTCCTTGAGGAAATATAGACAGATATCAAAATACTTTCCTACAATTTCGAAAATTACGTCCTCTTTCCTAAAAAAGACCGAAATGTTACGCTTAAATATAAATAGATTAGAATTAGTCATGCCATTATAAGTAATTTAACAAATACAATTCATTAAATGCTCCTATAATGAGGGTTATGAGATATTCTTAATAAGTTACACTTGCTTAATAACATAAGTGTAAATTATATGGAATGGAGGTAGGCTCTGAGAAATCCAAATTAATGATGAATAGAACAAATGTGTCAACATTACCATGAACAGCGACATTCTTTGACAGTGGCGAGAAGAGTCTTCTAGTGGCCCACAAAAGATTCGACTCTTTTCTTCACAAACTTTGGTTTTATATTCCCAAAACATATTGGCAAGGAGGTTTCTCATGGATTTTTTCTCAAACGTTGGACTCGTCTCTCTGTTTCTGCCAACAGGTTCTACATTTCTTATTCATATATGAGAATGGAGACTACAAGGGATTTGTAAAGTCTGTATTTCGTTTGAAAGCTGATATTTGCTCCTACATATTCTTGACATCTTGGCCATCGCTAACATGCTGCGATGCGGCAATCCTTGTCCGGATTACCATATTTAGACAAGATTTCTCGCAAGGTTTTAAAACTGTACACTTCCTCCAGTGAATTCCTCTGTACAGTTTTAAATACTTGGGCGAAATCTTGTCTCAAGGTGGTACATGCAGATCGGAAATCTGGAACGAACATTCAGACTCTAGTCCATAAATATAATAGATATCATCAAATTTATTGCTGATATTGTTGCCTTTTTATTCTTCATATTTTATTATATATATATATATATATATATATATATATATATATATATATATATATATATATATGAACTACTGAAAGGGTTAATCGTCAGAGTTGGATAATACCGGGAAAAAAGTAGTATTAAAAAGTTCTCAATAGATGTGCGAAAAATTAAATAAAAATTTTACATGTAGTGCTTTTAAATTAAAAATTAGGAGATCAGTCGATTTCTCTACCATCGTGTCAAACTTTCGGTGTCGTTTGATGTCAATTGATTTCTCAACGCTTTATTTTAAAAAAAATATTAATAAACGCTATATTATTTAAAAAAAAAAAGAAGAAATAAACAAAAGCACGACGTTGGGTATGATATAAAAGGGGAAGAAGGATGGGAAGGAAATGTAGAAGAAGAAGATGAAGGAAGAGGTGCAGGAAAGAAAAGTTATTTTGAATGTATCGGTGGTGGGGTTAATTGAAGTGTATATATTTTTTATGCAACCTCATAGGAAATTAAAGGCAAATTTTTTATGATTACAACGGCACATAATCTCGGGCCTTTGATTCAAAAAGATTTTGGGATCGGGGAATGTCATTACTACTAACTTTTGTTTACAGTGGTTATACACCCCCCCACACACATATATATATATATATATATATATATATATATATATATATATATATATATATATATATATACACACGCCCCCGAACAGAGAAAATTCTGTCGAACACTTTAGAGGGAAAAGCACGAATTTGCAAACAGTGACTGCTATTGCTGATGCAAAATCTCTCCTCCGAATTGAGCACTCTGAGTCACTAGCGTGTTTATTCTAAAATAAATACATAAAAATTCACATTCGGGAGCTGATAGCGCATGGGAAAAAGCTCCGACGGATAGCAAATCAGATGGGTTTCAAGCCTGGCTTGATGCAATCGGATGTCGATGGATGAGCTCTGATACAGCGAAACAGTCTTTCAGTAGATCACGCGCATATATATATATATATATATATATATATATATATATATATATATATATATATATATATAAGGATTAAGCTACTACTTACTTATATGCATTACCCTCAGTTATTTTTGGAGGTCTTTTTACTTATAGCAGCTGAATCATCTTCATACTTCAGTATTATTGTGCTGTCAGTGTCTCCAGTATGTTTGTTTCCCGGCTTGTGTCTATAGCGTTTTACATAGCATTTTCCGAGCCTCCCGTAGACCATGGACAGTAGACAACAATGAAAGGTTTAACAGAAGAGAAAAGACAAAAAGAAATGTTATTTGTACATCAAAAGATTGAATCTTCATGTTTAATTAATTAAACTGAAAACCAATTCCGTTCTAATGACATCACAGACGTTTCATTGACGGGACAAATTAACCGAATCCAAGAAGATCTTGTTTTGTAATATAGGTTGTCTCCACGTACTACCGATAATTCTTTTAGTTAATGCCTCCAAGACAAGGCCCGGTTACAAAGCGACTCGAGAGACATTCTTAAAACAATGATCAAATGATAAAATAGGTTCAAATACTCTGCATTGACTCACACGTTCTTTTCTCATTAGTTTAATGATATTTTTCGTTGACGGTTGGGCACCCTTTTTTTCTCAAGCTATTTGCAATGTCACTTATATTTTTAAAACATATACTGTTTTATTTCTGTCTATATTTCTGAGCTGAGGTGCTATCTATTTACGCTATTTACATCGTTCGGGCTGTTCGAATATGGAAATAAAGATGAGAACAACACTCCGAACGATACAAATAGTGTGTTTGTTTATATTTCGGTAGTACGTTGTATTTCATTCCAGTAGCCTAGCGGTTTTCGGCGTGGTATCTGGAGTCTTCGTGCCGCGTGCAGTTTCCGGCCGAGCTGGTCGCGTTTATTTTCGCGAAAATAGCCTTGAGGAAATTTATGAATCCGTCCATTTTACCTCTCCCCTTGTGAAGATTACTTGTTAGACTCAGATCTCTAGGTTGCTTAGCTACCAGTTCGGGAGAAAAACAACTTTAAATTACGAAAAAAATTTAATATGGAGCTTCAGAATTTAAAGGGTAAAAGTTTACTTGCTCTAGAAACCACAGACTCTCTACCTAGCGTTCTAATTATGTGGTACTCTCTACTATAGTGAAATCTAATGGCAATAAAAAGGAAGTGGGGAAAAGGTAATTTTGAAATATACTTTAATTTTAATTCAGTATATTAACCACTCATTTCTTTTCTAATGTTATACTTGTACGTCTTAATGTCACTCTATAATAGATTCAGGCAAATTACCAAAAGGTTTTGTCTACCTAACTTTTAATATATTAAAAAAAGTTAACTTTTTGAGTTTCTAAAGTACGTGATGAGCATAATGTTTATATACGTACATTATATATGTTCCAATGGTTGACATAGCTGAAGTGATATTGGGAAAAGCTACCACGATCTATAATATATTTCCATGGCATGCATCTTAAATAGCCTCTAACAACTAAGACCAGAGAGAGGGTGAAACCGGATAACTGACGTCTCATAAGCAACCGCTTTGAATAGATGGAACTCGACAGCCCAGGAAAACCGCTGATTTAAACCTCCGTTGCCATGTTGTCATATCAAAACACGGATAAAGCAATGGAAGTAAATCTAGGCAGAAAATTCGAAGTGAAATCCCAAAGGCGATTGACTGTCAATAGTGACAACTTTTCGGCGACTCTTGCAACTAATCCGTCCCCAATGCTCCTTCTTCTGTTGGATCTTTAAAGTGCGTCCGAGAATTGGTGTGTAGTCTGGGCGTTGCATGGAATCTATATACCATAGCCCAGACGTTCGTCATGAATAGGACACTTTTGATTAACCATCATAGGAGAGGGTGCTACGCTTATTTCGGGAGATAAACGGATGGCTATTATACAACTGAGCTAAATCCTGCATTTATGTTTGATTAGTTGTTATATTTTTTATTCAAAACGTGCATGGGTAGAGTGGCCTGTGAAGACAAAGACTGTCTAAAATCTTCAATCTGTATAATAAAATAGGGGAAAGAATCTAAATCTAAATGTATGCATTGTCTAAAAATAGTATGAAAATAGGAAACTGGTTTAAAATAACATAAAACATTCAAAAGATTATACTCTTCACATAGAAAACGTTAACCCTTTTAAATGTTTCGTGTTCACACGCACCTATTTTTAATTGTTTCACTCCAAGCAAGGCGATGATGCGACTAGAACGCAAGGTGTTACAGAGATTGAAACTGAAAGTGAAAATGAAAGTGAATGAGAAAACTTAAAATGAGGCGGATTGAGGAAATGAAAAAAAAGGAATAGTTTCCTAGAAAACAAGATATGGCGATTGACGTTGCATTTAAGTCTTTACAGATTGTAGCTATTAGAGAAGCATAAAATCAGAAGGAACTTTCACAGGTGGGAAGTGCGAGAAAAGAAAATGTAAATAATCAAGAAATATAGAAAGGGGAGTGATTACACTAGAAAAGACAGAGAGAAGCCATGTTACATCGATGAGTAAGTGACTGAAGATGCCTGATTATGGTCAGTTGCATTGAATACAATTCTTTGGATTTTGTCTAGAATCTCGTGATGTACAACAGGATCATCAGAACAGATGTGACAGAAGTATTCAATGCCCTAACGAATGGTACATTTCATAATGGAAAGCCTTAAAATAATAATTGCTGCAGTCTACCTATGTATAAATCCTACTTTCGACAACATTTGGGAGACTCTAATTACAGGGTGTTTAAAAAAACATGATATTATTTGAGATGTAAAAATACAAGTGACTATATAACTGAGTCAAATGAAAGGATCTATTCAGCAAAAATGAAGATTTTTACAAATTTCAACAAGCTTTCAATATGCTTACCGCTCGACTATCTCTTTCGATACTTCTGGTCATTCAGGTTCGTTTGATCTGTGCAGGTATTATTTCTCTTCAAGCTTTTTTTTGTCAAAATCTGTAATGCAGCTGGTGTATTTTTAGCGAATTCTGTCATAAATGCACCCGGCACTGTGTTCGACTGTAATCCCGGATACTATGGTTCACGAAATAACTTGTGAATGGCATCTCTACATCCGGAAAGAAACGTAAAAACATAACGCATTAAACATAGTATGTTGAATTCTTGTAGAAACAATTCAACATACTATGTTTAATGCGTTAAAATGCTGTTAAAATTTGAGATGAAATGCTGTTAAAATTTGAGATTAAATGCTGTTAAAATTTGAGATCATTTGAACGAGAATTGGTCAAGATATTAGATTACAAAATTTCATCATTTTTTTTTCATGAACCATTGTATTTTAAACTGATATATCAGTGAGGAAATAATCATTCTATCGTTCCTGAAAGGCGTTCGTAACCCGAAATATTCGTAAACCGAAACTGTTTTACGAATAAGAATCAATGTAGAGAAAAAAGTCACAGTACAATAAAATTAGAAAAAAAAAGCACAACACTACACACGATTATATACAACACGGTGGTCGATTCAGAAATTATTCCATTGGGGTTAACTCGCTTCGGCAATGTTTTTCGAGAACTGAAATTTTGTTCGATAACCGAGCCATTTTCATCTCGAATTTTCTGTTCAAAAACAATTTGTTTGACATGTGGGATATTCGAAAACCGAGGTTGCACTATATATGTATTTCTTCAAAGCGTCATAAATACTGATTTGCTATTTTCATGCTTAAAGTGCATTTTATTTATTTTGGATGGTTTTTCGTCAGGTTGTTTACTGAATCTTCAAGGAAACACATAGGAATAGAATCCTCTAAAAGCGTATATAATCCATTAAAAATTGACAAACTTCTTTAATGAAATACAGATATTAGGATAATATATGCCCGGTAAAACTAGCGTGTTGTATTGAATCACTTCGATATTGTGCTGTTCCGTAGGGGAATTCATAAGAGTGCGAAGCTAATGACAACACGTTGATTAATTATCGATTTTAGTCTTGGTGAAATGTTCATATATGATATGCAAATGTTATCAACCTCTAATCTATAATTATTAAATCAATCGATCACAAATGCGTAGTCATATTCCTGAATCCATGATTTGAGCAACACTTTCAATGTTTTTTCCTGAGTGAATCTACGGGGGTTGGAAAAATAAATGGAACAGTTGCAAAATCCACTCCTATATTTCAAAGACCTATTATATTAAGGACTTTAACTAAAACTTTGTAATTGCAAGTTATATCTATTGTAAATACGTTTATTTATCTAATTTACTGAGTTTGTCTTATTTATTTTTAGAATTTAGTAAAAATTTAAGGTAAATGCGTGACCTCTCCGAGTTCGAAAAACAGCAAATAGTTCGAGCTCGCATGGCAGGGCCTCGATCACTAAGGTTGCTGAACTTTTTGGTTTTTCAAGAGCTACCATATCAAGAACACTGATGCAATTCGACAAACAGGGCAAGACCTCTAGCAACCGTAGCAATTCGGGCCGGACTTGCAAACTTACTGACAGGGACTGACGTGCATTGAAATGCAATGTGGCAAAAAATCATCGGACAAATTGCGGCTAAAGTGACTGCTGAGTTGAATAATAATCTGAATACTTCAGTTTCTATTAAAACTGTTCACCGTGAGCTCCATGAGGCTTCATACCATGGAAGAGTCGCTGTGAGGAAACCTCTCCTCTCCACTCGCAACAATCAGAAGAAGATGGTGCAGCGATCAAATTACCTTGTCTGCAGGTCTTCTAAAACAAGTCCAGTTTTTCTTTTCCTAACTTCAGGGCAATTTTATGTGTGGAGGCAGCCCCAAAAGCTTACAACCCTGAATGCCTTTTTCCAACAGTGAAGCATGGAAGTGGATCAGTGATAGTTTGGGCCGCCATATCATGGAAATGCCTCAGTCCAATAGTTGCCCTGCATGGTAGAATCAACAGCAAAGAATTCCTGAAAATTTTGGGTGATCATGTTCATCCAATGGCCAAGACTTTATTTCCTGTTGGTGATTGCATCTTCCAAGACGATAATGCTCCAATACATACTGCTCGAGTGGTTAAGAATTGGTATGAAGAGCATGAAAGTGAGCTAGAACACATGGAGTGTCCTCCCCAATCCCAAGATATCAATAATATTGAACATTTGTGGTGCATTTTGGAGCAACAAGTTACGAGCCGCTATCCTCCACCGTCGTGTCGTAAAGAGCTGGAGAAGGTTTTAATAAAAGAATGACTGAAAATTCCTCTGGATGAAGTCAGGAAGCTGTATGATTTCATTCCTAGACGTATTAAAGCTGTCTGAGAGGCTAAAGGAGGACCAACTCCATATTAAAATAATTTCTTTGAATTCAACAAGTGTTCCGATTATTTTGTCCAATCCCTGTATATTTGTACTACATTATATACTTCTTTGAGGTAAATATATAGAACTTATGATAAGTAATATATATATATATATATATATATATATATATATATATATATATATATATATATATATATATATATATACCTAATTCTATTCCAAAAGAAACTAGAACCATTACAGCGTTGGTCAGACATGTGACATCGACGCTGAAACACAAGTTCTGACCGTCTTTTGAATGACATTAAATCAGGCAACCTCTCTCCCGAGAAGAATCTACTCAGCAAATGTGTTTCCATTCATCCACAACCAGTAAGAGGTCTGTGGTTGAGTCAAATCAATGACGTCAGCGTCATAAGGATATTTGTTCTAATCCGGATAGAAAGATCTATTTTTAATTATGCAATTAATTGCGAAGAAGCTAAAACAGTGTCGCTGAAACAAAGCGATAGACACTATTTACATTATTCGGACTATTGTTCTTGTATTTGTTGCCATATTATTTACAACGTTTCGGCCGTGGTACGCTCCGGCCTTCTTCAAGGGCACATGGCAAAGTGGATAAAGGCGTTGGTTAGATCCAGTGACCGGACCCAAAGAGTGTGAGTTCAATACACGGTTAAGGCAGTGGAGAACTTGAAGAGGGGAATTAACAGGAGATAACAGATAATTGACATCCATTAAACATGGCACGTGAAACTAGAACTGTGTACCCCAGAGAGCAAAATAAAGGGTTCTGTTCGACATTACAGCCTTCTGAAGAAGGCCAGAGCGTACAATGGCCGAAACATTGTAATAAATATGGCGACAAAGATGAGGACAATACTGCGAATAATGTAAATAGTGTACATAATACCTCATCTCAGAAATATAGACAGATTCTAAAGCGATAGACATCTCATTATACATTTATTGATTTGCTATCTTCCAAGTTTCAATCAGTATGTCGGCAAACTATCAGGCCTGTAGATTCTGTGTGATTTCATTGGTAAAGTTTACCCAAAACCCATACAAATTATATTTCTTTGTAAACATTTTTAACTATATTGTTGTCAGGGGCAGCAGAAATTTGCAAGACGATTGGCTGCTTTGTTGCGACAGTTGCTGGAAAGTTATACAATTAACTATGTTTAGAATTCTTTTTCATTTGCCCATTTTATAAAGACCCTTCCCTTCAGTTCTGACGTGAAATTAATGCGCTTGTTTGACATTCGCCGTATGTTTACCTGTGTTCTTCTCGAAAAACATTAGCGCTTTTGCTTTATATCGCAGTCATTTTTCTTCACTATCTCGTCTCCCGGAAGCAGTTTTCACTGAACTGATAAAATATTCCACCATGTCTGTGGAATTTAGCTTTAGGCCTATGTAAACAGATGGCATATCTATGGTAAATCCACTGTCCAATATTTTTTTGATTTAAGAAGAAAGATCACGTGCTCGTATTCAAAGAGCCAAAAGTGAACTTTGATATGTCGACGACACATTACGTGCGTTCAATAGTGAAGTTGAAGCAATACTGTTTCAATAAGCACTGAACGAATTGTATCTTACTTTAAAATTTATGCGTGAAATTCGTGTTCTTTGTTTTTTTGGATGTTTTGGTGCACAGGTTAGGTTTGGTTTATTTTGTTTTACGGCATATCAACGCCTCAATGGGTTATTTAATACCGACAACATTTTTATTGCTGGTAATATGTTTTTTCTTCAAAATTCCATTTCTGGCAATATTTTTCCTTGAAAAAATCTATAAGTGGCCGTATTTCTCTTCAATTAATGCATAACGGTTTGTATTGCTGGTATTTTTTTAAAAGTATTGCTGATAATTTTTCCTTCAAAAATTATTGCTGGTAATAATTTTTTAGTACAAAGTATTTCTGGTATTAAAAACTAATTTTATACAAGTTCGGGTGTTAATTATTTTCCCATAGCTAGGACCCTAACAGATGCTACAACCCCGGATCAGTGTGGATTTGGGAACACTAGCAATTAAGAGGTGGCTCCACGCTTCTTAAAATCTCCTGATCAGAGGCCTTGCCGCTGGATGTAGTTTAACGTCTTATCCAGGATGCAGATGTAGTTTATCGTCATACCCAGGACGAGGTGCACATGTTAAATTTGTTGTTTCTTACATTTCTACGCCGAAAAACATCCTTCACTAGTTTGTAATCATTAGGATTCATTCTCTCCAGGAACGAAAAATAAAATATATTAAGATCTTTGTACGTCGTACCCTTTGAATTTTCTCAAAGACTAAATTATATTCTGAAAACAAATTGATAATTATTGAATTATTTTGGAAGCTAGAATTCGTGAAATATGTATTGAATAGATTGTGATATATTAGGTTGCTGCAAAAATAATGACGTAATAATGTCGTTTTTTGACGCATTTTTCAACGTCAAAAAACGACATTATTACGTCATTATTTTTGTACCAATCTAATATATATATATATATATATATATATATATATATATATATATATATATATATATATATATATATATATGAACAGACTGGGGAGAGAAAGTTAAATAAGTAACTGAGATAGATAGATAGATAGATAGATAGATAGATAGATAGATAGATATGAGATTAAAATAGAAACATTGAGATAGACAGATAGAGGATATATATATATATATATATATATATATATATATATATATATATAGAGAGAGAGAGAGAGAGAGAGAGAGAAAGAGAGAGAGAGAATGAGAGAGAGTAGGAGAGGAAGAGCTAGATTGATATATAAATAGATAGTGATCACGATAGAGATTTAAAAAGCTGAAATAAAAATAGAAATATGAAGATTGAGGAAAATAGAAATAGCCTGCTAATTATACTTACAATGGGGGATAGATAATTAGATAGATAGATAGATAGATAGATAGATAGATAGATAGATAGATAGATAGATAGATAAGGATTAGGATAAATATTTTAAAAAAATCTGAAATAAAATGAAAAATATGAAGATTTACGTAAATATTAGGTTGGTGCAAAACGACATTATTTTTGCACCAACCTAATAGATAGAAATAGAAAGATGGTTATACTTATAATGATAGCTAGATAGATAGATATAATTAAACAGAGATAGATAGATAGATAGATAGATAGATAGATAGATAGATAGATAGATAGATAGACAGATAGATCGATCGATCGATAGATAGATAGATAGATAGACAGACAGATAGACAGATAGATCGATCGATCGATAGATAAGAAAATTAGTGCAGTTAAATATGCAGAAAACCAAACTTAATACATATATATTATATAAATACACGTAGTCAAAAAACATGTTTTAGGCTGATAAAAATAAAATAGAATGTTATCGAAAAGTAGTTAACGATAACCTAATCTGATACGCTCGGTGAATTCAGACAACATCCGATCTATCTAGCATATGACAAGTTTTGTTCAGGATCATATCTTAGCTAGTCAGACGGATGTCAGACCAATATTTAGCGAATCCCCAATTTCTGGCAAAGTGTTTGGTTTGGTCGTTTCTACATTATTCGTATTTCTCTTTCATTTGTGCAACTTCTCTCGACCGTGAACTGTTGGTTTTATCCTGGGAAAAGAGACGTCTGCTTTGTTGTCTTTTCATAATCCCCGCGGCCCGATTTATCAGTGGATAATGTTCGAATGCCAGAAGCGACTGCGGAACGTTAAGCAAACGCTACGCTGGTTGACGTGTTCCCGTTCTTCCTACCTAGCAACGGCGGTCTGTTTGAACAGGCCGCCAATCCCAAAGGCAAGGATTTGTCGGAAACTATCAAAAGATGACACGATGGTCGAACACTATCAATTTGTCTCTTTCACTATCTCGGTAGTGTCAGATCTATTTTGGTCTTCTTAAATCGGTTGGTCATTTTCTCTGTATGACCGTCTATATAGCGCGATGTTTTTGCTAATTTATCTCACTGATACAAATAATTAGTATATTGAATATTTTCCCCACCAGGAACTCCACTTCTCAAGCCTTATGCCAGACTCATCAAAACTTATTAAATGACTAGATTTAGTAAAAGAAATTTCTTATGTATCAGATAGCTTCGCAAAAGAGCTAGGGATCTATTTTTTACACTATTTACATTATTCGGATTGGTGTCCTCATCTTTGTTGCCATATTTATCACAACGTTTCGGCTGTTGTACGGTCCGGCCTTCTTCGGGTGGTTGGAATGTCGAACTCAATCCTTTATTTCGCTCGTTGAGGTAGACCGTTCTAGTTCCTGAAGGACACATGGCACAGTGGATAAAGGCGTTAGTTATATCCAGTGACAGGACCCAAAGAGTTGTTAGTTCAATACCTGGTTAAGGCAGTGGAGAACTTGGATAGGGAATTAACAGGAGATAACTGATATCCATTAGACATAGCACGTGGAACTAGAACAGTCTACGCCAGCGAGCGAAATAAAGGGTTCAGTTTGACATTCCAATCACCTGAAGAAAACCGCAACTTACAATAGCCGAAACGTTGTGATAAATATAGCAACAAAGATGAGGACAATAGTCCGAATAATGTAAAGAGCGCACATAATAGTACATTTCAGAAATATAGACATATCTATTTTTGTATTAATTAGAACTATAGATTCGATATGATTTAGTTGTTTAACAGCGCATAAACTCACTATGAGTCATTGGATGTCGAAATTTAATTTTATTGAGAAATTTGAAGTTGCTTTGATTTGAGTTGTTTATTTTTAATAGCATATCAACATATTTTGTGTCATTTAATGCCGAAGACTTCAAGTAATAAAATAATATATATGTTATTCTCCTTTCACAGTTGATAGTCGTCTTTTGTGCATATACATCTTTGTGTGGATATAATTACTACAGACTATGATATTTGCGTTTTATATTGTGGTTTTGTAATTTAAAATGATGCCAATATATCAAACAAACAATTATTCTTACATGCAAATACAAGAAGAAACTTCATAAACAAATTTAAAGCGGCACTAAATCGATTATAACCCCACACGCAAAAGGACACAACAGGCACAGATATGGTCAAACACAGCTATTAAGCCATTCGCATGCATGAGCAGATACAAGCGTGTATCTGTGGAGCACGTATATGTAAACGGATATTGGCAAAAAACAATAGACTTCTCACAGGTACGCGCAATTACTGCACAACATAGGGAATGTGTGTATGTGTATGTATGTATATATGTATGTATATGTGTGTTTTGTATTTGTGTATATGTGTTTATACTAAATCCTTATAATAAGACAGTATGTATGCAAATAAAAAATAAAAATATCACAGGGAATATAAAGTTCTTGCTTTCTTTTAATAATTAAGTTTATTAAAATAAAAAAAGGAAGAGACTTAATTATTTTTGTGTTTTAAATCAGATCAATAAACTTGAAACAAATGTAAGCAAAAACACGTGGAATTCTAACGATATTTCCGGTGCAGACTGAAAAAATAACCACCTATAACAAGATCGAATTTGTTTATAGTTTATAGAATATTAAATGAAATATTATTGTAGTGTTTGCTTTTTTAATTTACTTTTCTTTAATTTAGACAGAATTGCACGATTTTGAATAAAATGAAAAAAAATTTTAGCCTATATTCTACATTTTTTTTTCTTCAAAACCCGGTGTTAATTTGACCTACTTATCTTTTCAATTAGAACCGAGCGAAATTCAGAATATTTGATTATGTTACTATTTAAATGCATTTGCGCAAAAATTGGTAATCTTTCAAAGAAAAATATTTTGTGTAGTTATTATTTAAGTTAAATAGTAACTTTCTCTGGGTGGGTAGAGTTAGTTGTGGTTTCAAAATCGACCTACCCTAGTATACATAAGCATATACATACATACATATATATATATATATATATATATATATATATATATATATATATATATATATATATGCACATATTTGCAAAAACAAGACTGCTCACAGGTACACACACTAACCGTACAAAACATATGAAGTGTGTGTATGTGTGTATATTTATGTGTGCGTATGTATGAATACTAATTCCTTATAATAAAATAGTATGTATGTATGGAGAGGGAATAAACGTATACATAAACATGCTGGCAATAACACACAGAATACAAAAAAAAAAGGAAATAGATCCAAGAACATACAGGGATATCTAAAAGATAAGATATCATTCCTCCCCCTTTCTCGGACCAATCTTAATTGTGTTATTACCCTTCACGTAGAAGAACAATCTCACTGCCAGTTTAAAGAAGACATTTGTGTCACTAACACACAAAAAAGAGAATGATTAACATCGACAAACATTAATTCCTTTTAATAATAGGTGAAAATATGCACTCTTTGCGTGATGAAGGTCGCGAGACAGGAAAAACTTGTAGCAAAACTATGAAAAATAAAGCATAATATAATTTTTTAAAAATTCAAATTATAATCAAAAAACGTTTGCGTTTTCTCTCTTCTTTTTAATATATACACGTTTCTCTTGTTGTAAAGACTATATATATATATATATATTATTTTTTTTTATTTAATTTTTTTTTTCTGTGTATACGTTATTTTATAGGTGCAATTTATTTGAGTAAGTGCTATTTTTTTAAAAAATTGAACAGTATTAATTACATTTACTGGTCTGAATGTTCGAGAAATTTCGCAGAAAATATCCGCTCCCCGATAGGAATCGAACCTGTATTCCTTTACGTAAAGAGTTATCTGGCCGTATATGCTGTACTATTCAGGTGCAGCGAAACGTCACCTAAGCAAATTCTGAAATACTGTTTATGAAAAGAAAATCTTCGACGATTATCCTCGATCGATCCTGACTGCTCACGAAACGTATCATAATGTGAACAATAACAACATATGAAATGGATTAAGTCCAACAATTATTTAATATATTTTATGTTTATATGTTATTTTTACAGATACAATTTCCTTTAAGTAAATGTCAGTGTTTTTTTTAATTAAACAATATTAATTACATTTACCGACCTGTACTAATTAGATTTATGATTTTCCCGTAAAGGAATACATGGTCGATTCCTGTCAGACACCGCATAATTTCAAGTTGGTAAATTTAATTAATGTTGTTTAAATAAAAAGAAAGCATTTACTTAAATGAATTGTATCTATAAAAATAACTTATAAACAGAAAATATATGAAACAATTGTGGGACTTAATCCGTTTCATAATATATATATATATATATATATATATATATATATATATATATATATATATATAGTAATTAACTTAGTAATTTTAATTTTAATAATGAATATGCTTATAAAACGCGTAAATTACAAGAATTAGTTATTTCCCCAAAAACTTTCGCTTGAAGATGGACCAGAGCTTGGTACTTCAATTCAATTTAATTCAAATAATTATATTGAAGATTTTGGCTCTGGTTTTGAAACATGGGATCTCTTATGTAGCGATGGAATCATATTTTTAAATAAATAATTATATTTAGGCTCTAATTTTGTATCGAGCACTGTTTTAAAAAAATAATAATAGCAAAAATAAAGAACTTTGGAGTATTTACCTAACGAGTTCTTCCTATTTTCTATATATTTTACTCACATGCACACACACCCACACACACAAATATATATATATATATATATATATATATATATATATATATATATATATATATATATATATATATATGATTGGTGTATATGGAATGAATTCCATTAACCAACAATTACTATTCTTAAAAGAGTGAAAGACACCGAGGGTGTTGAAACAAAATGGCTATTTGTGTAGTGATTTTATAACATATTTATGTTATAATTTTTTTTTAAATAATTATTATATATATATATATATATATATATATATATATATATATATATATATATATATATATATATATAATACAGGTAATAGGTCTGTTGATATATAATACAGCTTGATCCTAGTAATTACAAATATTAAAACTGATCCACAGTGAGTACAATGCCTTTATTATAAGAGTTATACAAAATAAAAATTTTGTAAAACTCAAAAAAGCAAAATTAGCTCAGCATGAAAATAGTCTATTTCCGGCAGATCAAACAGAAATAGACTATTCTCCTGCTGAGGTAATTTTGTAATTCTGGTATTTTGTCGTAATATATATATATATATATATATATATATATATATATATATATATATATATATATATATATATATATATATATATGTGTGTATCTATATATATATATATATATATATATATATATATATATATATATATTCAACAAAATATTTTTTATAAATATTGTAAAATTAAATGACGATACTATTGCATATATGCAGTCTTATGTTCTTAGGGAAGGTTAATGAAGGCTTCTTTCACATGAATAGGATTTCACTTTTTAAAAATAAGAAATATATGGGACGGGAGCATCCTGATTGTAAAAATGCTGGGGTGGGGTATGGCACCACATTTTTGGGACCCATTGATATAAGTAAAAAAAAAAACGGAGTTATTGCACCAACCTAAAATTTAAACCAAAGATTCAGAATAGAAGTTTTACCACTCATTACACCTAGAAATTTGAACAAGTGAGAAACTGATATTATACTTCAATATAACGTGTCAACTTCAGAAGACGAGATTCAACGGCCCCTCCCCAACGTAACTCTGAACAGGTGTTCTCAGTCTGAAAATAATCCAGCCCCCCTCACCACGTTCCGACATTCATTCGGATAAGCTCATCAAGGAAGCAGTTCGCTGCCTTCGCATTTCTCATTTGCCCTTAAAATCACCTGTTTGGATTATGATTTCCAAACCCTACTTCATCATTATTTGTTCATATAATTTTATTTCTCTGTTTCTGTTAATGGCCCTGTTTTATTTTCTGCAATATTCTTTGAGATTTCCTCTTTACTTACTTGTGCCCTTCATGGAATTCTCAGAATGTTTCTGTTGGAAACATTTCCGTTGCCTGAGTTTTTCTCTTTTTATAAATGGATAAACCGGCACACTTTTCTTTATTTTGATATGAATTCGCCAATTTTCTTCTGTTTTATACTTTGTCACTTCAGATGAGAGTGATCATGTGGCTCCACAGCTTTCTGTCTTTTATTTTTCCCATTGTTTTGATATGAATTCGCCCATGTTCTTCTGTTATGTACCTTGTCACTTCAGGAGGAGTGTGGTCATTACTCTCCACAGCGTTCTGTCTTTTATTTTTTCCAATTGTTTGATATGAATTGGCCCATGTTCTTCTGTTATATACCTTGTCGTTTCAGGATGAATGCGATCATGACTCTCCACAGCTTTCTGTCTTTTATTTTTCCAATTGTCTTGATATGAATTCGACCATGTTCGTCTGTTATATACCTTGTCCTTTCAGGATGAGAAAGATCAGGACTCTCCACAGCCTTCTGTCTTTTATTTTCCCCTTTGTTTTGATATGAATTCGCCCATGTTCTTCTGTTATAAAGCCTGTCACTTCAGGATGAGAGCTATCATGACTGTCCACAGCTTTCTGTCTTTTATTTTCCCCATAGTTTTCATATGAATTCGCCGATGTTTTTCCGTTATATACCTTGTCATTTCAGGATGAGAGCAATCATGATTCTCCACAGCATTCTGTCTTTTATCATTTCCATTGTTTTGATATGAATTCACCCATGTTCTTCTAATATAAACATTATCACTTCAGGATGAGAGCAATCAAGACTCTCCACAGCTTATTGTCTTTTATTTTTCCAATTGTTTTCGTATGAATTCGGCCGTGCTCTCCTTGTATATACCTTGTCACTTCAGGATGATAGCGGTCATGACTCTCCACAGCTTTCTGTCTTTTATTTTTCAAATTGTTTTGATATGTATTCGCCCATGTTCTACTTTTATATACCTTGTCACTTCAGGATGAGGGCGATCATGACACTTCACAGTTTTCTGTCTTTAATTTTTCCCTTTTTTTGAAATCAATTCGCCGATGTTCTACTGTTATATATCTTGTCATATCAGGAAGAGAGCGATCATGACTCTCCACAGCTATCTGTCTTTTATTTTTCCCTTTGTTTTGATATGAATTCGCCCATGTTCTTCTGTTATATAACTTGTCATTTCAGGATAAGAACGATCATGACTCTCCACAGATTTCAGTCTTTTATTCTTCCAATTGTTTTGATATGAATTCGCCAATGTTCTTCTGTTATATACCTTGTCACTTCAGGATGTGAAGGATCATGACTCTCCACAGCTTTCTGTTTTTTCTTTTTCCAATTGTTTTCATATGAATTCGCCCATGTTCTTCTCTTATATACCTTGTCATTACAGGATGAGAAAGATCATGACTTTCAACAGCTTTCTGTCTTTTATTTTTCCAATTGTTTTCGTATGAATTCGGCCGTGCTCTTCTGTTATATAAATTGTCACTTCAGGATGAGAGCGATCATGACACTCCACAGCTTTCTCTCTTTTATTTTTCCAATTGTTTTGATATGAATTCGCCCATATTCTTCTGTTATATAAATTGTCACTTGAGGATGAGAGCGATCATAACTCTCCACAGCTTTCTGTCTTTTATTTTTCCCTTTATTTTGATATGAATTCACCCATGTTTTTTTCTGTTATATACCTTGTGTCTTTAGGATGAGAGCGACCATGACTCTCTACAGTATTCTGACATTTATCATTTCCATTTTTTTTATATGAATTCGCCCATGTTCTTCTTTTATATTCCATGTCACATCAGGATGAGTACGATCATGACTCTCCACAGCTTTCTGTCTTTTATTTTTTCTGATTGATTTGATATGAATTCGCCCATGATCTTCTGTTATATAACTTGTCACTTCAGGATGAGAGTGATCATGACTCTCCACAGATTTCTTTCTTTTATTTTTCCCATTGTTTTCATATGAATTCGCCCATGTTCTTCTGTTATATACATTTTCACTTCAGGATGAGAGCGATCATGAATCTCCACAGCTTTCTGTATTTTATTTTTCCCTTTGTTTTGATATGAATTCTCCCATGCTATTCTGTTATATACCTTGTAACTTCAGGATGAGAGTAATCATGACTATCCACATCTGTCTGTCTTTTTTCCCATTGTTTTGATATGAATTCGCCCATGTTCTTTTGTTATATACCTTTTCACTTCAGGATGAGAGCGATCATGATTCTCCACAGGTTTCTGTCTTTTATTTTTCCAATTGTTTTAGTATGAATTCGGCCGTGCTCTCCTTGTATATACCTTGTCACTTCAGGATGATAGCGGTCATGCCTCTCCACAGCTTTCTGTCTTTTATTATTCCCATTGGTTTTGCAATCTATCCCTAACATTGTCTTGTCAACTATTTGCACATATTGATTATGTAGGTCAGCGGCTTCTTTTTTCTATCTTTCGTTCCTTCTTTATATCCTGTGTGTGTCAAATATTCTACTCAGTTTTTCCTCACCATGCTTCCTAGAAATTTCATTACATTTCAATTCAACCTGTTAAATTTTACTACTTGTTAAGTCGTGACATCCTGTTAGACAACCGTCGTAATTAATCAACTTCTTATTAAATTATTCTTCCGTAAGCTCTGACCCTTCATCAATTTGTTGACCATGGCTTTTCACAAGTTCCTGTACTTTTTACCCCAAAGTAAGGATCGTCTTTTTGCTACCATTTACACGAGCTCGTTAGGTAGGTAATGCGCTTTTTTCCCATGTCCCTCTTGCGAGTGGCGAATTCTCCAAACACGCTTTCCTTATTATGCGTCCTACATATTTCAGTTATCACTTTCTGATGTTTAATATAAGTGTCCTTTTTGTTTGCATATTCTCTAAAATTTCGATGTTGCTCTCATGTTTTTTTTTTATTTTATTCTCATCTTCCTTCTGAAGAACCACATTTCTAGGCATCTTATTCACATGCGAGGAGATTGCCTTCCATTCACAGCCATATAGGAGGACAAACATTATATAATAGTTTAGTATTCGTTACTTTGTTTCAACGTTATTTTGCTCTTCTTCATAACTTCAGTTTTTCAAGGCATTTTTCTCTATTCCAGTGCGTTTTCGTATTTCGGCGTCACAATTTCCATCCTCTGTTAAAACACTTCCCAGATATTTTAATGTTTCTTAATACTTTGCTTAGCTTTTGGAAGGCATCTTTCGCTATGGCAATGCTCCTTCGTATTTCAGTGTCGTATTTTCCGTCCTCTGTTAAAACACTTCCCAGATATTTTAATGTTTCTTAATCATTTGCTTAGCTTTTGGAATGTCTTTCGGTATACCAATGCGCCTTCAGATTTCTGTGTCAGACTTGTCATTCCCAGATATTTGAATTGTTGTACTTGTTTGATTTTTAAGTTCAGTAAATTATCAGGTTTTATTTATCCTAATTCTTTTTCTCTCATGTTTTTCTTGTATGTACTGTCCCTTCAAAATGTTAAAGAGTATGGCTCTTGACTCTTTACTGTCCTTTGTGGCTGTTAATACATTTGTTATTTTGCTATCTCTCGAAAACACTGCTCCAAAATTCATTTACACAATCTTTCTCTCTCTTACCTTCCATCAGTTTTGTGAGTATCAAAATTTATTTTCTTTGGAGTCGTTAGTGAAGTTTTTTTGTTTCTTGCTATACCTCCTAATCATTATTTTGCCAAACAGTTACACAAGCTCGTTAGGTAGGTTAAGCGCTGTCTTTCTCTGTCCCTTTTGCCTCCTATATTCAAAGTATAATTCGGATTATGTGCCCTTTATCTTCTACTTTTCTATAAAAACATCGACGTTAATCACATGTTCTGTCGATGAAACGCACAGCATCCTTCCGTATAACTTTTTTTTATGCTGCCTCAACATTCTTCTTCGTCTGTGGTACGATATTACTTACCTTTTCACTACTTTTTTTTCTTTGGTTTCTAACATTTTTTTCCTATACATTGCTTAGCTTTTGAAAGGAATCTTTCGATAACCCAATGCGCCTTCGGATTTCGGTGTCGCATTCCCCGTCCGCTTTTGGAAAAAAAACTTCGTAGATATTTAAATTTTAGTATTTTTCTGATTTTTTTATCTCTTGTTCACAGTTCGCATGGTGATCTGTTCCGTTGGCAGACAACAACACATTCTCTCTTCTGTGGCTATGTTGACAAAGAATATTAGCAGAAAGCTGGATGCGTCCGAGAAAACAAAAAACATGAATGCGTGACTTTGTGACACAAACAAAGTACCAAGATGGAAATTCGCAAGCCACGAGTTATAGCCGTAAGCAAGAAAAAAAAAAGATGTGTTAGCTCGTAGACGTGACGGTACAAAAGGTTCACATATGAGACGAAAGTAAACGAAAACTCAGGAAAATATTATTAATATTGACTGTGAAAGAAGGAAGCGTTAGAACACGAAAATATTCGTGCCGTAAATAGTGTATTAAGCTTATATTTCTTTTGCCGCTTAGAGGTCTATAATTGACTTTCATAGCATGTTGGCAAAAATATGAAGCCTACAAGATTCATGCAAATGGCTGCTGAAGACACATCATATGCGGGGCTTTGTGTACCAACAATATACACGTTTTTTTTGTAACCTTTTGTTTTAAGAAGCGTCTTGATTCTATTATTATTTCCACTTCGAGGTAAATGTGCTATCCGTTTTAGTTAGTGTTGCTCTTGAAATTTACTCAGTGATGTGATTTCTGTAGAATGTCCTCAAGTGACGTGGTTTCTATTTTTTTTTTTTATCGGTTTCACCCCATGGAAGGCAGTAACGTCACTAAGATACAAGGGGTTACAGTGTGTGGAAGAACTAGGAACAGAAACGTTAATAATGAGCGGGAAGAGAAAAGTGTAATCAGGAGTACGGTAGATAGCGATTGATATTGCATTTATTTTATTATTTTATTATTATTATTTCTTTTTTTTTTTTTTTTTTTTTGCAGATTAAAATTGGCTGGAAAGCATGGAACCGGAAGGGAGCTCCAGAAACGAGAAATGCGAAAAATGTAACTGTTAACATAGAATTTACGGCTACATATAGCCAGCTCAATTGTAATTTGATGAGATTTCGACGCCAGGCCAGGACTGCGTTATTTTTTTTAAAGACTAGGTACCATAGCAAAGAGTCATCCGAATAATTACCATGAATGTTATAGAAAAGACATAGCGAGGTAACCTTACCGCAGTGGTAAATTGACTGAAGCTGAGACGCCAGATCAGGTCTTATGATATTGCCGATCTTTCTTTGGGAATTAAGAAGGAGCTGAAGGTAAATAGCAGGGGAACCGGTCCATATGTGGCAATAAGATTGTAAGCATGGACGAATGGAAAACTTGTAGATAACTAAGATAGATTCTGTAGAGAAAAAATGTCGCGCACAACACAGTGAACCGACTTTCGTAGCAGCTGACATCGCAGAGGATTGAATATAGCGTTTCTACTTAATGTTAGCTGAGAACGTTAGCCAGAGAAGGCTCAATAAATAACTCTCCTGGAGGTTAGCATCAGCCATACGGATAGTAGGCAGGGATCTGGCACAGTTTTTTCTTGTTTTTCTTTTTCGCTCTATAGCGCCAGTTCACGTGGTTCGAAAAGGATGAACATGGAAAAAACTTAATAATTTCATTTGCTGGAAGCCATTTCTGAACGACCTTCGATCTCATGAATCTATTTAAGAACAATATTTTGTTTCTGTGGGAACTTGCCGTGTTGGACAAAACTGGGTCTAGAGCCGCCAATTTCATGCTCAATTTGGCTTAGAACTATATCCCGTTGAAAAATCGGTTCTCATGCGACCAGCGAAGTTAAGCTTCATTGGACATGGTTAGTATCGAGATGGCTGACAGATTGGGACTATCACGTGTTGTAAAATTGGATAGGCGTGTAAAGTGAAATTCAATTCTGCCAGCCTCGTTATATTCACATATATTAAAATACTCTTGGAAAAAGTATCAATCTCCCTTCAGCTATGGGTTAATAGTAGGACTTGTATCAATAAATCCTTATTATCTCAAAAGAAAATTTCACAATCTAAAGATATATTCTAGCTTTAAGTAACCTGAAAAATGTTGATAAATTATAAACAAAACCAATCAACCATGTTCATTTTCTTTATTATTATTTATAGACAGTGGGACTGTTAAATAAATTAAATTTTCCTGTTTGGATACTATTTGAAAAATCTTATCTTTCGAAGTGCAAAAAAGAAATAAGATTAGTTTTTTTTTTTTTTTTTAGAAAAGGTACACAAAGTGCCACATTGACGGTGCGTCGGGATAACCAAAGATGCAAGCTAAATGTTGAGAATTAAAAAGCATAAAAAATCGTTAGAAACAAAGACAAAACTGCTGAACTGTTGTGTCATATCAGTCCTCCTATATGGCAGTGAAGGATGGACAATCTCCTCACAGATGACGTGGAAACAAGGTAACAGAATGGTTCTACATAAGGATGCTGAGGATATGATGAACCGGGCATGTTACCAACGTTTTAGGGAAAATAAAAACAAGAAAGAAACTTATACTTAACTACATGAAAAGACAGTTGACATTTTTTGGACGCATAATAAGGAAACGGGAATTTGAGAATCTGACACGAAAAAGACAGATTATAGGCAAGAGGAAAAGAAGAAAACAGCGTATAACCTAAATAGCGAGCTTGAGTAAATGACTGTCGAAATAGTGTTTAGAAGAAATATCAAAAAGACAAAATTTAATAAGAACTAGAAAGTACAGACAGTTTTTGTGTGCCATGATCACCTATATCCAGAAGAGACATGGCATATAGAAGAAGAAGGAACAGTTGAGGAAGCTGTGTTTGCAAGCGATACGACACAATAAAAAACGTTCTTAAGAATATACTTCTTTTGATTGGCAATAAATATTAACAATCATGCTTTTGGGATAGTAGGAGACTCTAGTCACTTTCACAGGTTTCCCCACAAAGCTATCAGGCGGAGCTGCGAAGGCATGCTGGAAAAATAATCTTTTTTTTTTTTATTCTTTCAGTTGAAAAGCCTGCCTGGCATCGTCTAACAATCGTTATCTGCGATAGTTGATTTTCACTTTACCTAATCAATATGACAGAGTTATCGGCCGTGGCAAATATCACAAAGTCGCGCGAAATGATACGAAGTTGCTTTCACGCGTAACTGCTTTGAAGGAAGGATTTTATTGGACAAACTCAAACACTCTTGCACTAAGGAGGTCATGTATGGATGGATACGTTTGGTGTTTCAAGGTCCCTATTTTTTGCATCCTTACACACATCCGCACGTGCATGAATATACTATTCATATATATTTTATATTTACACAAGTACTCACACGCACACCCACACATATTCTTGCATCTATCGATCTACGTACTTATCTATCGCTATATACCTTTGTATTTATCTGTATCTTTTCCCCTTTTTCAATTTATCTATCTCTCTCTTTCTTTGTTTATTTCTTTCTCTCTCTCTGTATATATATATATATATATATATAACTATAGAAGAGAAAACAGAAACCGCAATTTTTTTGTTATATTGTGAATTGATCATACAAGAACAATCCAGAACTATATATACAAATACCAAGAAATCAAGACTTATTTAACAAGAATGATAAAATGAAAGATATACTTAACAAAAAAACAAACAAAATAATTAAAAGCAAACGCCAATCAAAAAACCTAAAACACATATTAACCTCATCCAAATTTAATCAAAACACGATAAAAGCAGTCACAAAAGCCAACAAAAATGATGTGGAATTTGTGATGTCACTATAGAAGAAAACTACTGAAAACCCTAGCAAAAAGTTTTCACAATAAGAAAAACTTAAACTGCAACTCCGAAAATGTTATTTATGCACTCGTGTGCACCAAATGCAACAAATCTTATATAGGTATCAACCAAAAACTAAATAACATAATTTCCCTTCACAAAAGCAATATTAAATTCCTAGACAACAGGAAAAACTTTGTGTCGCAACACATCCACAAATGCAGCAAAGGTAAATTTAAAATTATGCCAATATATCTAACATACAATTACTCATACTTGCAAATACAAGAAAAATATTCATAGACAAAATTAAACCAGCACTAAACAAGTCATATCCCACACACATTAACACACACCATACACACTAGTCGGACCACACGCACGCGCACACACACTAACACAACATACAAGATACATGTAGTTACTGTATAGATTTGTCTATAATAGTATGATACATTGTGCATAAGTATGGAGAACGAATATATGCACACACATACAGGAAAATAAAACGCACTAGACGAAACACATGCGCGCGGACACAGAAGCACGCAAGAACCCTACACACCATATAAAGTGTACGTGTATATATACTTTTTCCTTGTAATAATATATATATATATATATATATATATATATATATATATATATATATATATATATATATATATATATGGTGAAAGAAGATTCATGCAAACACTAGCAAATCACACAGTCACATAATAATAAAAATAGAGAAAGTTTTAAAAAGATAAAGAGGGCATTAAAAGAAAAGAACAATGAACTCATTCCTTCCTCTTTGACTTACCAATCTTTAGAGTTTCATTATTTCTTAAGCAAAGGAATATTTTTCTGCCAGTCCAAGAAAAATTTGGATTACTAGCGCACACAAAAGACAATGGTTAAACATAAGAAAAATTAATTCCTTTAAATAAATTCTGTAAAAAAAAAATTATTTGTCTGATGAAGGTCAAAAAATACGAAACACGTGTAGTAGAAAATATGGAAAATAAAGTATAATATATAAAATTTCTACATTATAAAGAAAAACGTGTTCTACTTAAAATATATAATTTTTCTCCTGTTGGGAAAAAAAACTATAATCTCTTCCTTCCACACACACACACACACACACACACACACACACATATATATATATATATATATATATATATATATATATCGAGTTTTTCTAGTATTCTTAAATTTTCCCGTTTCGCTGGTGGTAACGGAGTGTAAAATTGTCTGTAGCGTCTATTGTCCAAATAGCTTTCGGGCAATTCTTTAGCCTTGAAAATTGCTAACGATAAGAAGCCCTGGAACTGAGTATTTTGCGTAGTCAAGTAAATCCTTTAAAAATACACGTAAAATATGTGCATGCACTTTTATAGATCTTACCTTCTTTATGGTTGAAATGATTTGAAATTCAGTATTTTATTTTCTGCTAGTCTGGCTGTCCTACTAGATTTAAAGAAATCAATCTACGTCGCAATTTAACACATAGCAGAAGGACGAACAAGACGCCCGCCTTTTCTCAACGTTATTAATGTGAACACTCTGGCGTAATGGATAGCGACACGGATTGAGGAACTGGAGAGCCGAGTTCGAATTCCAGTCGAATATATTAAATTTACTTACGTGTTAATATCCTTGGGATGAATCCTCTTCTTCTCCTCCAGCTATGGGTAAATAGCAGGACAGAAGTGGTTCTATAGCCTTGGATGGCAACTTGTCTACCTCAGAAAGAAATGGCAACCTACTCCGGGAAAAAAATCTGCCTCTTCAGTCATGTATCGAAAGATACACGATCATTTATCACGCATGGTACATAACTGACTGACTGAATACCACCATCTCGGTTGGAATTTGAACCAATCCGTTAGTCGTTACATCTTCCGGATTAAATTTCTACCATAATTCTAATGTATGCGTGTATGGTTTGTTTTATGTTAGAGAATTCGTTAGAATAAGTTACTGAAAATAAGGCGAATTGATGTCTGCAGTAGATTTTCAGAAAGGCGGATGGCAACGAAGAAGAAATGAATAATCTAGAAAAATGGGATCGCTAAATACATATTGAGAGAAGTTCACTATAGAACTAATATCTATAAATTCTTCTATGTTCCTTGATCCTTCAAGGCATTGGCGATCATGGCTCTCCACAATTTCATGTACTTTGTAGTTCATAATAATTTTTTTCTTTCATTATTTCTCGTAAATTCTATTCTCTCATCCATTTACAAAAGATCATTAGGTCGCTTAAGCGTTGTTTTCTCTGTTCCTCTTGTATTTGATCTGTGAGCAACAAATTCTCTTCCTCTTTCCTCATTATTTGCCCTAGGAATTTATGTAAATGTACCATTATATATATATATATATATATATATATATATATATATATATATATATATATATATATATATATATATAATACAAAGGCTTAAACACTAATATTCCATGGTCATGATTTATTCCATTGGAATCGTAAATACGATCCAATTCATCAGACCTACAAATTCAAAAAGAAAACTGAAAAAAACCTACTCCGGAATATATATATATATATATATATATATATATATATATATATATATATATATATATATAATGAAAAACAAACCACTTTAAGGTACCATTACGATAATTTATTTCACCTAATATATATATATATATATATATATATATATATATATATATATATATATATATATATAATTGGTTGGATTGATGTGAGTTTGTGACCCTGGGTTTCACGCTTTTGCGATCGTCAGACAAACTGATTAATTTTTTAAAAATGTTGGGTTTATGTAGATTGATATTGAGCGCTTTCTAATAAGTGCCGCGCATATAATATATAAATAATTATACATATATATATTTATTTATATTTATATACGCACACTTTTCATATATATATATATATATATATATATATATATATATATATATATATAAGTACGTATGTTTTCAGTACTTTGAATAAAAATTGAATGGAATAAACACAAAGAAAATCTTATGATAGCCGAAAAGCGTTACGTACACGGATGCACTTATCAATTTTTTATCAATAATTATTCATACACAGGTGAAATTAATCAATTTTTTTTTTCAACGAGTATTTGTACTCAGAAGTCAAATGCCTTTAGTTTTTTTCAGAAGTTTTAAATTCAAGAACTCTTGTAAATTTAGTTCAGGCTAATTGAACATCAGGTTAAGTGATTGCTGTAGAGTAGTTTTCACAGTGGAGGCTTGTATTTAAATAAGTCGTCCTAAATTAGGTTCGACGTACAAAACGCTAGGAACTTGGAAATAAGAGTTAATGACGCAGCAATCTAGTTGTGATGGTTGGTACTTCAATGTCCGATATCGACTGACTCGCTCAACATCACTGAGCCGAACTGGCCACTGCTACTACTACTTATCATCTTTCTTATATTTTAACAAAACTTTCTTCCGTTTTACCGTGGCAACGACAAACAGTATCACATTTTTGTTATCTCTCCTAAACCATCATTTAGACTTATCTTTCATTTACTCAAGCTCGCGATTTAGGCAAGGACACGTTTTTCACTGTCACGCTTGCCTCCAGTATATCCTGTGAGTATCGAACCCTTAGAAATGTCAACTGTTTCATTCACGAGTTTGTCGTTGCTTGGAAATCTTTCATGCAACAAAAAGAGGCTATCATTATTTATTTGTCCGTATATTGTTTAATATATTGAAATGTAATTCCCATCTTTGATAATGGCTTATGTAAGCCGAAAGCTTAGATAGGATTTAAACATATATCAATATGGTGATTTTCCTTCGTCTTTCAATGATAATGTTATAAAGCTTATCAGACGATATGAAAGGAATTTGCTTAAAGTAAACAGACAAAACTTGTCTATATTATTTAATGAAACATGCATCAATATACATATATATATATATATATATATATATATGTGTGTGTGTGTGTCGGCTGTAACAGCAAGATTGTCCAAATCGGGTAACAGCATGAGATAAATGTCAGATTAATACATTAAAATCGTTTTGTGTCAGCCCCAATATGTCTTCCGAACTGAACAATGTTGAGCGAAAAAAGATCATTGACGCCTTCAGTAATGGTACCAAAATTCATACACTGGCTTGCATTTCAAGCTCATTCAAGAATTATCAAAAGAACTGTGAATAAGTTTAGAAAAGATGGAACAATGCAGGGGAAAACTGGATCAGAAGATCAAATCATCAGGAATCATAATTTCAAGTTAGATCTTCTTATTCTTATTGTTCAAAGTAGAGTCCAATACAATTTTGCTGTTACACGATTTGAACAATTTTGCTGCTACACTCGGATATATATATATATATATATATATATATATATATATATATATATATATATATATATATATATATATATAGAGAGAGAGAGAGAGAAAGAAAGAAAGAAAGAAAGAGAGAAAGGGGAATTAAATGTAGTTTCTCACTTAGTTGATTAATGTTACCTTCAGCTTCCGGACTTCAGTGTTTTGTTGGCGGACCTGCTCGTCCACACTCCAGGGCCACCAGCAATATATACAGTGTGACTGAAAAGAAAGTCGCTTATTAAAATACTTATAATTTATTTATTAACTATATTTTTTATAAGAAATGTATATGAAAAGAAAGCGTTTATTTAAAATTCGATATGGACACCAGATTTCGCCATACGCTTCTCTAGCAGCTAAGAAATGGCGTTAACTTATTTCACCAAAAATGCTTGTGATATGGAAGACATAACTTATTACATTCGCTCTTCAAGTTCTTCCAACATCTATATTTGGTCCAGTAGACTTGTTCCTTTAAGCAACCAAACGAAAAAAGTCACAGGGTATTGAGTCAGAACTATTGGCAACAGTTTTCAAAGAATGCATGCGTCAGTTTATAGGTCAATTATATCCAGTTTGGTAGAGGGGAAAATGAAATTGAACATAGAATGGGCTGCACTCGACGTAGCTTCTCTGAACACGTCCAACTGCTTCAAAACCAAAACATCAGCCTGAAAACTCAAGTCATGTTCTTAAATAGCCTCGTCAGATATATATTTTCAGATGGATGCCATTCACAGCACTAAACCCGTTTAGATATATATAACCTATCAGCTACATGCAACCACTTTTTAACATTAATGTGTAAAACTTACTTTGAGTAAGTGATGTCCATGGGTCTTGGCAAAGAAACTCTTTCTTCAAACATTGTAGACTGGCAATATTTCGTACAGAACCAATTTTCAAAAATACTACGTTGATCTCCACAAGAAGTTCCGAGAAGTAATGATTTTTGCTTCGACAGTCTTCAAATGTCCCTTCATCTTTTATATTAATTTTCTAAGCGTACCATGGGTGTGGCACAGGACTAAAAGTATGGGGCGCCCAGTGAGGATGGAAGTCACTACTCAGTCGTAACTGTTTTAGCGAGCCAAACTTGCTAACCATTACGCCACGCCGAGGCGCCCCCTCTGATTTTTTATAGAAGTGGACTAACCGTATCTTAATGTTCACTTCGTTTTGATGGGTACTATGCTATTTTTATTATTCTGAATTACTTAAAATCAAATTAACAAAGATACGGATATTGGGAAACTTCTGTGAATGAATTTAACGGATACTGTTAGACCAGAACTCTCCCTGCAGAATGACACGCAAGTGGTTATTATTTAGCAAAGGTATAATCGATAGTCGGGATAATAGAAACGAAATCGATAGTAAAGGATCCTAAAATAAAGAGAGCAAATAAAAAAGTAATCAATACCATTAATTCTACATCACAGGGAACGATACCTACAACTCAAACTATTTATCTTGCTCAACACACACACACACACACACACACACACACACACATATATATATATATATATATATATATATATACATATATATCTTTCTCAATATATATATATATATATATATATCTTTCTCAATATATATATATATATATATATATATATATATATATATATATATGCTGTGCTGAGTAATGTAGAATGTGTTTACAACTCTGACGCAGAAATCGAAGCAATACATGCTCAAACGCATATTTCACACGCAAAGATGATTTGAAATTGAATAAATTGCCTCCGCAAAACCGGAGAGTAGAAAAGGTAAGCGTCCATAGTCTGTCAACTTGAAAAAGGAGAAATCATAAAGTATTCACATCCGTATATATTATTAGATCTCTCTATATCAACCATTCCGCATATATTTTTTATCTTTTTATATCAGCCATGTATTTTTGTTAGGTGGCAAAAGCCCACAGAAACGGAACTTACCCGTGTCTCACAGACATGAGCTGTAGTTTTTAACTCTCCGACATTAATATTCTATAAGTTGTTGGCTGAGAGTTTAATTTCAGTGTTTTCTTTCTACCAGACTTTCTCTATTCTTCTACTTTACGTTCTGTGTCACCCGAGGATGTAGGCGATCATGGCTCTCCACAACTTCCTGTCACTTGCAGTTCTTAATAGACGTTCTCTTTCTGTTATTTCCTTAGGCCCTGTTCCGCTAATTATTTAGTCAAGTTCACTAAGTATGTTATGCATTGTTTTCTTCTGTCCTTTTTGCCTTATGTCTGTTCCGTTAGTATCAGATTTTCCAAATTTGCAAGACATCTGACTCATGTTTCGTTTTCATACTTTTGAAAAGTTCCATACTAAGGTAGGGCTGTTTTTTGGTTGCTTTTTGTCTCTGTTATTTCAGCTGGACATCGTCTCGCACACGCTGATCCCACCCTTTAACCCAAACACCTTTCCTCTATAGCACAGTGAGCCGAGAACAGATAAGAGGATTGTCAGCAGGTAGTTTTCTGTCACAGTAGCATACCATCGGGTTTGGCTTACAAAAAAGAGTTTTCGTTTACCCTTGTATTTATCGAACAGGAGTAGACGTTTATCTTGTGTTTCCTGTTTAGGATTGGGTTTCCGGTTTCTTCAAATCTCTACCTTAGAATTCTTCGTCTGAACTCTGAGATTTTATTCTATATTTATTAATTTTGCCTCTCCTAATAGGAGTAGATAGGCTTGCTCAATTTTAAATTGTAAATAGTTTGAATGAAAATTAATCGAAAGGACAATTATACTAAGTGATAATTATTCAAAATACAAACTTATTTATTGCAATAAAAATGTAAAAATTAGAAGAAGAAATACACAGATGATAATTATTCGAAATGCAAATATCGGTAATAGAACAATATAGTAAGAAAAATCCTTATAACCTTAATTTATACGATACTGCAGGAAAATAGTCAACTACTGAAGAGTAGTCGTTAAAGGATGCCAGTAATTTTTTTAAGTTTTCCATTTACGTCGCAGTATTTCTTGGTGCTCTTGAAATTTTGGCAAACTGGTGTTACTTTTGCAATATGAATTTCTTGCAATTCCTGTTCTCTTTTTAGAGCGTCTAATAATTTCCATATTGTGTGATGACACTTGCTGCAAAAAGTCCTATGCCATCTTGCAAGAGCGTTATTAGTTCTAAGTAAATCAGCATTGACTCTCTCAATGCAGGACTACATACATATTTAAACTTAAGTATTTCGAATAATTATCAATTAGTATTAGGTTGGTGTAAAAATAATGACGTAATAACATCGTTTTTTGACGTATTTTTTAACGTATTTATTAACGTCAAAAAAACGACATTATTACGTCATTATTTTTGCACCAACCTAATATAATTCTTTTTTCGATCAATTTTTCGAATAACTGTTTTCGAACAATTATTTTCTCGATACGGTTTGCCACACACACTTAGCTGTAATATATTTTAAAAAGAACTCCACTGATTCCTTAATTGAGAAAGACTGAAACTTTGTGATTTGTGATTCGACAGAGACAGACAGAGGGAGAGAGGGAGAGGGAGAGAAGTAGAAAGAGATGAGGTCTGGAAGAGAATGGCAGAAAAAGGGGACCTTCAGATAAAGGTCAACGTGTATCAACGAATGAATGTGCCCATATATCAGCGACGCATGCATCTTAATCTTTGTGATAATTGCGCCCCATGGTGGCAGATTATCATAACACAGCCGACCCCTCAGAGAAGGACTCGGGTTAGGGATGGGTCGACGTTGCACAGGTGCACGCATCAGGGCGAGAACTTCCTAATCCCTAAGCTTCAGTTATTTATCAGAAGCGGGGAAATGCTTCTAATAAACGAATATCGACGTCGAGACCCGGTGATAAATTGATCTACAGCTCTGCATAAAGACACCAAACACATGCGACCGTTGATGCGTAATGGACCCGCAAGCTAGTTTGAAGAAGTGATGTATTACATTGCGAAACTACAATCTCTATCGTCATGCAATAGGCCACCGAATTAGAGGACAAGCTAATATCGAAATTGCTACAATAGAATATTATTCTCTGAAAAATAGTACTTAGTCATTACCCTCTGTCGGTCTGCCTGTCTCAGCCCTAACCCTTCTCTGAGGGGTCGACTGTTTTATGATATTCTGACACAAGGGGTCGCAATTATCATAAAGATTAAGATGCGTGTGTCAGTAATATATGAACACCATTCTTTCGTTGCTTCCAGTTGATCTTTCTTTGAAGGTCTATTTTTCTGCTATTCTCTTCCAGACCTCGTCTCTCTTTACTTGCCACCCGCTCTATATTTCTATCCCTCTCTCTATCTGTCTCTCTCTAATTAAAAATCGCTAATAATGTTTCGATCTTTGTCAATTAAGGAATCAGTTTTCATAGTTCTTTTTAAAATATATTATAGCTAGGTTTTTGTGGCATAAATCTACTCCAATACGAATATCCATTAAAATATCGTTTAAGTAAAAAAAAAAAAAATTCTGTCGGATTAATAAATAAAAAAAAAATCATTCCCTTTATTTTCAAATTGCTGTTTTACGCTAGGACACGGAACTGGGCAGATATATCTATTTTTCAAGAGTGTAAAATAAGGTATACACCCAGTATAAAGCAAATTACGAATGCAATTTGCATGCAAGATCTTTATATCCACTGATGAAGACCAAATGCATATATCATTTTTCAGCATAGTGGCTCTGACCGACGATGCACTTCTGTTTATCGTGCAACGGGCATTTTCATCCATTTCGAAGGGAAGCTTTTCTGATGATCACGATCTCACATCTACATCGCTTGCTTGTCTGGACGTCCAACGTGCAAAAGCTTTACGGTATCGTACCCTTTTGCTTGTGCAGGTTCATTGTAGATGGCCACTAGTGACACGACATGTGCTAACATGGTTTGTTGGTCTTCTCTAATCAAGTCATCCGACCTCTGGTTGGGTTCTTCCGTGCGCAATGTTGATGGTTTGACCAGATCGCCTTATGTCCATTACATCTGTTCTTCCTGCTTTATAATTGTTATATCCTCTCATACAACTTCTCTTGATTAATGGTGAGTGCTTGGTCCATACTGAGCCAACATTCTACGATGACTTTTTGGGGGGTTGACTCCTTCCTGCCAGAGAAAACCAATTACCGGAAGTTTTTACACGATAGTGCAATCGTTAAGCGAAGAGTCCATATGTCAGACCGTGTTGCTCATTGCTACTCGATTGCAATACAGAATCCTGCACGCGTTTAGCTAGCATCAACACACACACTCTCGTGGTGTTGTGATCCAGCGTTTCTCTGTTGTTCTTACCACATAATATAAAAAATTACCCGCACTCCTTTTTTTTTTCGTGAGAAAAGGCTATATTTTGCTTTTAAATCTGAATAAATCGTTTACTCGGCATTAATTTACAATCGCTTGATAAGATGCATTAATATGCATCGAAACAAAACTGCAATTGTGTAGCAAATTTGACATGTTTCTGATGTAATATACTAAAATAAATTATATATATATATATATATATATATATTATATATATATATATATATATATATATATATATATATATATATATATATATATATATATATTGTGTGTGTGTGTGTAATTGGGGACTGACTTTAAAACATATATAAGTCTGCTGACGGCTAAAGAAAATAATTCTTTTTCTATGGTTCGGTTTGTTTTTCCGAGGAGAATTGAAACATAAATTGTCTATTCTTCAGGGAATTTTTCGTTTAGCAAGCCATTATAAATGATGGATTTCGACAATTTGTTGCCAAATTCTCTTGGGAAAACAGAAAAATTGTCCGAACGACAGAATATGTGAATGAAAAAATAAAATAAAAATTGGCGTACGTTTTCTTCCGTCGAAACGAATGTAACGCTAATTTTTCGAGGGATGATTTTCAAATTAAACAAGCCTCTTTTAATTTGTAGGAGAAATCTAACTTTACACAGCAGTTTATTTTTCTAAATTAGTGCAGCACTAAATTAAAATCAAGATATATCAAATGAAATTTAATCACACATATTTGAAAACTTCTTCTATATATGTTGGGTTTCATATATGCATTTTTTATGTTAAGCTGTAATTCTAGATTTCTTTTTCTATGCAGTCTTGGGTATGACGATAAACTACATCCAGCAGCAAAGCCGCTGCTCGGTAGATTGGCGGTGATGTGGAACCTCTTAATTGCAGTTGTTCTCAGGTCCACTGAAATCCGGAGTGGCAGCGATTGTTAGGGTCCCAGATATGGGAAAATAAAAAGCAAAACGTTTTTTATAGTAAAAAATACCGGCAATACATTTTTATGTAACAATACCAACAATACGTATTTGTAGCTAAATTACTAGAAATACTTCTTCGTATAGAGAAAATATTACGAATAATATTAGGTTGGTGCAAAAATAATGTCGTTTTCTCACATATGTTACTATCTGAGAAAACGACATTATTTTTGCATCATCCTAATACATAGTAAAATGAACAACAATACATATATATATATATATAACAAAAAGACCAACGATACTTTTATAGCAAAAACGACCACCAATGCATATTATAGAAGAATGAAAAGCAATATTTGTATAGTTAAATGAAAAGCAATAGTTTTATATTAAAATGAGCAACAATACATTTTTATAACAAATTGGCCAGCAATACATTTTTAAAGCAAAACAATCAACAATAAATATTATAGTAGAATAAGAAGCAATACATTTTATAGTTAGATGACCAACAATACAGTCTTAGAGTAAAATTACCAACAATGCATAACTAGTAATATAAAAATAGTTTATATAGAATTACCAGTAATACATTAAATAATTACCAACAATACATTTTATCATTTACAAACTGTATATCTAGAATACATATGTTTGCTATGAAGGTATAAAATAATGAACAAAATATCTGAGGTTGAAGACATAACATTGCGTACAATTTTAAGTATTTAAACTTATGCAATACATAACCATACAGGTATTAATATGCCGCTAAAGAAGAACGGTCAACCAACTATCCGAACAATTTTTTTTATAAGCAGCTATGTATTTTTTTAGTTATGGCTCTAATGCTTTCGTAAGAGAGTAATGTACTGATAGCTCAAGAAACAAAGGAGCTGAAATGTTATTTGATATATGTGACAATTTCCTCACAGACAAAGAGGAGACAAGGCAAATGATATGTAATTCTACAGAAGGATGCTGCGAATACCATAGACAAAGCAAGTGAGCAACGAGGAAGTTTTAAGGAAAATGTAAACAAAAATAGCACTTTTTTCACATTGTTCCCTCTGGTAGTGAAACAAGAATGATCAATAACCTTATAATGACCAGAGGCTACTTGGTCAAAAAGTTGTGACTATAATAACGTCTATATCAGTTATAATTATAACAATAGTTTGAAATAAGTTAATAAATATGATACATATTTAGAATCATAAAGAGGCCCATTATGAGAAAAGGAGGCTTGGACAGATTTATACTCACAGGATATATTTAATACGAGGGAGACAGCAGGAACTAAATTACCTAACCAGCTTGTATAAAAGATGAATGGAATATAGGTATTGGGAGGAATAGTAAAAATCAAACATTGCTAAGTGCAACAATGTATAGTGGAGAGCAATAATCACCCATGTCATCAAGGGTTACAGCAGTGACGAGCGATCAACTTAAGTGAGCCGCGAAATATTAACCCCCCGCCCCCCCCCCCAAAAAAAACGTCAGGCACATGTTTCACATTAAATAGCCTGCACAAATAATTGAATATAAATATTGAAATAAAAGTTAAAAGTTATTTGTATGTATATTTCTTTTTAAATATATGATTTTATTTAGGTACCTCCAATTATTGCTAAAAAAAAACAGTTTTTGCAGTTTCAGGGGAAAACCCATTAATTTGGAAATTCTTGCAAAAATCAAATAATCTTCTAATTTTAGTGAAACTTTCTGGACTTATTCAAAAATGAGAGAATATATTTCTAGACTTTTTATTTTTAGAAAATCATGGTAAAAATATTTTTTACATCTGTTACTCCCCCCATAAATTAATTTTATGAAATTTTCTAGCATTTCCAAGAGTTCACAAATTGTTTTATATACGTATAAGCAGAAGTCGTTGGAGAAATTAAATCATCAATTTTTGTTTTCACAACTACTGCCAACTTAAAAGAAAATCTGCTCCAGATCGTAAAATAAAAACTGCAATAAACTATCTAATTATCAAATTAGATAGGCTTTTTTTTTTGGCTTTTATAAATAATATACATTAAGGACATTATTATCTGAAGAAAATTTTTTCGATGAATAAAGAATTTTTACAAGAATTGTTCAGATTCTTTTTTTCCATTTTTTTTATTATTCTTTAATTTTAAAAAATGTTTTAAAATTCTATTCAGAGTATGGGGTCGGTTATTAAGTGTTTAAGTGAAGACCATATTTACCAAGTGAAAATTAAAAGCTTAATACAAGTAATGCTAACAAAACTTTTTACCATAATTAAAAATATTCTGTTTTTGTGCTTCAAAATGTTATATTTTCTTTAGTATGTCATCTCATAAGTGACATTATCGTTAAAAGGTCATGTGTTTCAAAGCTTGTCTTGGAAAGCCCCTTGACATGTAAAGGTCTTATCTCACTCTCAGTTATTAAATTAAAAATTAAATTGAGATAATAAAATTATCTCACTTATTAATTTAAACAATAAATCAGTGATATATTTTACTTATTAATATAATAATAATTTTAGTAGTTATTATCTCAGTTATTAAATTAAAAATGTAATAACTTAATGTAATAATAATAATTAATAAAATTATTTATCCTTATATTAGCTATTAAATAATGAAAGAGATAGAGGTAACTCAATAATGTAAGAAAATTTTATAGTATTTTAAATTATTATAAGAAACAAAAAAAAAAGTTATGTCACTTTTGATGCACCGTACTAAACATGTCAACACATTCAGTCATTAAATTATCGATGGAGACGTGAAAATAACAAGACCCCGAGGACAATAAATGCTTGTCTAGAAATTTTTATGCTATAAGTATGTGATTTTTTTTTCAGAACAGATTAATTTAACTTTAAATTTGCTAATTTTACGAAAGTAACTTTCCAGAAATGTATATCTTATTTTAGCAGCAAATTTAAAAACCGAAAAATAAGTTTGTTTACATTTCTCTAAAAAACCTTAGGTAACCGAATTTTTTGGAGGTACCTAGTTTTATTTCTTTTAAACGTTCACCCTTTAAAGAATTTTGCTAGGAGTGCGGTGATATTTTCATTTGCTCCTTGATGTGCTTTTGCTTAAAAAGTCTAAAAAACACTGAGTTACGGAATAAATATAATTTTTTTTAACTGAACGGGTTCTACTGAAATGAACGTGCATCAAATATGGCTGTTTGTCTTTTATGCTATCAAATATGGCTGTTCTCTCAGCCCAAACTACGCAGACTAAATTCTGTACAGTAGAATAGTTATATAACTTTGGAAATAAACTTATATAAATCAGCTGCGGCGTACAGGTAATGAGAGATATGAAATATGTAGATAACTAATCATTTATCAAAGTCAGGCAAAAGTCCGATAAAATGGTCTCTATTGCAAATAAATAAAATAGCTTGAAATTAGTGAAAAGACTATATTGTGAACGATTGATTTCCGGCGTTTTAAGATAGGATCAGTCCCGTTTCATCTTCCGGTCGTGCGGGGTATTTGTTCTCGTGGGAAAGCAAATAAAGATCACTACTTTTCAGAAGGCCTTCAGCAGATTTATCTATACAGAGTGAAAATCAGAGACAGAATGAATTAATACCGGTCAGATTCTGGATGTTAGGCTCAAATCAAGCTCGAAGAACACGCAATTCTCCCGGAGAAGATTGATTTGAATAATCTGTTAAAAGACGTTGGCACGCCAGAGTCGATGCTATTTTTTCATCGTTTGCCTTTGACTGTTTCCCCACTTGTTTCCGACTTTGGAGGTTATTCCTCTTCCGATTTACAGAGATTCAGAAATAGTCATGACTTCTTTCGTATTTCTCTGAGTGTAATAATCCACGTTTTAAAAAAGAAACTACACTTTTTTTTTTTAAATCAAATATTCACTTAAGTATGTAAGCTATTCCGTGTTATATTTAATATTTATCTATTATTCTTATCATATACGCATGTTATGGACTAAGATTCATTTCAAAGTAAGGATGTTTTTCTCCGTTGGTAGTTGCATAATTAAAACAAAGAAAAAACTTGTAATTCCAACGAATAATTTATTTTTTATGGAAATATTTCGGTTAGCAGCTGCCACTCTTGGTCACGTCTTAATTTGAGTAAAACAGTACAAAGAAAATGGAAAAGCTTAAGCACTTAAATGAAAGAAAACAAACCGAATTTTACTCAAATTAAGCAGTGACGAAAACTGGCAATTGCTAGTCGAAATATGTCCATAAAGTTTTTTTTCTTTTTCTTTCTTTTAATAGATTCATTTTAGGCATTTATTAAAATATGCGTTTTAATGCCTGTTAGTTTCATAATTACATCTACGGTCGTGTTTTCATTTATTTTTGTCTGATATTTGGTATATATATGTATATAAAAAAAAAGGAAGACCAGTAAGATATATAATCCGGTGTTCTTATAGATGTTTCTATTTTTACAAAATAGTGTTCAATGTAAATTTACAGAGCATTAATATTATAAATTAATTGATTTAAAATATGTTTTTTTTCGCTCCACAGTTCTACCCCCCACCCCAAAAAAAAAGAAAAAATTGCTTGAGGATGAAATGGAACTAATGTCTTTAATTTAATTACAAAATTAAATTCGGAACTTTCAGCTTCCACTTTTGAAACATGGTTAGAACTGTGTAGCGAAAAGACATATTCTAAATCAATTAATTTATAATATATATATATATATATATATATATATATATATAGCGAAAGCTTTCTTGCCGATACCTTTCGGTACTTGAGGAAATTCACTAAAGTCAAAAGTGGAAACTTTATTGGGAAACAATCGCTTGTGGAAGGAAAAGCGCTGGCATGAACGGGTTTCCCTTTATTCATTTTCTAAATATATGCTTTGCAGGTATATTTATTTATATCTACATTTTAACGTGTAACGCACTGAGCCCACTAGGTCACTGTCGTGTTTATGAAAAAATAAATACCCCAAAATTAGCCTTTCTACCTTTCCGATCGGATCGGGGTTAGAATCTCTGACTGATGCCAAATAGGTTGGGTTGAAGGGATCGGATATCTAGTCACACTGATGAGCTGTGATATAGCGAAACAGTCTATCTCTTGACGACACGCGCACAAACACACACACATATATACACACGCACACTCACACACATACACGCACACACATATACATATATATATATATATATATATATATCAACCAGATTAATAAGTAATTGTATTGGACATGCCACTACTACGACGTTGCATCTTGCTAATCATAACTCATCAGAACCCATTTAAATTCACAGCAAACGACATCCGGAATATACTTGTAAAAAAATGAGACTGTTATAGCTTCGTTCACATAAAAAAAATATATTTAATGATAATGGTTGCAATAATAATAGATAACAAAAATCAAATAGTCAATAATATCAATACGGCCACAGCGTTCAGATTCAGTTCCTGTTTGGAAAATAAAAAAATACTCCCTTCACTATTGATACACATATATAAAAATCTACATATTCAGTTTAAAATAAAAATTATAACGACTAATAGAATGAACGAAATCACTCGGATATATACATCATTTAAACAGTTTTTACACACTTAAAGTCCAGGAGAGAAAAACTTGTTCGAATGTAAAAAACAATTAATAAAAAGCTTAATCACACTAATGGAACTTGCATAAAAGAGCTATTGCTCTCCAAATTCAATATATATGTGCGATAACGATATATATCTTTTTCATATCAAGAACATTATTTGTAAAAAGGGATGACGAAATGAAAAAAAAGATTCTTGTGCAAGGTTATCCACAGTGTGTTCCCAGTAAATTTGTGACTTGGCTCTTACATTTCATCATTCCTGGCAGAACTTGAATTATGACAGTGTGAGATATAAAGTGACAAAAATGAAAAAGAAAAAGAATCTAAAAAGAATCTAAATGAAATCGGCTAGATTTAAAAAGAAATAAATAAATCAAATTTCTGACATCCGTCATTCGTGCGCATGTGTAGTGGCACCAACAAGAAATTTAGTCTGATGAAGTCTTAAAGTACGAAACCCGTCCTGGAACTCTTCACAAAAAAAAAAACAAGTCCAAGAAAAATTTGGATGACCGCTACACACAAAAAACAATGGTTAAACATCGGAAAACATATGGAAAATGAATTCTTTTTAATATGTGGAAATAACTACGCTTTACCTGGTGAAGGTCGCGAGACCGGAAACAATTGTAGCAAAAATATGGAAAAAAGTATAATATATATATTTTAATATCCACATTATAACCAAAAACGTTTGACGCTTCTCTCTTACCTTTAAAATATACACATTTCTCTCGTTGGAACAGCTATAATTTCTCCCTTATACAGGGTGTTTCAAAAAGAATACGCCCAAATCATTACGCTGTTTTTTCAGGTCTATAGCATTGTAGTGGACTCAATCAGTGGTTATTTGATAGAGTAGTTATCAAAATTTGATTGGGTGTCAATTTCACCGCTGTCGTTAGTATAACTTCCGGTTCAGCTGAATTGTGGGAAGATCAATCAAAATGGCGACTCCTCAGCCATTTTCACGGTGCAGGCACATTCGAATGACTTCATTTTTCAGCAAGATGGAGCATCACCCCATTGGCATCCCGAGGTTAGTCAGCTTATCTGAATGAAAATGTGCCTCAGCTATGGATTGGGAGGAGAGGTGCTAAAGACCTTGCTCTTTGTGTTTGGCCTGCAAGATCCTCACTGTGTATGACTTTTTCTTGTGGGGGTATGTTAAAGACCAAGTTTATATTCCAGCACTTCCAGCAAGTATCGATGACTTGAAAGATCGAATAACAGCTGCAATCAACACGGTGGACCGTGACATGCTGAGGCGCGTTTGGGAGGAATTCTCATATCGGCTTGATGTTTTCCGCGCTGCTGGTAGTGGCCACATTGAGCACTTATAAAACATGAAATGAAACTTGAATGTATATACAACACATGTTTTCATACTAGAGGTTTGTGATTTTTTTTCGTTATTGACACATCATGTGATGATTTTGGCCTATTCTTTTTGAAACACCCTGTATATAAATATACGGTGGTGGAAATAAGTACAAGACATCCCATGAAATTGTTAAGAATTTTCTTATTACTGCACAAATTCTTTTGAAAATGTGTGGTTGGTACCTAGATCCAATGGGTATTAGTATACATATTCGATATTATAACAGGTTTCCACTAGAAAAAAAGTTATTAACAAAACTTCGTTTTCGAGGGTGGAAATAATTATAAGACAGTTTTGAAAAATTGCATATCTGGTTTACTTCAGAATGCCGAAGGGAAAATAAGAGAATCAGCAAATTATTTAAAAAAAAAACAAAAAAAAAACAAACCCTTATCATGATTTTAAGCCACGTGAGTCCTTTTTAAACATTTCATAGCTGAAAACGGTTACTGCAAAATGCCTAAGACCATACAACCTTTAATGAAAATGAAAAAGGGAAATTCCTACCTATAAACTGGAAGGAAAATCTATAATTTTCATTGCAAGAGAACTGTCGAGTTTCCAGACACTTGTGAGAAATTGTCTAAAGGACCCTGAATCGTATGACACTAGAAAACACCCAGGTAGTCCACCTAAAATTACAAATACAACCAGACGTCAACGTTTTCGAGAAGTTTCTAAAGGACAATCAAGCTCAAGAGATCTAAAAAAAAAAAATCTCAGAATTTACCCATCACTACAAAGAGAGTTCGTCAACTTCTTCATGAATCGCCAAATTTCACGAATCGAAACAGGAAGACAGCCCCTGCTTTAACTGCTAATCACAAGGAGATACGCGTAGATTGGGTAAAGAAAAAAGTAATATGGACAAAGTAGAAATGGGAAACCGTGGTGTTTTCTGATGACAAAAAGTTTAATTTGGATGGGCCCGATGTCTACCAGTGTCATTGACATGATTTAAGAAGAAACCGACAGCTTTTTTTTCAAAAAGACCAGTTGGAGGAGGATATGTTATGTTTTGTGGAGTTTTTTCTCTGTCTGGAAAGGCTGGTTTAGTAGTGATGGAAGGGAAACAAAACGCTACTCGATATATCAATGTGCTGGAAAAAGGTTTTGTCCCATTTAAGAATTGTCAATAATGCCATTTTAAAACAGGACAACGCAGCCATATACACTTTGAAGCCCACGAAAGAGTGGTTTATAACAAAATATATTGAAGTTTTGGACTGGCCCACTAAGTCTCCAGATTTAAACTCAATAGAAAAGTTGTGAGGAATTTTGTCAAGAAGAGTATACAAAAATAAACGGCATTTTGAAAATCGAGAAACTTTAAAATCTTAAACACTATAGGAATTAAATTCCATCTGAAACTCTCAGAAAACTTAGTGATTCAATGCAAAACAGGTGTGTTGAACTATGACAATTGAGAAGGAATACATGTAAATATTAAATTTTGTACAATTTTGCTGTTAAATACAAATTTTCAAAACTGCCTTATGCTTACTTCCACCCTGGAAAAAGTATTTTTCTTAATAACTTCACTTTCTTAGTGGAAAGTTGTTATAAAATAGAATATGTATACTAATAACAAACACAAATTTTCAGAGGAATTTGTGCAGTAATAAAAAAAATTATTAACAATGTCATAAGATGACTTATACTTATTTCCACCACTGTGTATATATATATATATATATATATATATATATATATATATATATATATATATATATATATATATATATATATATATAATGTATTTATGTATTTGTGTGAGATTGTATTCATGTATGTATGTACTTATATAATTCCATACATCGAATAGAGTAGGCATGATGTATTGTTTGTAAATAAATGTCAGGTAATACGGTAGGTGTAATCTCGATTATTGAAGATGGCTTCCTGTATTTAAGACATCGCTTCAATCTGTAATATTAATCAGATCCCGCAAAACTTCCATTTAGAAGAAGACATAAAGCCTTATAATTTGTTCAGATAAAGCATCTTTTAATAATGCTGTGAAGGTGTTGGTAGGTCGTCGCGTGCAGTAAGTAAAAAGAAGGAATATATCCCTAAAATAGATTTGTCTTCACCGAAAAAAGAGAGAAAAATAGCAGTATTTACTGCGCAATATTCTGTGTCATTAAGTTCAGAAAGGAAGGCAACTCTTGAGATGTGGCTTTTTCCCTAGTAAAGGCTTTCGTTGTTGAAAAGAAAATGTCGAACTTTCATCGATTCATACATTTCAATTAAATGTTTCGGTATTCCACATATATACGTACATAAACACTGGTAATAATTTGTGTGAATAAGTAATCCCAAAATATTTTTATTAAAATTTAAATTATGTAACTGTTAGTCTCTGCTCAGTACCTGAAGATTGCGTTATGCATGAAACTCTGAGTCGTGCTACTGGTAAAGAATAGTAGATATACTCATTATTATATACTTAATAGCTCTGTTCTATTACATCGAGCACTATTTTATTAACATCAATGCACTCAATGTACGATATCTTAGGTTTATATTACGAAGTCTTTTAGAATTGTTATTTTTATTTTAAAAAAAACAGTGCTCAATACATAAGTAGGACCTAAATTATAATTATTTTTTTTTAAAGTATCATTCCATCGCTACATAAGAGAACTTAGAAATCAGAAGCTAAAAACTTCAATTTAATCATAAAAATTAAATTGATTTAAAGTACTCAGCTCTGTTTCATCCTCAAGCGAATGTTGGAATAACTAATGTTGAAATTTACGGCGCTTTATAAGCATATACATTCGTATATTAATTAAATTGAAGTTTTTAGCTTCAGTTTTTGAAACACGAGCGATGGAATCATTTTTTTTTAAATAATTATAAGATGAAACATCGAACCCCCCCAAAAAATATATATATAAAATAAAAAAAAATCAAGTAAAATAAATCAATCCAAATAAATAAATAAGTAAAGAAGCCACTCCCGCCAAAAATAACCGCCAGGATGGATTACCCACAATTCACAACTGATATATATATATATATATATATATATATATATATATATATATATATATATATATATATATATATATATATAAATAGTCGAGAAAAAATACAACACTTGCAACCTGACGATTGCGTCTAGCAGGAAACAGCCTGTCACCTTTGACTTCAATGTTATATATATATATATATATATATATATATATATATATATATATATATATATATATCGAGAACGTAATCACAAGTGCCTGATGCTGATGGCAAAAATTAGGATTGCAATTCTAAGCTGCAGAAGGTTTCTTACCAAGAATTGTTTAAAATGATTTGAATAAATTTGCGAATATTGTTCAGTATTGCCTACAGAAGTCGCGTCACCGATAGACATTCTGCAGTGTTGATGTTGATTTATTTGCACACATTGTTTTACACATACCCATACACATACAGACACACATATAAATATATAAATACTTAAAAAATAAGGTGGTGAGCTTTGCCGTGATTAACAAATCTAAATAGGACTTACACTAAATTCAAATTCACCGGAAAAATAAAAATGAGTATAGGCCATGACACGAGGTTTTCTGCATATAACACTTAGATAATTTACTGATGGTCAGATATAGGTTGCTACATTAGTTTGTAAGATACAACGAAGTCTGAGGTTCAAGTGAAAATAAAATAAGTGTGGAGGTAATTTAACATAATGCTAACAAGTTATATTCTGGTTCACCTTCTGACACTAAATTTTGTAGTTGATAAATAAAAGGACTGGTAAATAACTTAACCGTTCGCCAAAAAAATAAAATACCCCTTTTCACTCGCCAGACGTTTAACATCGCTAGAGGAGACAGATTTATGGTGTTGAAACGTAATTGCCATTATGTAGCGATTTCAACATGTTTTAATATCCATATATATATATATATATATATATATATATATATATATATATATACAAAGAAATATTCACACATAGAATCAATCAGAAGTACTAGCATTTTAACATCAAATAAACTGAAAACTACAGACACCAATGGTTTCGACGAGGATCATTTCACTCTATGGATTAACAGTATTTTAATGCATATATCATGTTTCTAGTGATGGATGTCACCATTAATCGCATTAATATTTCTGATTGATTCTATGTGTGATTATTTCTTTGTATGTAAATTATATGCTGCCTAATGTTTTATGTTTATATATATATATATATATATATATATATATATATATATATATATATATGACAATAGGAAAACTTCGGTAGTTGCTGACGCTTTTCGTCCAATGTGGAAAAGTCCATATTGGACGAAACGCGTCAGCACTTACTACAGTTTTCCTATTTTCAGTTATATTTATAAATATTCTCTTTTCTACAGGTTAATTCTGAGAAATTTTCATATATATATATATTCGATGCATGCAAAACATTAGATTTAAAACATTCGATCTGTGGTATAAAAACATCTGAAATCTTCTAAGACATTTCTCTGATTATTGAACTAATACTCCATGTCACATCAACCGAAAAAAAGACGCTTACAATAATAGAACTGGTGAATTACTACATTAATACAATATTCAAAAATCTCGCGTTACATGTCTGCACGTTCAAAAATATTCTTAACTGTTAACAACAGCAAACTTTTTCATAAAACATTTATCGCCAAGTAAGTCATTCATTTTCATCTTGGAATTTTTTGCTTGAAATTACATGAAATTGACGAAAAAAAATAACATCTGTGACTGAAGCTGTTGCTTATAAGCATCGAAAGAGCTTGCTAACTACATGGACCGAACATCTAATCCATACTATAATTAATAAAATCAAGGACTGTGTCGTTCAGCTAGTGGTCAGTAGGTTAATGCCTTCTTCATCCGTTAGCGAAAAGAATTCGCCATTAACTTTATTGATTTATTCTTTGAATCTCTATTGCATAATATTTTTTAAGCCGCAATACTTTTTAATATATATATATATATATATATATATATATATATATATATATATATATATATATATATATATATATATATATAAGGTAGGTACAAAAATAATGTCGTATATATATTTTATAACGTCAAAAACGACATTATTTTTGCACCAACCTTATATATATATATATATATATATATATATATATATATATATATATATATATATATATATCGTGGCTGTCCTCTCGGTTTCGAGCGTGACCACCTATTTTATTTCATGTTCCTCACCCCCTCCCACTCCCCTCAAATTCTATGTATTCGCAGGTGACTCTTCAGGCCAGCCAAACTGCGACAAATTTTGCCCCAAGCAAGGTGTGAAGCCACTAGGACGCAAGGGGTTACAGAAGATTTGGAGCAAGATCAGATAGGAGTGATAGAGAAAAAGGATGAGGAGAAGGATAGTGGATAGATCAAGGCGACTGGAGATGTCGATTGACATTACATTTGAATAGTTGAAGATATTCGATCAGTTTTGTTTACAGTGACATTATTCGGGTGCACACGAGGTTTTGCACATTTACGCAAATGGCTTTTGAAGCCGGCAAAAGAAAGGCCCAATTTTCCGCATATGTCACAATTAACGTGGTGAATTTGTGGACCGGGTGCTGGACCCTGTTCGCCTTTACGAATCAGACGTTTGTAGGCACTGTACTGCATACGCCTATATAAATGTTTTTATAAATGTTTTCTTTTTAAAAGTAAAGGACGGTGATTTAAAAAGTTTAAATACCTGGTGTGTATTTTAACAGATAAGAAAGCTTCTATTGTGAAAAATTGTCCGGCACAAACCGAGATTCCTAGCAGTATTTCTGTCAATTTTTTTTCTTTTTGATTATCGAAATTAATTGCGACATATATTTTGCTCATCGGCTACAATTTGAACTTTCAAGATTGTTTAGTTTTTTGATAATTATTATAGAATCTAAGATAAATATATTCTGCTTTCTTTTTAAAAGTAAAGAACAGTGATTTAAAAAGTTTAAATATCTGATGTGTATTTTAACAGATAAACTAAAATGTGGCATCGAGAATTCAAAGTCATACCGGAATATCTGTTTATATTTCTGAGATGAGGTATTATGTACACTATTTATATTATTCTGACTACTGTCCTCATCTTTGTTGCCATATTTATTCCAATGAGAAAAGCACTAATAACAACGGAAATTGCAATATGAGCTCTAGTAAAAAAAATGGAATGATAACAGCAAAATTTGCTATATGATCACTGATAAAAAATGATGCTGAAGTCATTAAGTTTATAGGCTCCAGAAATTCATACGTAGATGTCCTTAAGTACACATGGCACAGTTGGTAAAGGTTTTCGTTAGATCCAGTGACAGGACCGAAAGAGTTGTGAGTTCAATAACTGGTTAAGGCAGTGGAGAACTTGGAGAGTTGAGCTAATAGAAGATAGCTGATAAATGATATCCATTAGACATGGCATGTGGAACTAGAATAGTGTACCCCAGCGTTCGAAATAAAGTGTTCAGTTCGACAATTCCAACCACCTGAAGAAGTCCGGAAAATTTGTGATAAAAAGATGAGGACAATAGTCCGAATAATGTAAATAGTGTACGTACTGGAATACTTGTATGAATAGAAAAATATTTATTCCAAAAATTAAACCAAATATTAAGGAAAATTTCTTTAGAAATTAAAAATTGCGAAATTGCTTTGTGATATTAATGCTCCTATATGGTAAGGAATGCTGGACAATTTAATCACAGATGAAGAGACTTATATAGATATAATTCTACAGAAGGATGTTAGGAATAACTTAGAGTCTAAACAATATGTAAAGGATGTTAGGAATAACTTAGCGTCTAAACAATATGTAAATTTTAAGGAAAATGAAACAATTATACTTAGAATCAGAAAGAGAGATTGTAAATTTCTAGGATACATTAAGAGAAAAGAAGGCTAAAAAAACATGACATTCAAAGGGCATATTGAAGTCGATCCTGCTTGTGTAAATTGTTGTCAAATCAGGTTGTAGGAAGGCTAGTAAAAGGTTTAAAAGAATAAATTGTTGAGAGTTGCTAGGAAGTTGTGGAGAGCGATGATCTGTCACGTCCAGAAGCTACTGATCTCCATTTCTCGATATCGTTCACATTTAGCTTTTCATAAACTTTGTTTGCTCACGTAAATATTTCAGTCTCTCGTTTCGGACACCTGAACCACTGCAGAGTACATCCGACGAAAGGGGCTAGTCTATATTGCAAAACGGATGAGATATAGTCGGCATTGAGAATATGGCGGAGATTGTCTTTGAAGCGAGCACCTTCTGACTTGCAAATGTCGGTCCGATATCTCCTGTACAATAACTTGTTTGTTTCTTTTAGAATCTTGATTAACACGCCCATAAAAATCCTTTCTACCGTAAAGTCGATAAACTCAGCTGAATATCAAGATGTTCATCTATCACCGACAATTGTGCTCTAGAGAAACAATGTTTATGGCCAACCTGTATATCCACCTGACACAGTGAATTCCTTGGGGTCGTATCTTTAAAGTCTAAGTTTTAAAGAAAGCCCACATCTATTGGATTGTGTCTAAGGTACCATAGTTCATGTTTCAGTTAATATTTTTAATGCAATGGTGCAATTCTGTCAGGAAAAAAAATTTACTCAACCAGTGCAGTTAAATTAATCATTTAGTATTCAGTCTAGTCTGATGAAGAATAAAGGCAAATTTTGTAATTTTCTGAAACCTATCTTTTATCGCCTTTCGTAATTATTCAAGAACTGTTTTCAGTTAAGGTTACTGAATTATCGAGTGTGTATTTATTCTTCTTTTATATAACGTCTCCTTTCTGTATACTTGCGATCATGTTTCTCGATAGAATCCTTCCCCTTTTGGCTCTGAGAAAGTTTTCTTTCTGTTATCCCTCTACCAAAAATTTACACAGAATCATTAAGTAGATAATTCCCTATTTCTATCCAAATCTCTTGCTTTAAGTATATCCCATGAATGCCAAATTCTCCAACCCGTCTTTCCTCATTATGTATTCTAGAAATTTCAACCTCCTGATTTTAAGTGTAAGTCTCTCTTTTTCTATAAAACTTGCTCGTTGCTTAAATGTTAAGTCCATGGTTTCTCACGATCCTTCTGTAGAGCCACATTTCTGCTGCCTCAATGTCGTCTTTATCGATAATGAAATTCACAAGCATTCACTGCCATATAGGTAGATTGATATTATGACTGGTTCAGTGCTCTTCTCTTATATCATGGATATTTCTCCAACACATGTTTGAGTTAAACATTCATGAAAAATAATTATTTGAATTAAATATACAGTCACTGGATTTAATTATTGGCTCAGGGAATCCCTATGTCTGGTGGTAGCGAAAAGACACATGAACTAATCAATCGAAAAACAAAACTGACGCAAGATTGGATATTTGGCATGATTACGCTTTACCGTTTATTAGGTCGTGGAGATAGACAATGTCAGTTGACAGTTCAATCCCGGGGTTTGGTTGTAGCGAAAGGATACATAGAGTATTGCATTTAGATACGAGTTCAATTCCTTCCAAAACCGAGCTCGTAACTCAAACAATTCGTATATCAAAATGTTTTCCCCATTGATATTAATGGGGATATTTCCGATCCGTTCCAGGCCCCTAGAAAATTCACCACTGCTCTTTACACTTATTTTCGTCAGACCCATGGTGTCACTTATGGAATTTTGAAAAATAACGACAAGAAGACACAACACAACACTACAGAGATCCTTCTACAACAATGTGAACACGTGTATTGCGAGGGGAGATATTCTCGAAGCTTGGCGCTTACCGATGTTCAACTGCAACTTGCTCGTATCTCAAAATTTTGCTTCTACTCGAAGTTAACAAATTGGCCAAATGCCGGCTCGTATCTCAAAGAACTGGTATGTACGCTCGAATGTTAAGGTATTACCCTAATCTGTTCAGTCGAAAAAACTGACAATCGATGCCATGGATAAAATCGTTGCACATTAACCAATACAAAATATCACCTCGGTATGTAATGAAGAATGAGAACAATCCCCCTTCATGTACTGAATAAAGGTCCAATTCAAAATGCCAAGGTGACCGAATACGAAGGCAAATACAATAAGGAAGCCGGTTCGTCAATCACCGACAACAATACGAGTATAAATTCAAAGATTAACATGCAGGACCGAAGAGGAATATGGCGCCAAACCTGTACGAATTTAAGCTCGATAATAGACTGATAGCGAGATTTCATTAATTTACAGATGGCCTGGTTAGATGTAGCCGTAATTTCTATAGTAAATATAAATTTCTTATCCTGCACTTTTCGTTTGTGGAATTCCCTCTCGCCTCCGTGCTTTCCAAACAACTTTAATCTGCAAAAATCTAATCTATTATCCTCCTTATTGCTCTTGTCTTTTACCTCATTACTAATGTTTCTGTTCCTAATTCTTCCACACCCTGTAGCCCCTTGCATGCGAGGGACTGTACTGCTTTACTTGGGATGATAATGATTAAAAAAAATGGAGTAATGTTTGTTAGTTGTTTTGTTTATATCATCTCCTGATGGTTAATTTAATACCGAAATTGATTTTTCTCGTGACATTTAAGTAATAAAAATATGTTAAACTGCTTTAAAAATTTAATATATGGTAAATGGTAGATGTGCATATACATGTTTATGTGTATATAATTACTAGAGGCTTATATGTGATTTTTTTTTAATTTATAGTTTGGAATAGCTTGATATAAATTGTAGGATATTATATATATTAATTGAATGAATGTTCATGTTGATTTTGTTTAGCGGCATATTAACCCCTATGTGCTATTTAATGCCGAAATCTAAATAATTTGAACACACTTTTATGGTTTCGACTAAATACATTTTGAACGCAATTTTATGCATTCACCTACAGATAAAATATATTGCTGCTTATGTTTTGTCGGTCTTTTATATATAAAAGATTATTACTGGTATTTTTACTATTAAAATGTATATTTATACTTTCATAATATTTACTTTTTTCCATCTTACTATTTTTCCAAAGCTGGGATCCTACCAGGTGCTACTACCCTAGGTCAGTGTGGACCTACGAGCAACAGCAATTAAGCAGTGGTTTCAGGCTCCTCAAAACTTCTGATCTCCCGATCAGATGACTTGCTGGTTGATAGGTTTTATCATGATGCCAGTGACTGATACAGCAATGAAGATGCCATGGTTGTGAATATTTGTGCTAAAAATAATCAAGCTTAGATACAACATCGTTTCGTGTACATTAAAAAAAGAGATCGGAAATATCTTGAGAGAATACTACGCTCGTTTTGCAAGTGATTCTGAACAATTGTCGTGCGAAAATTATTGCCATTAGGACCATTTTCACAATGCTTGTTTTTGTATACCTGTGTTATATTTTCTTTGTGGGACAAGTGTTAAAATTAGTATAAATTCTTTGTATGATCTAGAATTATAACAATCGCTTTGTGAACAAATCAATTTTGTCATTTAGCTATTTAGTTCCACCCATGTATGATGATATTATTATATCATGGATATAATAATGCCCATAACGAGGGATATAAAATAAGATATATTGATCTCTTGCATAATAGCACCCACTTCATAACCTAGATGGTGAAAATATCATTAAAAGTCTTTCTTTTATGTGTCCTGACGTTTCAGGATATGGGTGGCGATAACTCTCCTCAAATGTTTGTTTCTTTATATCTCTCTTCTATCTGTTAATATATTATCCAGAATTCAATGCGATATAGGAGGACCGATACTAGATAACGGTTCATCACTCTTTTCTTTGTTTCTAATGAAAATTTTCCTGTTTCCTAATACTTTTCTTGCCTTTTGAAAGGCTTCTTTCACTATTTCAGCGTACCTTCGGATTTCGATGAAACATTTTCTGTCTTTTATTAAAAAAACTTTCTAGATATTTAAATTGTTGTACTTGCTTATTTTGGCTGTTTCCAATTCATATAAAAATCAATGCACCGGAGATTTCTGGAGAAATGTGAAGTCTTTTGATCAGCAAATATGTTAAAACGTGGATATCTCAATGAATCCAGAGCGCATTTCTACGACCTACGATAAACTTATAAAATCTGAGATACTGCTTAGAAAGTGTTTAATATTTCATTCTTGGCCCATATGACGTAAATCTTCCGCTAATTAATTAGTGAACTCCGGTTATTATCGCATTAATTACTTCGTGCTAATGTCATCTGTGTCAGCGTGCGGGGTGCCCGTTTCCCGTGAATCTAGACTGATGCAATGTCTTTTCGTTCCCTTTTCGCTAGAGGCTTCCCGGCTTGACATATCCGAAAATTAATATTTTGCAGGTTCTTGTTCTGCTAAATTGAAATGATTTCAAATTTCACCCTCATCAATTCAATTCCAGTACCAGTTTAAAGAAATCAGAAAAAAAAGCCTTTCAGGAATTTAACAATACGTCAAGAATAGTCTGTAATTGTGTAAATTTATTGTCTTCCAAAGCAATCAGGATTTATCCCGAATACAAGGCTCAAGAGATCAAGTGGATATACAAATGTTATATGATCTTTAAAAGGTAGGGATAAGAGGCGCGGTGTAGATAGATATGTGGGGAAAGATAGCAGTTAAACGCAAAATTGAACAAGATTGGGTCGTAGTGAATGGGAAAGTATCCACTTGGGAGTTTATTCACAAATTATTGGTTTAAATTAAACGTTTATCTCAAGATATTATTAACAGGTATATGCATGAATATAGCTCTTTGAATTATAAAATTAATTACAGCAAAATATTTTAAAATTTTCATAACTTGCATTAGTAAGGAGGAAGTTAGACGCAGACAGGTTTTGTAACGTTGGGAAACAGACTCCTGAGAGGATGCTCCCTCGATCACTAGGCTAAACTTTTTCATGTCTAGAGGCAGCCTTTATCTATCCTAAATATACTCATAATATGAATACTTAACATCCTACTTTGCATCTTTACAACAAATTCATTTTGTTTTATGGTGCTCTCTTGTTTTGTGTCGTATTTTCAAGTCAAAGAATTGCTTCTTAGTCTTCAAATTTTAAAATACCGATTAATTCTATAGCACATGCGATGTGCTAAATGTAAAGCTTGTTATATTGATAAAACTGCTAGTCACTCCCACGAATGTACATCGGATAATTTGGTTTTGGATAAAAAGCTGTTAATTCAGAAACATTTTTTAAGTGACGGTCGGTGTAAAAAATATATGATTTTTATTGCTTCTCTATCATCGAAACCAAGGAAATTGACCGTTAAAGATTTGGTATTTCGTTAGAAATAAGGAAAATAATGCTGAACTGTTACCGGATATTAGTCCTCTTTTGGACAACCCCTTAAAAGATAAATGAGAGATTTGAGGCATCATAAATGTAGTTCTACAGAAGGATGTTGAGGATACTATGGACAGAATCGACGAAGCATCAGAGAAAATGGAAACAAAAGGGACAATTATACTTAACATCAGAAAGAGATTGCTGACATTTCTAAGTCACGTAATGAGGAAAGAGGGCTTAGAAAATTTGATAGAAGAAATCAACGCATGTCATACTTAGTGAGCTTGAGTAAATGGAAGGCGCTTCAAGCTTTAGGAGAAATAACAAAAAGACAGAATTTATTAAGTGCTACGAAGAACAGGACATTTTGTAGATACATGATCACTACGTCCAGAAAGGGCACGGAACATAAAGAACAAGGAGGAGGAGGTAGAGAAGGAGGACGACAAGAAGAAGAAGAAGAAGAAGAAGAAGAAGAAGAAGAAGAAGAAGAAGAAGAAGAAGAAGAAAGGTTGCGATAATTAAATAAACGAAGTAAAATCGTATATTACGCTCTAGAGGTTGTAAAAACGATTTTGCTGAATTATAATAAATCCCACTTCTTTCTACCCTTCCTCTCGCTTTAAGAATTTTA
>OZ010587.1:65036345-65041345 GCA_963932145.1 Acanthosepion lycidas | reverse complement strand
AATGTCTTCATTTTTCAGCAAGATGGAGCACCACCCCATTGGCATCTCGGGGTTAGAGTTTATCTGAATGAAAACGTGTCTCAGCGATGGATTGGGAGGAGAGGTGCTAAAGACCTTGCTCTCTGTGCTTAGCCTGCCAGATCCCCGGACCTCACTGTGTGTGACTTTTTCTTGTGGGGGTATGTTAAAGAGCAAGTTTATGTTCCAGCACTTCCAGCAAGTATCGATGACTTGAAAGATCGAATAACAGCTGCAATCAACACGGTGGACCGTGACATGCTGAGGCGCGTTTGGGAGGAATTCTCATATCGGCTTGATGTTGTCCGTGCTTCCGGTGGTGGCCACATTGAGCAGTTATAAAACATGAAATAAAACTTGAATGTATATACAACACATGTGTTCATGCTAGAGGTTTGTAATTTATTTCGTTATTGACACATCACGTGATGATTTTGGCGTATTCTTTTTGAAACACCCTGTATATTGTATTCTCCTGTTTGTATCAAAGTATAACTACATATCCGCTATTCGAGCGCCCCGAACTATTTCAAATTTAGTCTTCCCTCGACTAATCAATCGAGGATATTATTGTCTGGTCAAAATCAATAACTTTTATTTGAGGCAAATATTGACATTTGCCCACTCTCCAACTGATCCATAACGCTCAATACATCCGTGTTCATGAAATCTGGGACCACCAACTGATGTCAGCAGTTACGCTAAACTTTTGATCCATCTAATCCCAGGATGATTAAAAAGATTAGTGGAATCTGATGCACAATTGCGATAGGCTGTAATCGATACGCGAATATTGAGACTGATCTAAATGATGATTGCAATAATCTTTTTTTTTTTAAGAGACAATGATATTTTCTCGCTTTAATTTAATACGACATGAATAAAAACATTGACCACCAGGGAGGAATCGAACTCACTGCTGATGGGCTCGCCAACGTTTCGAACAAATCATCTGAGGAGAAACACATGCTTTATCAGTAATGTCAGATATGAAAATTGCAAGAACAGTGATGTTTATGGTTTAATAAAAACAGGTATCTTATTTCCTGAAATAATATCGTTTTGGAAATTGTGTGATGTGAATTGCGAAAATCTCGACATTAACGACAGCGTCTGTCTTGACAACATGGCGGATTTACGCTGTAGAAAATTATGGAAATTGTAATAAACAAACCCGTTTTTTTTTTAAATAATTTTAACCCAAGCAGGATCATAATGCCAGTAAAACGCAATGGTTTACAGCAAATGAAAGAAAATATCAAGGAAAGACAACAAAATACAGATTTCAGGAAGTCAGAAGATAGCGACCGACGTTACATACAGAATTTTGAAGATTGTAAGCGCCAGGGAAACAATAAATCGAAAGAGATTTCTACAGCTGAGAAGTGAGAGAAAAGATGCTCTTAGAATAGATCTTACGGCTACATCAAACTATTTCAATAGCAAAATGATGAGACCTAGTTGGAAATCTGACAGTACGCTTAAATTCATGCGATCAAGTTACCAAAGGGGAGAACTCCGAAGAGTAACTGTTATAAAAGATCTTTTTTTTTATTTGTTGGGAACAGGTAAATGGTCAAAGAAATAACAAAGCAAGTGTTATATCATATATTAAACTGTAAGTACAGCAATATCATATATTAAACAGTAATTACAACAGAAGACTATTACACGACTAGTGAGTGTGTGTTAGTTGACCCAGCGTTCAATCTATTCGACTGTTATTTTTAACACCCAGACAACGAGGGATTATGTGTCATAAGCCCGAGTTTGCCGTGGGTTCTCCGAGCGCGTAAGCTTAGCCAAAAAATAAAGCCTCGTCTGAGTTCTTCTCTGCTCAAGGCAGAGAATTCGACAGATAAACAACGTAGTCGACTGTTAATATGTAAGAGCCCCCACGAGGGATATATGTGGCTCAAAGCCTAGTTTACAGAGGGTTTTCCAAGTTCGTAGCCTCGGCCAAAAATATTCCCTTAGAACCCGGATAAACGAGTTCATGGCCTGTCTACCTTCCCGGATGAAACTTTGCCCTTCAGCAAAGCTTCGTCCAGGTTCCTCCCTGCTCAAGGCAGAGAGTTCGACAGCGAACAATCTGGTCGACTGTTAATATTTAACAGCCCCACCCCCACGAAGGAGTATGTGGCACAATGCCGGTTTATTTTGGGTACTCCGAGCCTGTAGGCTCGGCCAAAATTATTCATTTGAACCCGCCTAAACGGGTTCAGGGAATGTCTGCCGCCCCGGACAAAACTTTGCCATGCGGCAAAGCCTCGTCCGAGTTCCGATCCACTCGTGGCAGAAATGAACAGTCTGGTCGACTGCTATTATTTAACAGTCCCCCCACAAGGAATGTATGTAGCACAAAACCGAGTTTAACGTAGGTTTCTCCGAGCCCGTAGGCTCGGCCAAAAATATTCCCTTTGAACCGGCCTAGACGTGTTCAGGTACTGTCTACCTCCGCGGACGAATCTTTTCCCCGAGGAAGAGAGTTCGACAGATGAACAATCTGTGCGACTGTTATATTTAACAGCATCCGCGAGGGATGTATATGGTACAAGGCCGAGTTTACCGTGGGTTTCTCCGAGCCCGTTGGCTCGGGCAAAAATATTCCCTTTGAACCCGCCTAGACGGGTTCTGGGACTGTCTACCTCCCCGGACAAAACTTTGCGCCGTGGCAAAGCTTCCTCCGAGTTCCTCTCTCCCGAGGCAGAGAGTTCGACAGATGAACAATCTCTGTGACTGTTCCCCCAAGGCCTTCTCTCCTACTAATCTTACAGTAAGCGGAAGAGTCCAACATAGACTCTTTAGAAGGAGGACACCACAACAATATTTTGTCGAGATCTCTAAATATGTTGCCAGAGCACCAGAACAGATAAGATCCACGAACGAATGGTAGATTTATAAATGTGCAAGAAATTCTGATGAAGAAATTTGTCTAGCATGATATTGGTTGGCAGTGAACTAACCCTCGTGGCAGCAGATTTATCCTGGTGCCAGTGTGTTTAGTATGTTGTATTCTAGTTTATGCTTATTCCGAAGACCCAGAATGTTCAAAGTATTCCAGCAAGATAACGCGGTTTTTACCCACAAACTAAAAACAAAAAACAAAAAAAGGAAAAATCGAGAATGTTGGAGAGAAGACTTTTAAACATGTACTTTTTTCAACCGATATTTATTACACACAATACTTTCTTTTTCCGATCTTGTCATATTATCCTGGGTGTGCCGGTAGATTAACAATGAAATCGGCAAACTGACTACAAATTCTGAACGAATCTTTTGCATTCATTTTCGCGCTAACATGCTCCGGACATGTAGAACGTCAGCTTTTTCAAAGAAAGCTAAAAAAAAAAAATAACAATTCTCATTTGTGATATGCACTCAGACAAACGTGTCTCTTTCGATTCATGATTAACTAGGCAGGAGATTTACCATAGTAGACTGTCATCTCTTTCTGCATAACGTGTTGCCAACCAAAACTATAGTGCCTTGTCTGTCCTGCTATTTAACCCACAGTCGAGGTGGTAAGAGATAGATTTATACCTTACCCAGTGGTATTTGCTCATAGAAGAATTCTAACTCGGATCTGCTATTTCTCATTTCGAGCTGTTATCCATTAAAATAAACCGCACATCTGTTACCAAGAAGTTACATGTTAATTAAAAAGGTAGACTCTGCTCTTTAGCCTTGGCTGGCAAGCAGTCTAAGGAAAGGACAATTTTAAATTGGAAACCATGACAAATTCAATAGTAAACCATTCTGCTAGCTATTCAAAGAACAGATCCGGACATGGCTTATTCCTTGCTGCTGGCATCATGTAACCTAGTAAAGTTGGTTGCATCTAAATGAGATGGGCGCCGACAAGTTACTCATATTACTTTGGAAATATAGATAATCTAATACATCATGGAGTGCTTGGATTTTGTGATTGTACATATTTAATGACGAATCTTCAAACCCCGAATGACTGCAAAGGGCAAACTGTATTAAGTTCGATGAAAGACAACAGAAAATAGTCGAAAAGAGCGGTAAATATACGGTTTAATAAAATAAACATTTTTTTTTTTAATCTCGTTAATATTTATTTGGAGTGAGATGCGAAATTGGACCATGTTTTAATTTAGCGAATATTAGTTTTGGTGCATAATTATCAGGCGTTATTAAACAATATCGATTATGAAAAACGAACGTTACAATTCAACAATAACATTTTTAAATGCGTATGAATATCGACACGCATTTTTATAACCTGAAAATAAAATAATATTTTTATTTAAAAAATGCAAACAAAATAGTAATTTTTATTAACAAATAACGCCTGATAATTATGCACCAACCGAATATCTACCCATTTTAACATACGAAATACTAGTGTCGATTATTTGCTTTAACTCCCATTACTTCATTACGGAGCTTATTTGGTGAGGCATGTTTGTAATTTCTCAAAAGAATCTTCTTCACTTGGCATTTATTTTTTTTCCCAAGTTTCACGCTGCGTCAAATGCATTTTCGCGTTGATTTTGGAAGTTGAAAATTTCCGACCGACATGATAATTCCAGACGGCACTTATATTTGGTTCAAAATAATATACAAACAAAGTTACTTTTCCATACGATCTGCACTGTACACCCCCTCGATATTTTTACTGGTAAAAAAAAAAAAGATCTACCTTTTAGACAACCTGCAATATTATCTGCCCGTTACTTTGCACAACCAGACGAATAAATACTGAGGTTGATTTAATCATTAGACATATGTGGTCGATTACAAATACGGTTTAGCAATTAGAATAAAGGAATTAAAAAAGAAAACAGTTCAATTACTGATGATGAAAGATGATCATTTACTTTTCCAATGATGCTTAAAATAAAAACAGAAAATTACATCATGTAGCGTGATTAAAATGACCATTTGTGTAATGGAATTAATGAACACAACATATGCAGTAACATTTTTGCATCAGCGCGCGCAAACACACACAC
>OZ010587.1:65018845-65026345 GCA_963932145.1 Acanthosepion lycidas | reverse complement strand
ACTGTGACGTCCTACTTTGATTCCCAGTCTGCCTACCCACGTTGTGAATTGATCTAGGCAGAGGAAATCAATCAGTCGTCGGGGCCGTACTGCAAACCGAGTTCAACGGGGGTGATACCACACAAATATGCATAAAAGCAATAAAATGAAAACTCAAAAGTTCAAAGTATCAAAGAAAAAAATAACAAACTTTATGTCTAGTTGTTCGATACATAGGACTGCATCTATCTCCCGGCCCGTTCTATGGATTGTGACACGTCGTTTTCCGCTAGGCAAGTTTTAACACTTCAAGTCGTCTGCTCTCTAAGAAATTGGTGTTTCGGTGGGTCTTTGGACGAAAGTCAAAAGAAAAACTTTTTTCGTTGATCTGGATCTAAGTCGCTCTTCAAAATAATTGTTCTTGGTTTGAAGATGGGTCCGGAACGTGCGTGAATCCTGGTCAGCTATCTGCGAGGCTTGCCTCAACCGGAGACTGACTCTGGGAACTGCTGGGACTCGACTCATTTCTGCTCGTTGTGGCTTCGTTTATATGGGCACCGACCAAAACCGGGGTGAGTTTGTCGGCGCCGGGGGGTTCCTCGATAATTCTAATTACATATCCACCTCTCTGGTTAGGAATTTCCACCTTTTTCCATTTTTGGGAACCTTTCCTCACTCCCACCTTCTCATCATACTTCAGAGGGACGTGAATTGCCCTCCCCACATCTTCGTGGCAACCTCTCTTACTCATCCTCCAGATGGGCGGCAACAGCCTCCCTCGTGCATCACGTGATCACCACTCGACCAATGATGTCTTAGTCGGGCGTGGACGAATCTGCGGCTTTTTTTCAGGAAGAAAAAAAATATCTTGCTTAAAAAAAAAATTATCTCTTCTCTTCCCTTTTCTTCCCCTTAATGGTTTATCATTTCTCCAGTCGCGAACGGGACAATATGACAATGGCGGTCATAACTCTTGTTCTACACGTGGTTTACGTCAGCTATTTTATCGCTAATTATCAGAATGTGTGGTCTTCTTTAACATGGTCTCAAAAAGAAACATCTCCAAAGTTCCAGTCAGTCTGTCGCCTCGAAGAAAGAAAAAAAATCACATTCATTTTCCTTCGGTACAAATTCCTGATAAAATTTTATTATCGCAGGCCAAGGATGTTCCGTCTGACGTTCGTGGGTGGTTTTTAATTTTTCATATCTGTCCAAGTCCTTTTAGTTGCCTGTTTTTCGTCACTTAACGAAATAACATTTTCATTTGAATTTTTTTTTTCTTTGGCCAGCCGGTCTGTAGTTGATAATAAGATGTCTTCCCGTACCAATAGTTTGTTTTCATATCCTTAGATAACACAGCCGATGCCAAAACATATCTGATTCTTTCCTTCTTTCCCTTTCTTTTTACTCAGAATTTCCCTGTCATTGTAATGACACTCTTTCGCCATTTGTTACTTATCAAAATATCCTTTTATCCATTGTCTCTTAGCTGTGTGTGCGTTCTTGCTTATCACTCACGATTCAGTTCTTAGCCTCTTCTTTTCTTCTTTTCTTTCTTTTCCCTTTCTGCCTTGTTAAATGGTGCCACAGTTTCTCGTCATCTTTGTGTGTTTAAGATGTATATTTTGTACTGTTTTGAATAATAGTAGGATATATATATATATATATATATATATATATATATATATATATATATATATATATATATTCTTTTAAAAAAAATAATAACTTCAAGTAGAAAAATTGAATTTTGTGGTTTGTTTTCCTGGAGTTGATTTGTCATGAAGATGAGTCGGTAGTGTTGGATTGGTGATGATAAGTGGCTATGCATCCGAGAAATGTGGTTCTGTTGAAGGATGCCGAGATTAACATGAACTAAACATGTGAGCAACGAACAATTTTAAGGAAAATAAAAGCAAAAATAAACATTGTTAGAAATCATTGTTTGAATTTCTAGCAACAAAAATAAGAGGTCTTGGAGAAGTTGTCACTCACCAGACATATTGAATGAAGAGGTACTATAAAAACAGCAAGTAACCTACCTAACGAACTGTGCTAACTGAATATCAGTCCACTCGTGAGAATAATACTAATAAAGTAAAACTGTTAAGCTCTAAGAAAGACTGAAGTTATGGAGAGCCATGATCGCTAACATCCTGATTGGACATATTGCATAAAAGAAATTGGTATGGAAATAAAGGTAATGTACCTATTGATAACCAATAATATCAAAAATTGTGCTGACTCTATGAAGACTTCCATATTTGTTTCTTTTGTCCGTAAAAGGTTTTATATTCTTTAATCTTAGTTAATTCTGACACAAAGTCAACATTATCTGCTTTCGTTAAGCTGAAAACACAACAGAGTGTTATTTGTCTATATAATTAGCTTGTAAACAATTTAACTACAATAAGTTCTGTGACTTACATTTGTTAAATGAATCTAAAGGTAATAAATGGTAGTAGATGTATAATGACATGGGTACAATAATTAATTGAAACTATATTCTTAACCATTAGTTCTTCCAGATGCATACATATTTACTAAGCTTTATGTTCAATAGGAACAAGAGAATCGAACATTATAGAATTAGCAATGGTCGCTAAACCTATCATGATAAATATGGTGACATGCTCTATGGCTAAGCTTAGTTTTAGTCGGGGACAATTCCAAAGTTTGGAAAATATCAGACTCACGTCACGACATGACTATCACCAAAACACGATGGGCAATTCAGTAGAGATTAAATTTAAGAAACAGATTTGCATATGTTATTGGGAACCGAGCTAATGGAACACATTGTTTTGTTTTTTTTTATATAGTGATTTCTCATTGAAAATATTTAGTTGGAGATCGATGAGAAAACGAAGAAACAATCTACAAAATTCTTTCATCCGCCCTCTTACAAATAAATGGCCTCCATGTGCATTTTTTTTTCTTTTCCTCTTTGACTAAAAAAATCCGTTTTCGGTTTGATTAAAAATTTAAACACCAGTCAGCTAAATAGGCTGTTGTAACTGATAAATCTCTAAGACAAACAACCAAATTTTCAAAATATCTGCGAGTGAAAGCCGACCTAAGAGATGTGCTCACTATGACAGCCAGCAACGGTTGGCCGGCGGTGAATCGGCGGTGATGAAATGTCCTCTCGCTGTCAAAATAGTAGATAAATGTCCATCGGGTTGGTTTCCTTTTGCGCTTTGAACTTCCATTTTTGGTGTGATTAAACATTTGAAATTTAAACACCAGCCAGCTAAATAGGCTGTTTTATCTGATAAATAACTAAGACAAACAGCCAAACGTTTAAAATCTACGACTCAAAGGTTATCTATGAAATGTGCGCAATATGGCAGTATTATAACACGATTCGTAGCGCTTATAATACAACTTCAGCAACTTGCCGTAATGCCTGTATGATTTAATCTGAAGACTCATTCCAAACGGTTTCTCTTTCTTATCTCTGCCCTGGAGCTCATTATATTTATGGAATAGCGGGTGTACTACCCATTCCACAATTCCACCCAGTTTTGAGATTGATACTTATTATAAATATTTTATTTTTACCATTATCTCTCTCTTCTCTTTCTGGAGAATTCGCCAACATACTTGACTTTTTAGAATTTCAGTCTGGGATCGACTTTCTTTTTTCATGAACTTATTCTTATAGATTCCACGTTTTGTGGTGCTGGCACATTGAAAACATCATATAGAATTTGTTTTGGTTCATCCAATGTTTTAGGTCTTTCAGCGATGAACATTTTTTATAGTGCCTTTTATGTTCAAATCTTTTCCTTTTTACCATGTAAATTAACTATGCCGTCTTCGCACGTTTCTTTGCCATCCTTATATGCCCTAAAGAACAGCTTATCGCCGACCTTGAAACTTTTGATGTCGTTTTTGCTACCCGTCCATGTTTTTCGACTTGGTAATAACTTATCGAACATAGATTTTATTTTTCTAGCAAATATTAATTCTGTCGGCGACATGCCTGATGGGGTATTGGGTTTAGGTGTTACACGTGAAAGTTCATCCTCATTTCATTTTCAAGACTGACTTTCTTCAACGCTTTTTGAACGTTCCCACACAATGTTCCGCTTGTCTATTCGACCTTGGATGAACACGGTTTGGCCAAGGTTATAGCTTTGTGAGAAGTAGTTTTTTCTGTTAGAGCACATCCGCTGCAAGCTTTCGCTGTTTTTTGTAATATCTTTGTCCATTCTGGTCCAATATACTTCTCATCAGATTATATAATTCTTGAAATACCAGGATGTCCGCTATGAAAATCCTTTAATATTCGCTTCCGTAACATACTAAGTATTACAAACCTTTTCCCAGATATTACTGCACAGCCGCATAGCCTGTAAGCGTTTCATCCTTTGTAATTTTCTTTCAATTGCTAGTTTTATTTTCACAATAAGGATCTTATTTTTTTTCTTTTTCTTTTATTTTTTTCCAGGGAAACTATTAGGTTGGTGCAAAAATAATGACGTAATAATGTCGGTTTTTGAGGTTATACGTCAATAAACGACATTATTACGTCATTATTGTTGCACATAAAATAATGACGTAATAATGTCGGTTTTTGACGTTATACGTCAAAAAACGACATTATTACGTCATTATTTTTGCACCAACCTAGTAGTAACTCCTGTACTACGTTGCAGAAAATTTTTTCCATTTCCATTTCGCTTGTTAGTGCTGAAATGTTCGTGTCCTTAAATGTCTCCGCATTTTGTTGGTATTGATCTTGATGATCCATCCGCATGTCCTGATTTTCAAAGGGTTATTTCTCCATCATAAAATCAGTTTAATATAGTGGTACCCCAATATTATAGCTTATTAGCTGAATGCGTAAGTATTCTTTCCTTTGAAGCATATTCTGTTAATATAAGGCTGTGTTCTGTTTGCATCCTAAAATTTCTTTCATGAATAAATTTATGAAATTTCTTCACAGCAAATATAATTGCTAGAGCCTCCCTTTCTATCGGGCTGTAATTTGTCTCTGCTGGTAGAATCGAATGAGCGAAGGATTTCATTTTGCCGCCATCGTATTTGTGTAAAATCACCGCTGTGATACCCTGCTCACTAGCATCTGACGCCACTACAATTTCTGCTTTTGGATCGTAGTTTTCCAATGATAAATCTGACGTAAGTTGTTTTGTTTTTTTTGTTTTTTTTTTCGTCAGTTATCATTCCCGTTTCACTTTACTCCTTTTTTAAGTAGATCGTTCAGTGGATCTCTCAAATTATGTATATTATGTACACATATTTGATATTATTTAGCCAGTCCTAGAAAAACTTGTAACGTAGTCGCGTTTGTTGGTGGAGGCATTTTTCTTTTAAATTGCACTTGACCCCGATGGATCTGGTTGACGACCATTTTTATCAACAATTTGATCAAGGTATTTAATTTTCGGCAAAAACAATTCGCTTTTTTCTTCACTGAAAACCTAAATGTCTTATTTTTTCCAAAATGGTTTTCCCATGCCCAACATGTTCTTCTTTAGATACACTTTTGATAAATATGTCGTCCAGATATTCCACTGTGAAACCGCAATCCTCAAGCTCGGTATCCATAGCTCGTTGAAAAATATCTGATGTCACCTTTATATCAAAAGGAAGTCAGTAACACTTATATACTCGTCTATGCGTATTTATGGTCGTTAATTCTGAACATTCATTTTCAATCTGAATTTATAAATACGCTTCAGAGATATCCAACTTTGAAAATATTCTTCCGCTGTTTAGCTTCAAAACAATTTCCTATGGACTTGATAATGGTTAGTTATGTGTTTCTATACAACTGTTTAATCCTGTCGAAAAATCCGAGAAAATACGAATTTTATTATTTTTTTTTTTTACATACACAGCTTGCGTAGCCCATTTTGATGGTTAAGTTTTCCATTACACCAATTCTTTCGAGGCTGTCCAAGGTTGACTTGTTGAAATGCTGTGAATGATACGCTCCGTTTCGGTTTAAATAATGATGACGAAATTCGTTTTACTTAAAATTCGCCTTGAATTTTGACCCATTATTTGAGAAAACCTCTGAAAAGAAAAAATGATTCTTTCTAAAGATTTTCGGTCTGTCTTAAATTTCGTGACTTGTCCATTTACGTTTTTAAAATAAAGGGTTTATGTGCATATTCCAAAGTTCAAATAGTTCTATCCAGTCAGTACCGAATAAATTCGTCGAAGTTTTTAATTCATAAGTTTTAGTTCTTACATGCTTATTACAGAATGACACATTACAAGACATTTCTTAAAAAAAAAAAAAAATAATAATAATTTCTCACCAGAAACTGAAATAGCAACTTCAAAAGTCCTTTTTAATAAAGGCTTTCTAATTTCCTTCCACGTGGTTTCACTGATTATTGAATTATCACTACTAGTTTCCAATAGCATTTTCACACCCACCTTATTTATTTTCACATCCACAAATTTACTTTTGGTTTCTCTGACCATTATTCCATCGCTATGATGTGTACGAATTTCTGCCTGTGAGATTTTTTGTTGTTTTGGTTTTGCAGTATCACTATATAGACTCGTTTAGCATACGTGTAACATTCAGCATTTTTAAATGGACAGTCATATAATTTACCAAACGAGGATTTTTACTGAAACACAAATTCATTCTCCTTTTTGTACATTTTTTCTTTTCTTGTAGCAATGCACATTCTTTTTCTAAATTTTTTCAGCATCGTGTTTCAGGCATAGAATTGTCTAACAATCGTTCATTATTTCTTGCAGTGTAATATTACTGTTTTGTTCAATTTTGTTTTAAATTTTCGTTCGTATTTCAGCATTAACCCTTTGAACATATCTGGAGAAATTTCCTTTATTTTAAACTTCTCACAATTTTATTTGACGATACCGGCGTACATGGAAAAATCTCCATCCTCTTCTTTGGTTAGATTCATGCATCTTCAGCGAGCATTAAACAGAGTTCTCTTGTCAATAAAGAAAATGTGTACCATGCCTTCAAACCCGATTTTAGCTGTTTTTTTTTTTACGGTAATATGTATTTGCAATATTTTCCAAACTCTTTCAGAGCTATTTTCATCAATAACAATATCCTTTTTGTATCATCTTCCCAGCCGCTGACTTCCTGGGTGAATATTTGTTCCTATGTACTAAAATACGCAGAAAAAGTAATTGCCCCTTCAGGATTGTATACAAATTCTGATATGGTGTATTGGACAGCAACTGGCGTAAGAGACGTTGAAGAATTATTTGTTTTGTTCAGAATTATATCCAACAATTCCTTTTGATGTTTTTATAATTCTAGAAACTTCTGATTTTGTTGTTCTTGCTTCTGTAGCTGTTGTTGAATTTCAACTATCAAAGCCAAACTTAGTCCCTAAAATATGTTTTTTTCCCTACACCTATGAGAATCTTTTTTTCTACAAAACAATTTTTTTCAATCAACGTGGTTAAAATGTATATCGTCACAATTACTCTTGTTCTAGAAGCAAAAAAGTATATTTTTCCAGTCCTTGTTTAATCAAGTATTTCCTTATT
>OZ010587.1:64996345-65013845 GCA_963932145.1 Acanthosepion lycidas | reverse complement strand
ACAATCTACGAAGAAATTAATTTGAAATTCGGTGGAGTTTTTTGTTATTTTCTATGAAACAGTCGATTAGAAAAATTCACAGATAGTACATTGAAAGAGTAATCTATTTTATATTTAGTAATCTTATTAATTAATTTATTTTTATCTTTTATTAATTAGTAAAAAAAAAAACAAAAAAAAAAACCTATGTATATTCCCATATTTACACATATACATCTGCAGAGAAAACGCATATTCATATATCTTCATATATCTTAAAGTGGTTATGGTGAAATAATTTATTACATGGAACCTTAAAGTGGTCTGTTTTTATTCAAACATATCTGCTCTGAATTTTACATTGAGCTCTCCAGATGTCATCCTCCTCGGGTCTACCCATACGGATTACCTAAGTTTGCATAAACTATATATATATATATATATATATATATATATATATATATATATATATATATATACAAAATTCTAGAAAATATAAACAATGAACTATAAAAACCAATTGAAAACAAATCACCAAATTCATTTATTAAACTAAATGAGCACAAAGACAATTCCCTAGATAAACCAATATGCAGACTAATATATCTCACAAAATGCAATATTGGAAAAAGAAAAAAACGGAAGAAAAATTGTAGAAAAAAGATGCACAAAATTAAGGAGCATAGTAAACATAAACCAATGAAAAAATGCAAAAGAAAAAATTGGTTTAATAACATAACCAATAAAACAGACCTTTTTCTTCATAAAACTAGACATGTGAAGTTTTCAACCATCCTTGTATGAAAACAAACTAAACAACGCACAAGACCTGCCGATAAAATACATAATCACCTCCAATGAAGATCTAATCATTATCAAACACTGTAGAAATTAAATAGCATACTCCGACATCAAAATATAGACAAAAAAGACACCACCAATAATAACAGCACAGCGAATATCTACGATACCTTTGACGTAACAATGTGCAGCAATGCCGGTGCAGAAATATGCGAACTCATAGGCATATATACCATCAATAAATTAACACACATCATTAGCGAAAAGGATATAGGCTTATACAGGGAAGACAACCTAATCATCGTAAGAAATTGGAGCGGCAGATCGACAGAAAAATAAAAAAGTACATCAGAGAAACCTTCATCACATTAGGATTTAAAATAGAAATGAATCCATGCCTAAAATTGTAAACTTCTTAGATTAAGATTCAATTTAAACAACAGCACATACAAACCATACAGAATAGCAAACAACAACCCCATATATATCAACAAAAACTCCAACCACCTTCCAAATATATTCAAGCACATACTCATATCCATAAACAAAAAATTATCACCAAATTCCAACTACATAAAAATATTCAACTGGAAAAACATATGAAACAACATTAATAAATGACGGTTATCGGAAAAATATAATATACAAATGAAAACAAACTAAGCAAACACAATAGAATAAACGATATAAACTTGTTCAACCAACCTTAAAATAATTCAAGAAAAACAACAATAGGAAAAATGTTCCTCAAAATAAATGAAAAAAACATTTTCCCAAATACAAAAAGCTATCAAGAATCATCAACAAAAATGCAGCAAAAGTCAGTTATAGCTGCATGGATAACAAGAAAAGAATAATTGCTAAAAACAATAAAAATGCTAAATAAAGACAATAATAACCATATAAACACAAGTTATCAAAACGACATCAAACTAAACAAAGTTATAACACTATGTAATGTTAAATAGTAAAACCTAGAAAATATATTAAAACACTAAATAAAGTGAAAAATACAATACACTTAAACAAAAAATACATACAGTTAACTCAAACAAACACACAAACGCATAATACACGAACACACATACAGGTGAGGGTGTCTGCGTACATAATGGTGTATGTGTGCACATACATAGGCATGCGCATAAACAAACACATGTACAAACAGACATATACACACAAAATTTCAACCGTAACCTAAATTAAATAACAATAAACGAGGGCCAACTGAACAAGAAAGGCAAAAAACTTACCAATTTCATATTTTTTTTCATTTGTATTCCCTTAGTACTTCGAATAACGACTGTCATTCATATGTATGTGTGTTATTGGAATATTATGTTAAATTTCTTCTGTTCCAGTATTTCACGATGTGATAGGGAAATTTCTACGGATATTCTATTGTCGTAGAACATTCTATGAGTTTATCCAATTTATTTAAGAATTCAGATTTAACAGAAAACTCAGATAAAAAAAACAAAAAAAAAACACTGAACATTTCATGTTAATATTAATATCTTATAGAAATTAATAGTAGCTTTATATTTAGAAGAAGGTAAGATAGAAATAGGGAGGGAAATAGATTAAGCTGATAAGAACAGATACTACACTTTGATCCACAGACAAACGACCGAGAAATATGGCGACAATAAAAAAAGCGATGTATATTATCGAACGATGGAAACTGAGTAAGGCAAAAAAACATTTACCATAATTAAAATAACACCGTCTGCTGAATGATTTTTAAATTATTGTGAAGAGTAATGTTAGTAAGCCAGGGATTTGGAAAGAAAGAAAGAAAGAAAGAAAGAAAGAAAGAAAGAAAGAAAGAAAGAAAGAAAGAAAGAAATAAGGAAATACAGAAAGAAACAAAGAAGGGTGGGATGGAATGAGAAAAAGTAGGACAAATGGTGGAACGATAGAAAGAAAAAGAAAGAAAGAGAGAAAGAACCGGTAAAAGAGGAAAAGAGAGAAAGAAAGAAAGAAAGAAAGAAAGAAAGAAAGAAAGAAAGAAAGAAAGAATGAAAGAAATGGAGAACCGGAAAAGAAGAAAGAAAGAAAGAAAGAAAGAAAGAAAGAAAGAAAGAAAGAAAGAAAGAAAGAAAGAAAGAAATGTTCAACGTTCCGGCCAACACTTACAAATAGATGACTGTTCTGTTTCCCGTAGAAATAAGGAAAAACAGAAAGAAACAAAAGAAAGAAAGAAAGAAAGAAAGAAAGAAAGAAAGAACCGGAAAAAAGAGGAAAAGAAAGTAAAAAAGAAAGAAAGAAAGATAGAACCGGAAAAAGAGAAAAAGAAAGAAAGGAAGGCAGAAAGAAAGACATAAAGAAAGAAAGAAATAATCAAACAAACAAACAAGAAAGAAAGAAAGAATGAATCAAACAAACAAACAAGAAAGAAAGAAAGAAAGAAAGAAAGAAAGAAAGAAAGAAAGAAAGAAAGAAAGAAGTAAGAAACAAAGAAAGACATAAATAAATAAAGAAAAAGAACGAAAGAAATGTCCAACGTTCCGGCCAATATCTATAAATGGACTATTCTAGTTTGCGTAGAATGGCATACGAATGAAAGAAGGAAAGATAGTAGTGCTTAACGTCGGTTTCAATGAAATGGAAACAGTTGCCAATTTCAAATCTTCCTCACTTACTTCTTCAAATAACGACCAGCATTCATATTTATGAGATTCTTATTGCAAGTATTTTGTTAAAGTTGTTCAGCTTAATTATTTAACGATGCGGCAGACGAAATTTCACGGACAGTTTATTGTCGTAAAACTCTTAAGCTTCTTCGATCATTAACTTGAAAATGAAAGTTCATCAGAAAGTTAAAATAAGAAGACCGTGAATTTTTTCGTATTATAGATTAGATTATTTACTTTGTTAGAATCGAACTCAAATATTTCTTTAGTCGGTTTAATTGGCAGCTAGTTGTATCTTCGTAAATCTATTCTAAGTAATAACGCGCGAAGGTAGTTTTTTTGCTCCTGCAATAATTATATGATGAATTTTGTTCGTTTCAATATAAAATCATTGGCGACATATAGCGACGCATCTAACGTTTAGTTGTTTTTTTTTTTTTTTTTTTCTGATACAAATTACTGTCTGATTAAATATTCCGTATAGAAACGTTTTTAATAAAGTGATTTGAAAGTAATGTAATCATGAAGTGTTGCAAAACCATTCATACCATTTACAATAAAGAGTCTTCACCGCTTGAGATTTCAAAAACTCAGACGTTCCTCTTTATATTTTATTAACAGCCACTGGGTGCTTATTGAGCGGGAAAAGACAGTAATTAGACACGTGTCGGCTAAAATTAAATAGACGATTATTAGATCGTTGACTAAAGTCTCGACAGCTTTGATTGAGCATGCGCAATAACAAAAAAAAAAAAAGGATTTTCGTTATAATATGCTTTACGAAAAGTATGCAACCGGAAATATAATAATAATAATAATAATAATAATAATAATAATAATAATAATAATAATACAATTCCACGCAGTTAAGGGTGAAATTTGGTCTGAATGCTTCACTGTACAATATTCTCTCTAATTAATAAAGACGAAATCGATTAAGGGAATGAACATTTAATCCTGGGTATGACAATAAACTATATGCGACAGCAAAGCTTATCTTAGGGAAATGAGAAGTCATGAGGAGCGTGGCACCACCTCTTAATTGCTCTCCAGGTCCACCCTGAGCCGTGATGGTAGCAACCCGTTAGAATTCCAGTAATGGGTTAATAGTGAGCCCCCAAGCAAAAAAACAAACAAACCAAAAGCAAAAACAAAAAAAAAATATGTTTTGCATATATCTCTGCGTAGTAGTAGTAGTAGTAGTAGTAGTAGTACAGTTCTTCATGCAACCTTGTTTGCTAGGCATAGCTCGTATGTTCGCCAGTTATTCTCTATTTATACTTGTCTATCTAATTTGCATACGATACTACACTATGACTATAAAAATAGACTTCTATAGTAAAAAAATACCAGCAACACATTTTAATATAAAAAAGGATTACACTATTTATATTATTGTCCTCGTCTTTGTTGCCATATTTATCACAATCTTTCGGCCGTTGTACGTCTCGGCCTTCTTCAGGTGGTTGGAATGTCGAAGTGAACCCTTTATTTCGTTCGATGGGGTAGACTGTTCTAGTTCCACGTGTCATGTCCAATGGATGTCAATTATCTCCTGTTAACTCACCTCACCATTTTCTACACTCTCTTAACCAGGTATTGAAATCACAACTCTTTTGGGCCTTGTCACTGGATCTAACCAACGCCTTTATCCACTGTGTCATGTGTCTGTCCTTAAGGACATCTGTATATGAATTTCTGGGACTTATAAACCTAATTTCTTCAGCAAATGTTGTGATAAATATGGCAACAAAGATGAGGACAATTGTCCGAATAATGTAAATAGTGAACATAATACCTCATCTCAGAAATATAGACAGATAAAAAAGGACTAACAATACATATTTTTAGTGAAAGGACCAACAATACAATTTTATAGAAAAGTGACTAGCAATAAATTTTATCTGTACTTGAAGGCATACAATTGGGTTAAAAATATATTTAGTTGAATCCATAAAATTGCTTACAAAATATTTAGATTACAGAATTAAATAACCCATAGAGATTTATATGCTGCTAAATAAAATCTACCAAGACATGTTTAGATCTACGAAGTATATATTTTATAGCAGAAGTACCAACAACACTCCATTTTATCTGCAGATGAAGGCATGCAATTGCTTTCAAAATATATTTAGTTGAAGCAATATAAAAAATGTCTTTCAAAACATTTAGATTTCTGCAGTAAATAACCCATAGAGGTTGACATGTCGCTATACATAGATCACCATTCAATGAGGTAGTGTTAACAACAAATATGTTCTTTTTGATAAAAAAAAAATTATTTTCCTTATTAGGCGAAGGACATAGTGAGCTACTTCTGGATCATTACTATATATTGACTTTCTATATTACATCGTCTTTTTAGTACTACCCGATTATTATTATTATTATTATTATTATTATTATTATTATTATTATTATTATTATTATATTAGATATTTATACTGGACATTTCTTTTTAATTTACCCGGTTGGTGTTGTTAGTATTATTATTATAAAACAAAATGATTGACGTAAGTCTTCCAATATTTTTCAACACGTAAAGAGAGCGATTTAAGAAAAGAAAAAAGAAGCGACACCATATTTCGAAAGTATGGCTTCAAGTTATATATAGATATTACAAAACAGTGTGTCTTTTATTACTAACTGAATGCAGTAATTGTGGCACAAGGCCGAAAAAGAGGAGAAATGGGTCAAGGCTAGTCGAGACTATCGTTTACCTAGCTAATCAGATTCACAACTCATTCACTCGTTACAATTTATTCATTCCCCATAAGAATCTAGACGTCACCATTCGCTCCAACATACACCAAAATAACTCACACAAGCATGGCCCCTACTGAAAAACACTCCATGACTTAAAATTCCATAGTACAATTGTATAAAAAAATTATTAATGTTTTGAAATTATGTGAGGGTGACTCAGAAAAAATAAAACTGAAAAATGAAAGTTGTTAGAAAGACCCATCCAATTCTCAAAAATAAAATTTGGCGCTGTATTCTCTCGTCCGACAAAATCAAGATGCTTTTTCTCTCTAAAGAAAGGGGAAGGATAAAAAGTAAAAATTATGGACATTAGAAAATTCACAAAACTGTCTTGAGAAAATGAATGGGTCGCAACTGAAACGTGAGTAATATGATGGTGATTGTAATCATCTTGAAATTTGCCGTTTGTTGATTAGTTGAACTGTTTGATTAATTCCTCTTGGAAAGTAATCAAGTAACGGAAAATTTCAAGATGAACACGATCACCATCATATTACTCACGTTTCAGTTGCATTCACGCAAGCTGCAGTGCATTCGTTTTATCGCGTTGTTTACCAGTACAACCGTTTTTTTTTTCTCAAGACAAGTGATATTTCTACAAAGACAAATACATGTTATTTTATGTATTTTTATATTACAGGAATTTGTTAAAATTAACTTCATGAAGACATGAATACTCGCGAAATATTGTTGAACATTGTCAAACATGGTATGTCTTCTTTTCTTTTTCTTTTCTTTGACCGCGTTCTTCTTTAAATACTATTTTCTTGTTCTTATTATTATTACTATTATTATTTTTATATAGAGTTTATTATTATTATTATTATTATTATTATTATTATTATTATTAATGATAAGTATCTAAAGGTCTTTTGTAGAAAAGTTGGGTAATCTCACAAACGCGTTCTTCTCTAAGTGTTGCATTATTATTAATAGCGTTATTATTATTAGTAGTAGCATTAGTAGTATATCGAGATTATATACAGATTTATTATTGCTTCAGGATTATTATTATTATTTTTATTATTATTATTATTATTATTATTATTATTATTATTATTATTAATGATAAGTATCTAAAGATCTTTTGTAGAAAAGTTGGGTAATCTCACAAACGTGTTCTTCTCTAAGTGTTGCATTATTATTAATAGCGTTATTATTATTAGTAGTAGTAGCATTAGTAGTATATCAAGATTATATACAGAATTATTATTGCTTTAGGATTATTATTATTATTATTATTATTATTATTATTATTATTATTATTATTATTATTAACAGTTAAGATGTTATGATTTTTAAATTGTTTAAATATGTATCATATCAAAAGCTTGATATTTTTAAATGTTTCAATGCCCTCATATTGACAGCTTGATTTTTAAATTTTTAAAGATGTAATATCCGCAGTCTAACTACAGTCTAAAAACAGAAGGAAGACCAGTTGGATCTAATGCCTTCACCATTATCCAGACATGGGGATGTAAAACATAATTTTCAAAAATGCTAAAGTGTAACACCTATCAGTAATAATTTCCCTAAAGGTTAAAGTTAAAAGTATTTATTTATATGCGCAGGTGAACCATATATGACACTATGTCTGGTTTAAATTTGAACATTCTTCGGAAACTGTTAAAAATCTCTAAATACATATATAGGAAAAGTAGTAGACTGCAATATTCAATGCACAGACGAATAGTAGATTTATAAATCTCCAAGATAGATTCATAGGGAATGAACGTTTCTGGCAGCAAATCTGTCAATTGATCCAATACAATTAATGCCTCAGCAAGAACTGCTCACTTGTTCAGACATCCCTGAAAGACATGGACGGCATTCATGGCAACCATATGAGAGTGTAGATCTACGACTTACTACCATTTCCGCCCCAGTAACTGCACAATTTGACAACGAGCTTAAGAACATTTCCTGGTGTTGCTGCATGATCAGACAAGGCAATATGTGGAGAGTCGTCTGACCATATACGATGTTAGCAGTACTGTTGACAAACTTCGCCACTGACGAAAAATTATTTACGATGTAAAAAAATGAGACGAGAATCCATCGGAGGGAAAACATTAATACAAACAGAACATACACACTTGCTTCCCAGTTTACAGTTTTCTGAACAAATAATATTCACGCAACACAACAAACCACACACACACACACACACATATATATATATATATATATATATATATATATATATATACATATATATATATATATATATATATATATATATATATATATATATATATATATATATATATAAGTTAATAATAAAGGTAATCAATTAAAAACTGTCCCCGCCAAAATAATAGAATGAACTACAACAATCAACCCCAAAATTGAATAAATTGCTTTAATTAAATTCTCAGACCAAAACAAAACTGTTAAATAAGTGATATAAACAAATGTTTACTACGTTAATTAATAAATAAATAAATAAAATACGAAACAAAAAATAAAAACAAGCAATATAATTTGACCCAAATAAATAAACAAACGACTTCCGGTAAAATAACCGCCATAATAGAATACCCACAATGCACCACTAACCCGTATATATATATATATATAAATAGCCGAGAAAAATAACAGCATATGTGACCTGACGATTGCATATAGCATGAAACAGGCTGTCGCCCCTAAGTGTTGACTTCTATGTTCACTTTAATATTTAAACACGCTCTATGTCTGATATTGAGCACTTTATTCCACAAATATAGCACACCTTAACACTATATTTCTTTATATATATATATATATATATATATATATATATATATATATATATATATATATATATATATAATTGCATTTATAAATTAGATTTAAAGATCTTACCGTAACTATTTTTTACATTAAAAAAGTACGATCGGTCGGGTAAACAAACTGTTATAATTCAAAATATTTTTAAAATATGTTCTCTTTAAAAGTGTTAATAAATAAGGTATTTAACTTATATTAACTCCCTAAACTATTTGTTTTTTAAAAATTAAATTGATAGCAAACATCAAATTAATTTATTCGTTTTTTTTAGACATCTAAATTACTATCTAGCATTAAAATCTATTCTTTACATCAATTGCTAAAACCCAATTACAGCATCTTTCTCTTTACTTCCCTCTCCCTCTCCCTCTTCTTTCTTTTCCCTTTTTCTTTTCTCCCTTCTCCCCTTCCACTCAATAAATCACTTCCGTTAAGTTAACCGTCTAAATAAGTCAAAGTCTGGTCACTCCTCCTCCAATACAAAGTATGCTTGAGAAAGATATGAAATTAATCCCTCCCTATACTCTATCATGTCTCTTTAACTACTGCTTTTACACTGTCTGTTAAATTACAAAAAACTTACACTACCCATCAATTTTAATTTCGTTTTTCGTTTCATTTCATTTTGGGAAGTGGTATCTGATGATCCGGCGTCCTTTAAAAGGACTCTGGTGAAATAAATTATTATAATGGTACCTTAAAGTGGTCTGTTTTTCTTTTAAATATTAGCTCTGGATTTACATTGAATTCTTAGGTTTTCATCCTCCATGGAATTACCCATACGGATTACCAAGTTATTCATAACCTAATTATATATATATATATATATATATATATATATAGAGAGAGAGAGAGATAGAGAGATAGAGAGATAGATAGATACATAGATAGATAGATAGATAGATAGATAGATAGATAGATGTGTGTATATGTATGTTTGTGTGACAGTGTCCGAGTGCACAGTCAATTAACATCTACTTTCAACAGCCTCCTTTAATTAATCGTGTAGATGTGTTGAATATTTACTTTCAAAGATTTGAAATTTCCATGATACCATTATATTGCGGCAGTTGTTCAATTGATACAAAATGGTTGGTAAAATCACCTGTATATATATATATATATATATATATATATATATATATATATATATATATATATATATATATATATGTGTGTGTGTGTGTGTGTGTTTATGTATATATATGTGTGTGTGTGTATGTGCGTGTGTATATATATATATATATACACACGCACACATATATATATATGTGCATATATATATATATATATATATATATATATATATATATATATATATATATATATATATATATATTACAATTTCATAAATCATTCATACAAAAAACAAATATAGAGTTTAATTTTGTTTTTTGCATGAATGATTCATGAATTTATAAATTATATTTGCACCTTTTAATTGAAATATATATATATATATGCAAACACACAAACACACACACACACACACACACACACACACACATATATATATATATATATATATATATATATATATAGTAATGATAAAATATGGTAATCCGTATGGAATTTCAAGGATTGATATAGATCCAGGGAGAGCTCTATGTCAAAAGACAGAGCAAGATTATTATTAATTAAAGAATATCAAACACTTAAAATCGTATAGGTAATAATATTTATTTTATGAGAGCTCTAAAAAAGCAGCTATTAATTTGTTTTTAGGTTTTGAAGATTGAGTGCTGCTGGTTTGTTAGAGCTCTCATGAAATAAAAATTAGTTCCGATATAATTTTAAGTGTTTGATAATCTTTAAGTAATAACAATAATAATAATAATTATATATATATATATATATATATATATATATATATATATATATATATATATATTAGAGAGAGAGAGAGAGAGAGAGAGAGAGAGAGGGGAGAGAGAATACCGGGTGTAGCAACAAAAGTGTCTAAATCCTGTAAAATCAGAATTATCCATCACACATATTGATTAATATCTAAAAAAAAAAAAACATAAAATAAAATAAAAAAACAAACCCTGAAATAATTAAGTTTCTCTTCTTCCGGTTTTCAGAAAATACATTTAGCCATCTTGACGACATTTTTCACAAGAATACTTGAAAAAACCTTTGAGTTATTCAGCTAAAAATAGATCAGGTAAATCGTTTTGTGTCAGATCGACTCTATTTCCAAGTGAGAAATGGTGAGAGGGAAATGTTCATTTATACCTTCAGTAATGATACCAAAACTCATGCTCTGGTTTACATCTTCAAAGTCCATTCAACAACCATCAAGAGAACGGTGAATAAGATTAAAAAAGAAGGAACAGTAGAGAGGAATACTGGATCAGGAGGTCACAGCAGTCAGGGGGATAATCCTTTCAACTTAAAGCTAAAGAGATCAATTCGAAAAAAATCCAACTAAATTCATAAGACATTTGGTACTTTAAAGAGGATTTTCACCTATGTTGTCCAAAGCAAACGATTGATCGTCGAAGCATTCCAAGGCACACTACTTTAATACGTAGCACATGCCATAGGTAGCGGTTTCCTCCTGTCTGTTCTTCACCCATTGAACGATTAATTCTACAAGAAGGGCGACATTTTCTTTGGATCAAATCACGCTACAAAGTCAGGTTGCGCATCTGTCTAAGTGATGTCAAATAATAATATAATAATAAGTTTTTAAATTCTTAAGTTTACAATCGGAGCTTTTTTTTAATATTTTTTGACTTTAATTTCCACACATATTTGCTTAGTCTAGTTGAATTCCTAAGACTGTCTAGCTTAAAAGACGACTTTTCGTACCATCTCTTCTTAAACTTACCTTCAGTACATCCTATGTATATTTTTCTGGACATTTGTATCTATTACTTCTGTATTCTAAATTACTGGTTCAATTTTGCAAACTCGGTCTAATGGGCATCTGTTTTTATTTCTACAGTTGCATATATCACTGTTTCTGATGCTCGTTAATTTTAACATTTCTGGCGTTTTTACTTTTTATTGTGGTTTCTAAATTACTACTACAGATGTAGCTTTATTTATTTTTGTTAAATATTTTATGTCATATGGAATTTTGGGGGAAGTTTATATTAGCTATTTTTAAAAATATTTTCCCTATTTTAAACTTGACCCCTAAGTTAAAAGGAGGGTAAAACCTAATAATATTTTTTTTTTCTTTTCCTCGAATTCCTCTTCATTTGTTGCTTTATTTGACATTTAAATTCCTGTTTGGTTTTATACCCACCTTCTTTTAAAGTATTTTCATATTCTTTCTATCTTCGAAAATAATTTACTAGAGGGATTTTTGGATAATTTGAACTCTATACCTATGGGGAAGTGTTTTATTATAATTGCAGGATGGTCGGATCTAACTTTCATTATTTTAAATTTGTGTTGAGTTGCATGTATGGGGAGTCACTGCCAGTCTGAAACATTGTCAACAAGAACAGTTGGTTATAATAATATTTCCACACCAAAGGACTGTTTTGAATGAGAGATCGAAAATTATGACTCCTTCATACAATCCTAAAACGTTCCTTTTGAGTTCAGATGAGCCGGAGTGACAAGAAAGTACGTATATTTTATCTAACTCCGCACCGATATGTTTTCGATATACTTACTTTCCTCGTCCTCGTCCCCTTCAATCAATTGAACGAAATCGCCTGAAGATACCGAAAGCTTGAAAATAAGGTAGTGCAATCGGCTGGTCTCCTAATTTTTCAGAATTACAATACTATATGTACATTTTTATTTTATACGTCTATTGAGCACTTTTTAATACTATTGTTTCCTGATCTAACTCAAATCTGACCATTAACTAATATTACTATTATTATTATTATTATTATTATTATTATTATTATTATTATTATTATTATTATTAATTAATTAATTAATTTATTTATTTATTTTAGGATAGTAAAACAAAAACAGTAGTTGGAGTAGTTAAACCATCGCCCAAAGAGACACATTTGTAGTGTTGAAACTTAATTGTAATTGTGTAGCGATTGTTAATATGCTTTTGTTTCAATATCCTACAATGAAAAAATAAATAATACTTAGCTCTACTACTCTGTACTGAGCTCCCTTTTAAATTAAATGTTACGGATAGTGGAATTACACTCCATTTGTTTTAATTTTACCTGTATATGTATATATATATATATATATATATATATATATATATATATATATATATATATATATATATGATATAGATATATACTTATTTTTGATAAATTCCTTATGGAATGTTTCTAATTACTTTTGAATGAGGCCTAATGAGGACTGGATATGTAGTTCCCCTCCTAATTTTGTTTTTATTTACAAACTCTCTTCCTTTATATCGCGCGTAATTTGTAGGTTGGACATCCACATGTCTTTTTAGAGAAAGGAAAGAAAAATAAATTATTTATTCAAACTACGCATTTCGGTTTCTATGCCATTATTAAACTTGTTACATTGGTCCTGGGTTGTCACAAGTTGAATTTTTTACATTTATTTCATGGGAAAGTGACATGATGCTAATTTTCAAATAGAACAAATGGATCCAGGTTGAGAACTTTTTTTTTTTATTGGCTTTCCTTTTTGCTTAACGCAGCAGTAAATTAAATTGTAAATACTAATCAGTTCTGTCTCCTGTCAAATCTTTGTGGGAGGCTTCAATATAACAAATGGAAATTCGCGCCCACGCACACGCAGAAAAAACACACAAACACACACAGAAAAAACACACAAACACACACAGAAAAACACACACACACACACAGAGAATAACACACACACAGAAACACACACACATATATAAATATATATATATATATAAGGCAGAATAGTGCCAGGGCTTGCCGGTTCCTTTTGAACCGGAAATGTTGAGGCTATACCGTCCTTCCTCTCAAACGTGGATTTGTTTGTTATCATCTTCTAGTCTTTGTCTAAAGAGGCAGGACCTACAGGGCAGCAGGCTGGTTTGAATTCAGAGTTTCCTTCTCCTAGACTGGTTTACACCCAAGGCTATTGGACTTCAACTTTTTTCATAGCTGCAGTGAGAAGAGATGATGCATTTGCCAATGATATTAGCACTTAAGTGAATATAATGAAGACTGGAATTAAGCAAGCTATTTGTGTTCTGCACGACTATAATAGACTCTTCCACGCGCAAAAACTTTCAATAAAGTCAAGTTCAGATGTAAAAAAAACATTCCCATTCATATATATATATATATATATATATATATATATATATTAAGACATTTTATGTATATACATTCTTTTTATAGATACAAATATTTAAGTAAATGCACTGTTTATAATAAACAACATTTACCTGACTGAATGTCCGAGAAATTTCCACAGAAAATATTCGTCCTCCGACAGGACTCGAACCGTCATTTAGCTTGACGTGCCTTTAACCGATTTGGCCACAGAGGAGCGTTCGGTCAACAAGGTCGAGTTTACTGTATTTGAACTTCAATCTTCTATTAATCTCTCACGTATCACAACAGTACTAATCTGTTCATGTCTAGGATTAGCCATTATCTTCCCTATGCCTCTTAATTTATAACTCTCTATCTTCAGTGCCTCCCGGTTCTTAGTCGTGAAAGTTAGAAATGTTTGAACTCAGGAATGGAGTTTGAACATTTTCCATGAAGCAGTGGGAGGAATAAAATGTGTCGTCTGTGAGAAAGGGTTTGTCGCGTGAGAAATAATTTGTCACCCACAAGACAGGGAGACTCTTTTGGACTCGATATGGGGAAAGTGAATACCGGGCAGCTCCTTCCTGCATATGGCAGTAGTACTGAATTTCCGGGTTGAACTGGTTCTCGTGAAGGTAGATAATAGCACGAGGAGTCAGGTATTAATTTGTGCGCTATATTCAACCGACCATTTTCCCAGCATCTTTAGCGAGGGATAGTATTTACGAGTTCTGACTTCTGAGTGAATGTCCATTCATCGTGACTGATGATTGTTTAGGGTCCGATCGACAGTGATGGAATGTAACTAATTTGGTTTTCGACGCATTGAATGTAATCAGCCTGTTTTCCCTACCTCGAATATTAGAGTTTGGTCAGAGCTGAGATCACCTGCCAATTACTCCTCATCAAAGATTCTTCCAGTGATTCGATAGCTAGAAAGCTTGTGCAACACTGCTTTATAACACACCTTGATAAAGCCCTTTAAAATATATAATTGAAATGTATTTGTTGTCTAGTACCTCACTAACACAATTAGTAGCTAAGACATCAGCAAAGGTAACCGTCGTTAGATCCGAAGTGATTTAACCAAATCGGCCACGTCAACACAGGTTCAAATCCTGCCTGACGGTGCATGTCTTTCTTTAATAACATTTCTAGAGCATTCAGATCAGGAGACGAAAATAAATATACTGTTTAATAAATCAACGGAGCGTCTACTTAAATATGGGCATCCAATAAAAATGACGTTTAAAGTTATAAAATATGTCGGATTAATAAATAAAAATCGCATTACTTCTTTACAAAGATATTTATTATAATCCGGCAGATATTGTTTTTTTAAGAGCTTTTATTAAACAGAGTAGAATGATGCAATTGTGACGCTTGTTGAAAATAAAATATCTTTTGACAGCTCCGACCTGTGTATGGTGGTAAAATATATCCGAAAAAACTATATTGCATCTACAGAATTTCAGGAACGTGGAGACACCTCATAAGAGCAGTTGTTACCAGGTCCACCCAGAATCGGGGTGGTCACACCTGTTGGTGCGGGGGTGTTTCCAGTTCCCCAAAATTGGGGTCAAATCACGATGAAAGTATATAAAAAGTTATAGTGTAAATACCAGCAATACACTTCATAGTAAAAGAAAATATTACCTTCAATATATTTTTGCAAAAAAAAAAAAAAAGAAAGAAGATAGCAGCTGATAGATTTTTGTAACGGAAATTATTAATGCTCTCTAGAAAATTATATGTCGACATTAAATGTCACATAAGAAATTGATATGTCACTAAACAAACAAACAAGCAAACAAACTTTGGAGAATTCTACACTAAAATGTCTATTCTTTTCTATATTTATATCGAAACGGTTAGACATTATATATATATATATATATATATATATATTAGGTTGGTGCAAAAATAATTTCGTTTTCTAACATATGTTACTATGCGAGAAAACGAAATTATTTTTGCACCAACCTAATATATATATATATATATATATATATATATATATATGTGTGTGTGTGTGTGTGTGTGTGTGAAAATATTGTAGAAAATAGGAAAGAAACTGGTTTGGTAAATAATCCAAAGTTTCTTAGTATTTTTGTAATTATTTTTAAAAAATAGTGCTCGATACGAAAGTAGAGCATAATATAATTATTTTTTTAAAAATATGATTCCAACACGCTACATAAGAGGTCTCATGTTTCAAAACAAGAGCCGAAAACTTCAAAATATTATTTGAATTAACTTGAGTTAAAGTAGGCTCTGTTCCATCTTCAAGCGAAATTTTTTGGGAATGACTTATTTCTGAAGTTTACGAGTTTTAATAGTATGGTCAGAATTGAAATCAAAAATTTCCATGGTAACATCAAGGGCGGATTGTTTAGAATCGGCAGGGATCGGGTGTTAATAATTTGTATCAGTATAGAGTTACTTTCATAGATGTCGGGTCACGGTAAGGTGGGGGTGGCTAAATTTACGACGGAGGAAGTTTTCGCATAGTCTGGCTTGAGCGTCTACGGAGATTTATTAATTTATTTTTATTTTATTCTTTTATTATATCTCTTTATGAAAGGGATTTGTGTATATGAAAAGGCCGTAACTTTTGTTATTTGACGACTTCATAAAGGGTTATCAATTTTTGTAGGTAATTAAAACTATGTATATGGGCTATGGATTTTAAAATTTATTTTTTTGTATGCGTGTTTTAGGCTAGTTATTCAGAGCGTAAGTTCGGTTGTATCGGCAGAAAACCGTTAATTCTTGCCGGTTGTTTAATAGGTTTTTATTGTTTAGAAGCTTAATAATGTGTAGTTTCTCATGGAGGCACAAAGGGCATGGGTCATCCCAAGTTTTGCAAGTTTTAGTCCTGTTAATGATTTTCCATTTTACTTTAGGTGTCCTATTTTTTTCTTTCAGGTGCCAAAAATATTTAGATAGAGAGGTCTGATGTCTAAAGTTTATGTTGTGAAGGAGCATTTATGCTGCCTCCATCTATATATATATATATATATATATATATATATATATATATATATATATATATATATATATCCGATGCGATGAGAAGGAAAGTGATATATAAATTCCAATGTTCACAGCATTAATCCAAAAGAGGGCTCGAAACCGATAGTAGAGCGATAATCATTACTTTATTATAATTTCATCATATAAATAAAACCAAAAACTTGTAGGCAAGCCGCGTGTTTCCACAGACCAGTCAACATTAAACACCCAATCCATTCATCAGCAAACTGCTTTTAACAAGCACTATTGTTTCACTCAGTCACCTTTATATTTTTTCTCAAACAAATGGAAAAA
>OZ010587.1:64983845-64993845 GCA_963932145.1 Acanthosepion lycidas | reverse complement strand
ATAGACAAGTGTTGTCTATTTATTTTATGTAAATTTTTTTCGTAAAATCTGATAAGTTTAATAACATTATCGTTGAACGAACAAAGAAATTCACAATAGTGATCCATATTTTTTTAATACAATCTAAGCTTTCGGCTTACTTAAACCATTATGAAAGATGTCAATTACAACATATTAAACAATATACGGACAAGACAGTGATGATAGTCTGTCAATGTTTACATAGATAATTTCTAAACAACGATAAACACGCGCATATAAGACGCTAGAATCGAAAATCGCACGGCATCTCATGACGTCACACATGATTACACGAGAGTGAATTGTAGAAGTATGGGAAGCCGTTGGTATAAACCAATGGCTTCTGTTACCAATTATAGACATTTAAGAATATTTGTAGAGATGCCATATTTGTAGAGATTGATTTTGTTTAGGTTGGGTTTCAACGGAATGATGTATAATGCTCCAAAGATTTGTAGTTTTTGTCTATTGTTTTCATGTCGAAGTATAATTGTGTTTTCGACAAGTATTTTACGGAATTGTGTATGCGGGCAGGCATGTTGTTTTAAATGCCTAAAAATGTTAGTTTTCATTCAAATGTAGTCTCAAGCGTCGTGAAAGCGAGTTTGCGGTGTGACAAACATATATATATATATATATATATATATATATATATATATATATATATATATATATATATATACTTTTATAGTTATAACTTATAGGATACTTTCTTCAAAATTATACTTTGTTGTGAGGGAATATACATCTCTACAAGTTTGAATTCGGCCGTCGGATGAAAGATATAAAAAATTCTCCTACACCAAGAGGATTAGCAGTTACAACTTTTTGCGGAAAACAGCCATTTAGAGGTAAAACCATTCTTTCTTAGTTTCTATTCTACGTTATGTTTCACTGTACTAAAAGCTAATAAACTTGTTACACCAATTCCGGTTTTCTACTCTTGCCTTTGGTAATTCATCTAAAATAATTTTATAATATTTCTCTTTTTTATTTTATTTTCTGTATATTAAATAAGATCCATTGAGTATGTCCAGACACAGATTTTAACATATATGTATTTTCTCTGTATCCCTGTATTTTCCTCCGAAATGTGTACCAAGGAACATCATTCAAACAATCTATATTTATTTCTGTGATTATTACTACGTCGATATTATATGTTATTGTTAAAATGGCTGTATTAAATGTCAGCGTTGCCTAAACGCATTTAAAAAAAAAAAGATTATTAGTTTTTAAATATACTGTCCAAAATCACATATAATTACCTCATTTTTTAGTAAAGTTCTAATTTTTAAATCATCGTTAACTTGGAAAAATATTTTCATTAACAGAAAATATAAAAAAGATAATATCAACTTGATATTGACCACATGGCTAAAGCAGAAGAATCTTAATTTCTAAATGCTGTGCCATCTATTTGAAGATATCGTAAACGCTATACATCAAAACAATATGTGACCACATGATTTAATCAACCAACAGAAAGAGTTATTGCTTCAATGGACATTATGAAGAATAGCAGTGATTTGAAGGTTGATTGTTCTTGTAATTACAAATATAGCCGAGAGATTGTCTAGAATTTATAAAACTTCCATGATCGTCAATAATTTAGTTTAGGAGAAGGTTTAAAAATATTGCAAAAAAAATAATGTTATCAAAATTGAATTTACAAAATCACAAGAGACTCTGATTGCAATTATCGTGACAGACACATTTTTAGAATTCAAAAATGCTTGTTGCTTTTACTAAAAAGATAATCATTATAAAAAAGAAGAAGAAAAAACAAGGATAATAGAACAAAAATATATTTCGTCAAAGCTGGGAAAGGCTCAACATAATCGATTTAAATTATATCGTCTGCTCCACAATATGGACGAATCTGTAAATACCTGTATTTTTTCTGTAATTTTATTTTACCCATTTCACAACAAGCAAGGCAATAAAGCCCCTAAGATGCAAGGGTTTACTGAGTGTGACGGAATATGAGTAAAAGAAAATATTAAGAAACAGGAATTAAGCAGACAGAACATGAGGATTGACATTTCATTTAAATTTTTCAAGATCAAAATTTCACTGGAAAGCAAGAAGCCGGGAGAGAATTATATAAGCGACAAGAAAAAAAGAGGTCAACATAGAGTTTACGTTTACATCTAGACATTTAAACTATATTGGGACCTTGCCAACAATCGAGGACTACGGTTAAATTGATAAAAGCTTAGATACCAACGAGAAATGCTCATCAGACTTTTCTTTCTCTTGACTACTGTGAGAGTGATTTTGCATCTTATCGATTTATATTTATTTTCTATTCTCTCTTTTGCTATGAATCCGTTTATTTGTATTTCTGTCTATTCATTTTTTTTTATCTATATCAGTCTATACATATCTGGCATATATTTATATCCGTTTATTAATTTCTCCTCCATAACCCTGACAGTATAGAGACGTACAAAAAATAAATGTTCAGTTTATTACTCATGACGATAAAGGGAATTTAGATTAAAGGAAAAAAATGCTTTCTAGAAAACAAAATAAACTAATATACCACAAATTTGTCGCCAAAAAAAAAAAAAAAAAGAATTATTTAAACTGTAACAAATCTAATTTTATTAAAGTGTATTTTCAATTTTGTATAAACATCTTTAGGTGTAGTATTTACATTATGCGGACCATTGTCCTCATATTTGTCGCCATATTTGTCACAACGTTTCGGCCGTTGTACGCTCCGGCCTTCTTCAGGTGGTTGGAATTTCGAACTGAACCCCCCATTTCGATCCCTGGGCTAGACCGCTCTAGTTCCACGTGCCATGTTTGATGTTTTGATGCAATGGAGAACTTTCAGAGGGAAAATTAGCAGGACATAACTGATAACTGACATCCATCAAACATGGCACGTGGAACTAGAGCGGTCTACCCCAGGGATCGAAATGGGGGTTCAGTTCGAAATTCCAACCACCTGAAGAAGGCCGGAGCGTACAAAGGCCGAAACGTTGTGACAAATATGGCGACAAAGATGAGGACAATGGTCCGCATAATGTAAATACTGTACATAATACCTCATCTCAGAAATATAGACAGAATCTTTAGGTGTATCATAAATATACATGAGTACATGCAAACTTATATTCAGATACAATTTGAATGAAATTGAATGATTATCTCTGTCAGGAGGGTTAATTACCTAGGAAAATAAGAAAACGTAATTCTAAACGTAAGGCCTGTTGAAGTCATTTTATGACTCTTGATATATTTTCTGGACAAACAATTTAGATTTGAAATTTAATCGGCATTGTCATTTAAACCAGTGAAGCGACAAACACAGAAACAATATTATATTTGAAAATATAATTCGATTATTTCCAGTATGTTATAAATAAATCAGTGATTGTTATTCTTTGAATAACTTTTTATTCTGTTTGGGTTCTGCTAATATGCTTACGCATGTGCATATGGATATCAATTTTAATTTCTTTTTTTTCCTCTGTAAAGACAAATGAACGGTTCTTTTCCCATCGGACGATTGAATTGTGTGTTTAAAACAGAAATAGAAAAGTAATGTCAAGATGTTCGTTTGTCCAGATAAACAACCTCCTTCTGGTGTTAGCAATAAAAGAAATACCATATATATTTTTTTCTGTTTCATCCACCGCACTTTGTTTTGATTGCGACGAGTAAAAAAAAAAAAAAAAAATTAGTATGAAAGAAATGAAGAACTAGAAAAGAATAAACAGAGGAAAATGCAATCTTTTAAAAATATATATTTAGATAGATAGAGTGAAAGAGAGGGAGAGAGAGTGAGTGAGTGAAAGAATAAGAAAGATATAGAATGAGAGAGAGAAAGAGATAAAATCAGAGAGAGAAAAAGACAGGAGAGAAAGTAGAGAGAGAGAAAGAATGAGAGAAAGTAGAGCGAGAGAGAGAGAGAGTGAGTGAAAGAGAGAAAAACAGTGATATATATAGAGAGAAATATATATAGATATATATATATATATATATATAGTGAGAGAGACAGTGGGAGAGAAAGAGGGGGAGGGAAAGAGAGAGAAAAAGAGAGAGAAAGAGATAGAGGGATAGAGAAAGTGATACAGAGAGAAAGAGTGGGTGAAAGAGAAATAGAGAGGGAGAAAGAGAAAGAGACAAAGAGAAATATATATATATATATATATATATATATATATATATATATATATATATATAGAGAGAGAGAGAGAGAGAGAGGTGAGAGAAAGTGAGAGAGAGAAAGTGAGAGAGAAAAAGAGAGAGAAAGTGATAGAGAAAGATAGAAGTTAGAGAAAGAATGAGTTAGAGAGAAAAGGAGAGGGAGATAGAGAGAGAAAGAGTGATAAACAGAGAGAAAGAGAAATATATACATGGAGAGAAAGAAAGAGCGAGAGAAAGAGGTAGAAGGAGAAAGAAAAATTGATAGAGTGATAGTGAGAGAAATGGTGAGTTAGAGAGAAAGGGGCTAAGGCGAAAGAGAATGAGAGAAAGTGTGATAAACAGAGAGAAAGAGAAATATATAGAGAGAGTGAGAGAGAAAAAGGGAGAGAGAAAAAGAGAGAGAAACAAAAAGCGATAGGGTGAGGATATTCGTATATAATATTAAAAAAAAGCAAACATTTCAAACTGCTTCTGTCTGTTTTTTTTTGAGTGGCGTTCCATTCCACGCCAGAATAAATAATTTTCCTCCTCGAGATTTGTTTTCGGCACTTGGGAAATATGTTTCCTAAAGTGTTTAATGAAGTGTATCAAGAAAAAATATCAATTGAGATAATTATGATTTTGATAATTTTTCACTCTTTATGTCATATCCATTAATAAGTCTGACGGCTATCATTCTTCACAGCTTTATCTGTTTCAAAAATGACAATTAGTAAATATAATGATAATAACGTTGAAATTAACCGTTTCCCTAGAACTTTTCTATGGACATTCATTGACCGAACGTTAGTATCACTATCAGCTGAAATTTTAAAAATTATAATTTTTTTATGAAATTATTTATTGCTTGAGAGTAATTTCTTTATTTGTATAGTTCGTACTTCGCTTGTCTTGTAAAATCCCAGCTAACACGTTTCTCTAAAAATGCATCCATCGCTGAACTGAAACACTGAAAACAGGAGTATTTATACATAATATATTTTTTTGCCTTTTGCTTTTCCTTTTCTTATTATCTTCCTTTTCTTATTCTTCTTTTCTTTTTCCTATTCCTATTTTTTCCTTTTCTTATTCTTTTTCTTTTTCTATTCTTCTTTTCTTTTTCCGATTCTTATTCCTTTCTTTTTTCTATTGTTATTCCTTTCAGTTTTTTTTTTTTATTCTTATTCTTTTCCTTTTCTCATTCGTATTCTTTTCTTTTTCTTATTCTTATTCTTATTCCTTTCCTTTTCCTATTTTTATTGCTTTTTTTCTATTCTTATTCTTTTCCTTTTCTCATTCTTATTCTTTTCCTTTTCTTATTCTTTTCCTTTTCTTATTCTTATTCCTTTCTTTTTTCTATTCTTATTCTTTTCCTTTTCTTATTCTTATTCTTTTCCTTTTCTTATTCTTATTCCTTTCTTTTTCTATTCTTATTCTTTTTCTTTTCTTATTCTTATTCCTTTCTTTTTTCTATTCTTATTCTTTTCCTTTTCTTATTCTTATTCCTTTCTTTTTCTATTCTTATTCTTTTCCTTTTCTTATTCTTATTCCTTTCTTTTTTCTATTCTTATTCTTTTCCTTTTCTTATTCTTATTCCTTTCTTTTTCTATTCTTATTCTTTTTCTTTTCTTATTCTTATTCCTTTCTTTTTTCTATTCTTATTCTTATTCTTTTCCTTTTCTTATTCTTTTCCTTTTCTTATTCTTATTCTTTTCCTTCTCTCATTCGTATTCTTTTCCTTTTCTTATTCTTATTCCTTTCTTTTTTCTATTCTTATTCTTTTCCTTTTCTTATTCTTATTCTTTTCCTTTTCTTATTCGTATTCTTTTCTTTTTCTATTCTTATTCTTTTCCTTTTCTTATACTTTTCCTTTTCTTATTTGTGTTCCTTTCTTTTTTCTATTCTTATTCTTTTCCTTTTCTTATTCTTATTTCTTTCTTTTTTCTATTCTTATTCCTATCCGTTTTTTTTATTCTTATTCTTTTCCTTTTCCTATTTTTATTGCTTTTTTTCTATTCTTATTCTTTTCCTTTTCTTATTCTTTTCCTTTTCTTATTCTTTTTCTTTTTCCTATTCATATTTTTTCCTCTTCTTTTTCTTATTCCTTTCTTTTTTCTATTCTTATTCTTTTCCTTTTTTTATTTCTATTCTTTTCGTTTTCCTTTTTTTATTGCTTTTTTCCTATTCTTAATCTTTTCCTTTTCCTATTCTGATTCTTATATTACTTCTGGTCTTCTAAATGATGCTATAATTCTTTAAACTTTGCAATGTAAAAATAATATTTGAAAATTCCTCAGCTTTAATGGTCATATAAGTCCTATAAGCAAAAACTTTCGGCATTAACTTGACCGAGCAGCCAGTACTACTGTCCGTTAAAATGTTTTTAAATATTTTTTCTCAAAACGCTTTTTTGGTAACACAGGTTTCAAATATCAGTTAGATGTTATCTGTCTTTCCAGTATAGACGTAAAAATTTTATGACTAGGATAGATAATGGCTGACCCTAAAGTTGTAGAGGTTAAGATTTTGATGATCAGGGAATTATCTACCTGGATGTCTCTTCTACTAATCAGAGACTCTTGGAAAGCACTTCATGGTATGGAACTTCTTTCCTGCCAATGGAATATGAATAGAAGAAGGATGTTTCGCCTCTCTGCCAGTAACAGCTTATGGCTTCATATGTCGTCATAAAATCCACCAACCCTAACCGTTGTCCCTCTGCTATAAACATTGTGATAACAAGTAACAAGATGAAAAATTAGTCTAAACTGATAAATAAAGTTTATATATACTTGTAATAATAATAACAATAACAACAGCTGCTTACAAAGTCGTTTGTTAATTAAAAAGAAAAAAAACACGGAGAAAGAATTAGAAGGAACCTATTGTGAATAAAGATTGTTGAGATGTTGAAATGGCGCTAACGGGAATGGTAAAAACAACACTTGCATTTTTTATGACTGTTCGTCTACAATTCATCGCTGAAGCAATTCGAGTTTTTGAAGGTGTGAAAAGCCCGTGGCAAATATATCGCTTTGGAGGAACGTGGCAGAACAGTGGAGATAAAAAGAAAGAAAAGCAATAGTTGAATAATAGCTTAATTAATGGAACACAGCAACCCGGCTCAAAGCAAATACACTAACGTATCAAAGGTCATAGGTAATGCACACTTTAGTTGGTTACATCATTGTATATTGTCATCATGTGGAACTCTCAAACATATACAGGGTGGCCCCAAAAAAGGGGAATTTTTGAAGTGCGTATTGTCAGACATGAGCAAGTGCCAGACAGTAACCTTGAGCAAGTAAATATTTCGCCATTTAGAATTCAAGATGAAATTCACAGTATCCCAGCTGAGATGTTGCAGCAGTCAATCTTAACAACAGATTTCAAGAATGCATTCGTACAGGAGGATGCCATCTACAGGATGTAATTTTTAGAAAATTAATATTCCATCATTGTTTCTTAAATGGTATGTTTTAAGGTTTCAATTACTATGAATAAAATATTTTTCTTTCATCACACTTGGTTTTATTGGATTGTTAACAAGTTCCCGTTTTTTGGGGTCACGCTATAGTATCGGTACTCTGATACTTCAGGAGACAGTTAGAAGACAGCTAGTATACTCGTGAAAGGGTGACATTAATTATGATGTATTGAACGATGTGTGATAGTACATGTCAGATGGATTCTGTTACTGAAACTCTACGGATATTTGAAGTGGGGACTGGAAATGCATGGTGAACGGCATTACTGGCCACTGCGGAAAATGCACTGTCCGATCGTGTGATTTTTTTAATTTTACTGTCCAGAGGCAACTGGCTATAAATATAAAGGTTAACAGATTTACGACATTGGAATTAATTCCATCTATATTCAATGTAGTTGGTACAGTCGCAAATCTAAACATTTCAGGGTTCTTCAGCTACTATTGGATATGCGAGAAGAAAAGCTGTGACGCAGAAACAGTATCTCACATGGGTTCGAAACACTGCAAATTAAACCGTAAAAGATTGGCATGATTACTTGTAGCTTTTTTTTTTTCTTGCTCGTATAAGTATCCATGAGTCAATCAGATCCCATGAAGTCATAAAAAATTTGTCAACAGGTTACCATGCTGTATAGTGGTACTTCCATATTCGTATAGCGTTCGTTCACGTGGGATTGAAATGACATAGCCGTTAGCTTTATGCTAACAGTTTCTTTTATCGCACTTCTTGCTTGCGGAACTCTTTTCCAGCCTCTTGCTTTTCAATCAACTTTGATATTCAAGAAATTAAATGCAATGTTAATCGTTATATTCTGTCTTCTTAACACTTGTTATATTGTACACCCTCCTTAATGGGGATTTTTCTTATTTTCTTTCACTCGCAGTAAACCCTTGAATATTACTCGATTTATTGTCTAACTGGAGGTGAAATGTTTAAAATACTTCCTTGGGACATTCAGAGTGGAACAAATCATGTAATCTAGGGCAGGCGACAGGTTATAGTAGTAGTTAACAAGAAGAAAGAAACCACAATAGAGTGGGTTTCGCTGTTCTGGCAAACCCGAATGCAAATTTAATTTAAAATGAAAAGTTGGATACATATCGGTTTTGATCATCGATGAATGAATATTTTCTACTTACCGGAGATTTGAGTCATATAGTGATTCCAGCAGTTATTAGAGTACTCTGGCGTAATAATACTATTTATGATTGTGATCGAATGTTCAAGGATATCGATTAAAAAAATCATAAATCTGCTTCCGAAAAATGAATTTCCTATGTTCGTCTGGCATACGCATATGAAATAGTGTGCGTCGGTTGCATTAGTGGAGCTTTCTCCCGGCATATAGAGTTCGTGTCCGCCATCTTTGCTGCGTTCTTCGAGCAATGGGAATCGTTAGCGTCTGATTTTGCAGCGGGCGTGATCGCCAACATTACCCGAGGTAGAATTTAGCAGATATATCAAATAAATGTTACTTAGAAAGCAATTCGCCCGAAGAAGCAATACGAATCTTTCAAAACCATTCAACTCCATCAGCGACATTATTCGTTTTCTATTATTTCACTGCATCTCATTACTTACTAGTTTCCCCGATTTAAATTGTCATTGGTCGAATAATTTGTTAAAGTCGGTTTAGTTCTTTCCCAACGATAAAACAAAAAAAAAAAAACATCTTGTCCGTCTCTCTTTAAACTTTCTTTTTTATCCTAGCTTTTATCTTTATCTCTCTCTAGTTACTAGCCGACCGCCCAATTACAGGCTAATACTGACTGGTGACCTTTGCATTATACATTGCTAATCACCAACATACCAGCTGTCACCTTTTCACCTTATACGAAAAAGCCGACCATAATTGCCACGATTCCTCATAAATTTAATGGCCACTATCGACCAGCCTCTGACCACAACACATATAAAGAATATCTTTTGTACGTTGATATGAATGCATCATGCGAAAGAAATCTGCGGAGATTTTAATAGATAACGATCAGTTAATAGTATTAAAAGGTTACTAATTTTATGCTACTAATAATTATTTTGTCAATAATAATATAAGATTGATAGAAACAATATTAATGCTTTCATGACAAAGCTTGGTTTAAATATAGTATTGTCTGCTGATGTTCGCACCGATTTCTTTTCAGGATAATTTGAAGTTAATATAAATTAAACTGTAGTCCACACCTGCAAAAATAAAAGGAAACAAGCAAAAAATAGGAAAATACTTCAAAGTACATATATTTTGAAAATCTAAACCTATTCTGGATCTCCACTTAGAAAAAGGTTATAATTTCGGTTATAATCCTGATAAGGATTCAATCAACAAATCTAATTTCTAACTTCAG
>OZ010587.1:64928845-64978845 GCA_963932145.1 Acanthosepion lycidas | reverse complement strand
GATTTTGGTTCTTAATAATGTTTCCCTTTATTCTTTTTCCCTTATACTCAGCAGTAGTCGTTAATCTCGCGTATCATATTGTTATTTATTGTATAAAAAATACAATTACGGCATAAGGCCAAAATGGTGGTGGGAGGTTGAGGCTGGTCGTCATTATCTATCTTATAACTAACGAAACTGATTCACTCATTACAATCTCCACATTCACCATAAAAACTCGTCCGTCACCAATCAATCCTCCATACACCATAATACCTCATCCTCTCAAGGGGTTCCTACAAAACGCGCCCCATGTCATAAAATTTTAATGAAAATAAATTATATATAAAAATCGAAAGAGGAAAAACGAGAGGGGAAGGAATGGATCCCAAAACAATCTGAACATGAACGCAAATTAAATTAAACATAGCTGATGTTAGTATGGCCCGTCCAACCATCAAAAAAGAGAGGCCGCTGTATTCTGACCATTGGACGGAATCAAGAAGCTCTCTCGCTAAATGAGTAGGAAAAGAGAAAATATATACAGGTATGGGAAATATAGAAACTGGCCCAGTCGAGATAAAAAGGGGGCCAAAAAAAAACTTGGGAGGTTGGGAATCTCAATTTGGATCATAACCAAAGAGGCAACCGTGAGCAGGCCAGGAACGACAGTTACTCATATTAACTAAGTACACAGAAACTTGTCTAACCTAAACAAGGGGAGGGCTCTACAAAAAATACACCCCGATGTGATGTTGACCTAAAAGAGAAAATCAAGGCTAGCCCTGTTCAAACAAACCAAGATCGCGTATCATATTCTGCCTTTCCCCTTTCTGCTTCGGTATGTATATAGTTTTCACCCCTTAGCTATACTAATTAGGCAGACATGTACATATCACTCCAGTTTCCTTAATAAATTAGGATTTTTAATCTAATTTACCGTTCTGACAAAAGGAAATCTTGGAGTTGGCGAATTTGCGTTTTAGGCAATTCCTTAGGCAAAATGTGGAGGCCATGCATGTAATCATTTATGTGCTATGCGTGATAAAACGATCATGTATCTTTCGATACATGATGACAATGCAGATATTTTTCCCGCAGCAGGTTGCCATTTTTTCTACGGTAGACCAGTATCCATCCGAGGCTGTAGAAACCTGTCTATCCCTGCTGCTTACTCATAGCCGTGAGGAGAAGAACGGGATTAATACCTCTTCCTAAGGGTATTAGCACCTAAGTGTATGTAATGGATCCGACTGGAATTCGAACTCAACTCTCTGTTTCCTCAATTCGAGCCGCTGTCCACAATTCCACCGCGCCATGCCCTAGTGGATTAAATAATTTCAACATCTTAGCTTAGTAGGAGTTAATTAAAGAAAATAAGGTATGATATTTATTAATTATTAAATCCAGAGGTTTGCCTCAAATTTTGGAGTATAGTGAGAATTTTGGTTTATTTGACGCGGTGAGAACCACAAAAGCGATTCCGTTCTGCATAATCCATTTAACACAGACACCTTCTTCCAGTTTCAAAATCAGAAGAAATAATTTCTCATTATGCTGAAATTTACATACTTACTAACCCCTATGTCAGAAAATATATTTGCCATACACCAGCTTTCTCATCGTGATCCTCGCTAGCTATTCCATGTGATAAATATAGTTAACTCAGCGGAAATTAATTTAGTATATATTTATCTTATTTCACATACCAAACATTTCTATTTTCACTTTTGTTATGACTTGCTTAAAGAACGATAAAGAAATAAGTTTAGTATTTAAAACATCCTCTTGACTGATAATGATTCTTCACCGTCAGTGCATAGAACTCACGTGTAGACACGTAGTCACTTGAGCCAAATAATGTTATCCAAACAGAAACAGCTGAAAGACCTTCCACCTCGAGCCAAAATGTCACTAGTTTCGGTTTCCCTAACAGCAAACTTTGACTCTCAGCTGTTGAGACACGACATGAAGAAATGTATTTAGGCATCATTTTATTCTTCAAAGTAAAAACTATTTCCCTATCCTAGTTGCAATTATAATGTAATATATATTGATACACATGTCGGAACTAGTCAGAACTTACGTAGGGAACCCTCTTTGGGGATACCAGGAGCTGTAAGCTTTTTTGTGCGTGTAGGGAAAAGGATAATGGCTCGAAATTTTTAATCGGACAGCCGAGTTCCAATTCGCGCTAGATTCGTTCTAAAGTTGGAGATTTGATCTAGCTGTGCTGGTCAAACTCTCTGCCTCTGAGCAGAGAGGATTCCCAGGCGAGGCTGTGTCTCGTCTCGGGAAACAGCTACCCGACCCCGTTTTGTACAGGATCTACAGAGAATTTTTGGCCGAGCCTACGTGGTCGGACACCCCAACATTAAATTCGGGCTTGCGCCACATCTGACCGCCTGGGGCGGTTGATAGTTTCGTTAAAATGAATTTATATTACAACGTATCATTCATGCAAAAAGTAGAATAATGCTATGATCCTTTTTTTTTTTAATTATAAGCTACATAATGTCTTTCTTAGATACGCAAGTAGTTTCGACTGTATATATATGATTATAATAATTGTAATATAAAATGAATTACACTACATATTTGATTTAAAAGAACTAATCCGACGTGCAAATTTTCGGGATAACATTACTCTACTGATTGAACTATTTACATTATGCCACATTGACTGATAAACTCCTACAATAAAAACTTCTCAAATTGCCATATTAGTAAAAGACGTCCTCTCTTAAATTTTCAGAAATTTCAACCTTAGCGTTGTTACTGCCTGCTCCAAAAATTTGTATCCATTATCTATAACACATTTCGAAAAGGCATATTTCGATTCTCATTACACTTTTTCGTCTCGGATGCTACTTGAATTTTACCAAAAACAAAATAATTTCCATGCCTGAAGATGACTGAATGTACAGTCGATAGTACTTTTGTATTTAAGAATGACCTTATACAGCTTATAATTTTAAAAGATAAAGATCATAACATTCATCGGTAGGTTAATGTATGTTTAAAATTTTGTTAGCGAAGGGATTTCGTCTTTTTATATCATTAACTAATTTACTTTTTGTATGAATGATTCATTTTAATATAAATTGAACTGAACCATATATATATATAGCGTGTTGGAATCATATTTTTAAATAAATAATTATATTTATGATCTACTTTTGTATCGAGCACTATTTTTTAAAAATTATAACAAAAATACTAAAGAACTTTCGATTATTTACCTAACCAGTTCTTTCCTATTTTCTATATATTTTCACATTTTTTTTCATATTTTTATCATGTATATGCTCAATTATAAATATATTGATCTCTCTTTGTGGATCAGTTTTAATATTTTTTATGATTAGCATTCACTTGGATTACTTACCCACGGATTTTTGCCTGTATACATACATACATACATACATATATATATATATATATATATATATATATATATATATATATATATATATATATATATATATATATATATTAGATTGAGTCATAAAGAATTAATGTTTTTGTTTATTCTTAAAAAATACAATTATATTTGATTTATTTATATATTCGGCATTTTATGCAACAACTTGTTGTCACTTGTCAGAAAGGTCTTTAACAAATTCTGAGTAAAATTTAAAAGGTTTTGAGATCAAAGATATCTCACTTGAATCCTGAATTTGGAGAAACATTTCCCCATGAAAATGTTTTACTGCGATTGAAAAACGTAATAATTGATTAGTGCGGAGTCATGTGAATATAGCGGCTGGACTAGAATATATTGAGAAAATTGTTCGAAAATAATTATTGGAAACAATTATTCGAAGAAAATGGTAATTATTCGAAATCCAAAATTATTTATTGCAATAAAAATGTAAAAATTAAAAGAAATACACAAATGATAATTATTCGAAATGAAAATATCGTTGATAAAACAATTTAGTAAGAAAAATCCTTATAAACTTAACTTATATGACACTGCAGGCAAATATTCAACTAATAAAAGATACTCGTTAAAGGAGGCCACTAATTTTTTAAATTTTCCAATTGCGTCGTGGTATTTCTTGGCGCGCATGATATTTTGGCAACCTGCTGTTTCTTTTACAATATAAATTTCTTTCAATTCCTCTTCTCTTTAATAGGGTCTAAATTTTCCATATTGCGGTATGATGGAATGACATTTGCTGTGAAAAAGCCGTATGCCATCCTTCAGGGGCGTTATTCGAGGTAAATCATCATTGACTCTCTCAAAGCAAACAACATAATTATTTCAGAAATAAGCATTTCGAATAATTATCATTTAGTATCGTTGCTCTTTCGAATAATTTTCATTCAACAACTTACAATTCGAATAAATGTTTTTCGAATAATTGTTTTCGAAGATTGTTTTCGATGAATTATTTTCTAACAATGTTCACATAATCCAATAGAATAGCTAGAGTCTTGTAATTTTTCGTCAGTGGGAACGGAGTTGCAAGTGAAAAATAATCAGTTCATCGTTGAAATAGTTAGATGTAACCGTAAGTTCTATGCTAACAGTTTCTTCCATCGCACTTTATGCTGGGAAGCTCTTTTCCGGCTTCTAGGTTTCCAGTTAAAAAAATATCACCTTCAAAATTGCAAACATAATGTCGTTTTTTGACGTATTTTTTAACATCAAAAAAGACATTATTTTTGCACCAACCTAATAAATGTAATATCAATCGTTATCCTGTTTTCTTAATTGTTGTTCTTTCATTATAATGTACCCGTAATAAAATTCTTTACCTTTTTTCCCACACTCTTTAACATTCAGTAGCCCCCTTGCATCTGAGTGGCTTTATTTCCTTGCTTAGGTTATATATATATATATATATATTTGTTTGAAGATTAACAAAATGTCCTTGCTGACGAATATATATATATATATATATATATATATATATATATATATATATATATATGTGTGTGTGTATGTATATATTAAGGCAACTTGTAAAAAATTACTCCAAAACATACTTAGTTACCTTTCTTTAAGTGATTTTCAGCGGTCACACACTGACACTGCGTTCCTTACTCTATTTACAGGTAATTAAACTTAAAGGACTGTTTCAGCGGTCACGTACTGATGTAGCGTTCGTTTCTTTGAAAGCAATTAACTTGCCATAACAATTTGTCGCTGGTAATAATGAATACTATAACGCTTTCTTAATTATAAAAATAACCTAATAATGACATGGATATGTCGAAAGTACTTGGTAATAAAATATATATGTATAAGCACGGTGCTTTTCTCTCGTCTTTCAGTAATAACATCAAACAAACTTTATCCGAGAGCAAGAAATGATCTTAACGAAAATGAGTAGATGGGTACACAGAATATGTCTAGACTGTACAATGAAACGTGTCTTTATGAATACATGCTTCCGAAATATACTCATATATATATATATATATATATATATATATATATATATATATATATGAAACTTTTTAACCATATGCAAGGAAATAAATCCACTCAAATTCAGAGGTCAACTAAATATATATATATATATATATATATATATATATATATATATATATATATATATATATATGTTTAAAGATTATCAAAATTTTCTTGTTAATGAATATTTATTAATTGTCTCTTAATTTCTGACAATTTTTTCAGATAGAATATTTCCAATATTTCCGAAAGTCATCGACCAAAAAACATAATTTAAATATATAAACACAGGCATTAATAACAGCTTCTGGAAGCCAAATATTATACTGAATAATGTTATATTCAAATTTAGTTCGCATCATCAAACATCTCCAGAAATAATCAATAAAAATCATAAATAAGTTTTGTTTGGTTGTAATCAGACTTGCATGAATGAGAATACACCTCATAAATAACCCTATACTCTGACACAGACTCACAGAAAGACTCTCTCACTCATGCACACGCAAACACGCACACACACAGATACACACGCAGAAAGACAGAGAAACACACACAATGTAACTCCCCTAACCACTCTCACCCTCATCCACACTAGAAATGATTTCAGAGATGATGAGGTCAGCCGCACACACGCACACACACACACACATACTCAAATATAGACACATACGCACATCACACACACTCCAAAATTCTAAAAGAGAACATACGCATGAGACAGACATTCCCTTCCCAGCAAGCTGTCAAAATGACTAAGGAGGTAAGTCTTAGACTCATAAGTCCACCAGCCTCTCTTTAAAATAACTTGAAAAAGGCCTTTGAACAATACATGGACTGACTAAAAAATCAAGATGAAAAAAAAACAAAAAAAAAAACAAAAAACAAAAAAAACAAAAAACAAAAACAAATGAAAAATACAGTCAAATTTCATCTTCTTCAGCGACATCTTCAGCGACCCCTGCAGTTCACTGCAATTGACAAGTACGATTTTTTTTTCTCCTGGTCAAAACTTGTCGAGGAACCTAATTTAAAAAAAATAAAAATAAAACAAAAATATTAATATACAACCGAGTGTGTCTCAAATTTAAATTTTTAAATTTTATCTATTGTTCAACACACACACACACACACACACACACACACACACACACTAATATGAATATATATATATATATATATATATATATATATATATATATATACAAACACACACATATATATATATAAATATATATATATATATATATATACACACAGATATATAAACAAAAACATACACACATACGAACATACACACATATACACACACATATATATATATACACACAGATATATAAACATAAACATACACACACACACATATATATATACACATATATATATATACACACATACGCACATACACACATATATATACACGCACATATATATATATATATATATATATATATATATATATATATATACATAGATATACACACATATATATAAACATAGACATATACACAGACAGACGCACACACACATATAGGGTATAAAAAAGAGAACTGCATATTCTTATAACCATTCGAGAAATCAATCAAAATTGACATATTAACAAAATTATTACAAATTAAATTTGTTTTCTTCAGTTCTATGCAACATGGCCCCATGCTTTGAATGTCTCTTGGGTCTGAAGTTGAGTCCAGACCTCTAATTGAAATAAAAAAAAACCCTATAATCAATCCACTGTTGAAACAAAAAAAGATCGGTTTGTTCTATTTTTCCTGGAATTATCTGACATGTTTCATATCTTCAAACAGATCAGACGAAAACTAAATTATTGCTGCCATATGTAGGCTGGAGCTGGCTCATTCTTACATTCTAGTCTTGACAGTGTTTAAAATTCTATACGCTGCCTTATGGGTGATGACTTACGTCCTTCCATTGTAAACCTCTAAGACACAGACTGAACGTCACAATCCTGTCGATATTTTATCACTATTCCCTTTTAAATGTTCTAACGAGTTCAGTTTTGCAGTTCCACTAATTCAAACTTTGTAGCTACGACCCACCATGCTTTCGTCCACAAGGTCGAAACCCCTTCATTCTCCATGTATTCTATCTACAAGTTCTGCTCAGATATCATCTTCTTAGGAACTGATAATTTGTAGAACATTTTAATGTGGTGGAGTAATGGATAGCGGCTCGGATTAAGAATCGGAGATTCGAGTGGAATTCGAACTCGGATCTCCCATTCCGATAATTTGTAGAACATTTTCACGTTTACTTGTCTCTCGTAGCATTTCAATCTTGATCTCATCGAGCTCCATAATCACCTCTGTTTCCTTGATTTCCTACAAGCCTCTCTTCCATGCATGCCACACACTTTATACAACTTCATCATTTTGACCACGGTGTAGTAATGGATAGTTGCTCGGATTGAGGAATCGGAGAGCCGAGTTCGATTTCCAGTCGAATCCATTACATTCACTTACGTGCTAAAAACCTTGGGAAAGGTATGAATCCTCTTCTTCTTCCCCCAGCTATGGTGTAAATATTAGGACAGCCCGGGTTCTATAGCATTGGATGGCAACTGGTCTATCTCAGAAAGAAATGGCAACCTACTGCGGAAAAAAAAAATCTGTCTCGTCAGTCATGTATCGAATGGCACATGATCTTCTAAGCGTCTATCACGCATGGGACATGCGACATTTGATTCACTTTGATGTATGTGGTGGGAAAAAATTACTGTTTAATGCTAATACAATATGAGACAATTCAAAATCAATCGTAATAAAAGTAGATATAAATTAACAACACAGAAGCCATAATAAGTTGAGTCAGAAAGGCTAAGCTAATCATTTAGAAACATAAAAATTTAAAATTAATATTAAAGTTCTAACCATCCGTTGCTGTATTTCTTTTCTTTTACCTCACTTTAGCATATGTCCGATTCTATTAATTAATACGTTATTTTCTTATTTAGTTTGACTTTATATGTACAGGACTTATTTGTTTGCGAGTTTCTTAGAAAGATTTTTGGAGAGCAATCAGTCCGTTATGTGCCTAGAGAGGTACGGTGGATTAATAGAAGCTGAATTATGAAATTTGTGTAATTTTTCTTGGAAGTGTTATTTGTGGTGTCTGTTTTTTTTTTCTCTCTTTTTTGACTTCTTTCGCATGGAGGATAAAAATGATGTGGGTAGAGGAGAATTTTGAAAATTTTCTCAGTATATTTCTATGCTTTATTTTGGTATTTCAGGCTACATATCCGAAGGGCTCTGAGATAGAATCCTTTGATTAATCGAGATTTTATTTTTTGCTTGATCATAATACATATATATATATATATATATATATATATATATATATATATATATATATATAAAGAGAGAGAGAGAGAGAGAGAGAGAGAGAGGGAGAAAGCCCAATCCTAATTATAAAACAAACTTCCCCCACTCAACGTTTACCTCATCTTACACTATACACACACACACATACACACGCACACATATATATATATATATATATATATATATATATATATATATATATATATATATATATATGCGTGTGTGTGTATATATATATATATATATATATATATATATAGATAGATAGATAGATAGATTATGTTATTCGCAGATAGTACTGTATCACAGCTCCTCAGTGCGACTAGACATCCGAATGCCTCAAGCCAGGACCGAAACTCGACCGATTAGGTGCAAGTCATATTTTCTATCACTAAGGCATCATCAACCGGTAGAGAGAATCAGCTAATTCTAGCGTATTGTTTTTACGAATGTAAACGAACGCCAATCAGTTAGCGTGCTCGAAGTAATTTTACTGAAGAGATTTGCATTATCGCATGTGGCTGTTGTTTATAAAATTAGCCTTAACAGTGTTCAACTGAAATATATTTTCAAGAGCTTATATATAAAATAAATCTATCAAGAGTTTACAATCAGTTTTTGAATTTACCGTTGATATGTATAGCTCTCTATTTCTCTCCGACATTCTCGGTTCTTTTTCTAATTTATCCTTTTTTACTAATTGTTTTTTCCAATACAAAACCCGAATAAAAGTCAACCATGTCGAAGAGTTGCTGAATTAGATTATTTTCTGGACGTACTTAGAGGAATTAAGCGCAGATTATGAGGATATAATGGCTGATTTTAGATTTGAAGAGGTTAAGTTAAGACTTCTGAGTAGAATTTCTTCTCACAAATGGAATAAGATTTTTTGTAAGTTGTATGATTGGTCCTGGTTATAAGGATATAAACTGGTCTAATTACAGAATTGAGCTCGTTTGATGGCTATAGAGTTAGATTGGTGAGAGACTAGTACCATTCCGACAAATGAAAATTTGTGGGAATGGTACTCCATCATGGAAAAAAAATGACCATCATTAAGGCTTCGAAAACTATTTTGTATTCTTTCAAGGCTGACTAATGAGGATTGGGCAATGCAGTTATAGCAGGAATAATCTTTTGTATTGCAAGAATATAGCCGGAAAGAGCATAGCCGGAATCTTCAAGAATAATTTGGGTCAGCACGCAAAACTGGCCATTTTTCAAAATCTTTAGCGATAGCTCGAATAAACGTGTTCTACTTGATATCTCGATTGAAATGTAGTCCACTTGTACTTTCAAGATAAGAAGCTTCATTGATAATAAAGCCGTTTATCATTGCTAGAAACAAAACTTCCATTATGGAACATTCAGTCACTTACTCGATCATGTATATTTCGCTACATGACTGAGGTGGCAATTTTTTACCCCGCAGTAGGTTGCCATTTCTTTCTGCGGTCGACCAGTTACCATCCAAGGGTATTAGCACGTAAGTACATGTAATGGATTCGAATGGAATTTGAAATCGGCTCTCCGATTCCTCAATCCATTATTCTGCCTCCTCCTGGAACATTACTAGCTTGATTTTGTAGGTATCTTCTAACAACAAGCATATGCTTCATTATTTACATTATTTGGAATATGGTCCTCATCTTTGTCACCATATTTATCACAACGTTTCGGCCGTTGTACGCTCCGGCTTTCTTCAGGTGGTTGGAATGTCAAACTGAACCCTTTATTTCGCTCACTGGGGTAGACTGTTCTAGTTCCACGTGCCATGTTTAATGGATGTCAGTTATCAGTTATCTCTTGTTAATTCCCCTCTCCAATTTCTTCACTGCATTAACCTGGTATTGAACTCACACTCTTTGGGTCCTGTCACTGGATCAAACCAATGTAAATAGTGCACATAATACCTCATCTCAGAAATATAGACAGATAGCACATGCTTCCTTTGATATATATTTTTGCGAATGTCTTGTAATGGAAACAGTAGATACGTATGCTTTACATTCGATTAACTTAATTTAACCTATTGATTCTAAAATATTTTTTTTTAAATGCCGATGAATACATATATACTTATTTACGGAACTGTTGAAGATTTGGGAAAAAATTAAATAAACTGTATGTTTATTATCTTCATAACTTTTTCATCCTGTAAATGTTTCTCTGCAACTTTGAATTTGTTTTCGGTGATAATTAATAAAAAAATATATTGATCATTTATCATTCATGTTATTTTTCGGGGCTGCATGAACTGCTTTGAAATATGTTAAACACTGATTCAAATTTCAATGAATAATATTCAAGCACAGCCCACACATTGTTATTGAACGGGAATTTGCATTTTGAAAGCTACTCTGACGTGTATGGCTTACGTCAAATAAATCGACTGCAGTCTTGTAAAGGCCTGCAGGATTTTTATTCTGACAAGTCTGGAGACTCCTGGTCGACAATTCATTTCTGGGTTCAACTGGCTTATAAGCTTCCACCTAGGAATAATACGCATTTCTTTTTCCAATGCACACTTGAAGAATATATGCAAAACGATACAAGTACCCCGGTATTTTTAGAATTCATTCGACAATAAAATTATCCCCCACTCCCCGAGTAGCTGAGACGTGAGGCAAAAAGAGAAAACATGAAAAGAGGCAAGCAAACACTTATTAAAATATATCGTTAACTGAAGAAATACGCACTTCTAAACACATTCAAGAGACGCGCCGAAAGTAATGCCTTCAAGTTATTTTCGCTGGAACTCTAATATATAGAGAGAGATGAGAATAATAGGATAGAACTAATTTCAACTGACAAAAGACCATTCTTCTGTTAGTGCCACAAGCAATGCATTTTCGTAGCCCTTGTCATTTCTGGAGTTGGATTATTTGCAGGACCGCCTCAAAGATGTCATTTCCTAAATACGAATGGCGCCACTGGTGAGCACCCACGTGTTCCTCCCTTCACCTTCACCCACATATGGTCTAAATAGCAGGGGATATTGGGCTCTCTACGAACCAGACCAGAAGAAGAAAACCTAATTTAAAACCCTATATAGAAAACCTCTATGACCAAGACTGCTTTCGATGAGATAGATTTTCGGATCGACTGTCGTATAAGCAATTAGTAAATATTTGTTCTTCTCTTCACTATATAAAGTTAAACTCTTTCTTAGAAAAAAAAAAACAAAAAAAAATCAAAGTATGATATATATTTAACAGGAAGGATGTTTTTAACTTGTAATACTTTGGCTTCCTGGAGAACCTCGAGGCGGTGTAACTGTTAGCATGCTTGTCTTGCTAGAAAATTACGACTGATTAGTGTGTTCGAACCACACTGGGTGCTCCATACTTTCGGCCTTGTGTCACATCTAAGCTACGCTTGGAAATTCACTACTGGGCACTTCGAGGCAGTGTAATGGTTAACAAGCTTGTCTTGCTAGAACAATTACGACTGATTAGGGAATGCGTTTCTCACTGGGTGCTCCTTACTTTCGGCCTTATATTTTGGTTTCTAATTGAGAATGGAGGTACCGAATATTTCTGCTTATAGGACGTATTTTCTTCCTATAAATTATCTCCAGAGAGCGGTGAGCAGAGTTAAAAGTTTGGGGAGTGAGGTGAGCGTAAATTCCCCAGTTACCTCCAAATCTGAGACCTTGAAAGTAAAACAAGTCTATTGCTTGAAAATTAAATTAACAACGTTTTAGAATCTTTGTTTATGATGAATTCATCAAGATTAGTGTGGATTCGGTACAGGGTTAGGTTTTCCTGGTATAATGTGCTCAAACGTCTCTTCAAATTATTACATTCTAAATAGGTACCATAAATTTGGTATTTCTCGGTCTGTGATGAATTTTTCAAGATTAGGCAGATTTTTGTGCAGGAATATGCATTTCAGTAGGTAAAATTTGGGATACTGTGGGAGGACTATAAATTACAAGAAATCTCTTTTACGATTTCTTCTTTTTAATGCATCGAAGCGTCTTACAGGCAGCGAAATACGGTAATTATTGAGAATTGGGCTATAACATATAATAATCAGTAGAAAGGAGTAATGGATAGCGGCTCCGATTGAGGAATAAGAGATCCGAGTTCGATTTCCTGTCGTACTCGCAACATTCAATTACGTGCTAATACCCTATACTTCCCCCTATGTGTAAATAACAGAACAGACCGGGTTCTATAACCTTGGATGGATACCGCAGAAAGAAATGGCAACCTACTGCGGGGGAAAAACCTGCCTCATCAGTCATGTATCGAAAGATACATGATCGCCTACGCGCGTATCACTCATGGCAGATAACTGACTGAACAGATTTTAATTACTTATTAAAAAAAATAAATAAATAATATCCTAAAATAATTATATACAGTTAATTAAAAATAATCGACTGGCGATTTTAACATTTTATGACACACTTTTATTTTAAAGCAATTTTCATATCAGAGAGCATTTTCTAGTCCTTAAGCCAATAAGATTTTTCAAGAGTTTTCAGTAATACTGTAGATCCGAAGATGAATTTCGAGGACTGTAGGAAATAGTTAAGGTCTTTCAAATTCTATTACATTCTATTTTATTGCTTCACCTCAATACGTCATATTTCAGTCACTGTCCACTGCCGGTCATCCATAAAACATGAATGAATCTCCACTGAAAGAATTACTGCAAATTACTTGTGACGTTCTCCTGCTCTGATGAACAAATGAATTAACCTAAGTGTAAGAATATTAGACTATAAATTACAAAGAATTTCTTTTATGGCGCACTTCTATTTTAATGACATTTTCATGTTAAAGAGCTTTTAGAAGACGTTCTGCGAATAAAAGTTTTCAAGAGATAACGTCTCTTCTAATTATTACATTCTAAATAGGTACCATAAATTTTGTACTTCTCTGTAAAGATTAGGCAGATTATCGTGCTGGAATATGTATTTGAGTAGGTATAATTCTGTATAGTGGGGGCGGACTATAAATTACATGTGAGAGTAACCACCTCCATTATCGAGAAACTGTCTTAAATCAACGACCTTAAGTTCAAGATTAAGATCATGTGGGGAATGTAGACTTTTATTCGAGCCATCGCTAAAGGTTTTGGGAAAATGGCCGGTGTTGGGCACCGTCTGTCAGGAAAAGAGAATCATGACGCAATTCACTCTGCCAGAACCTTGGAATCGGCATGCGGTACCGATTGGCATTCACACCAGAAGCTCCAATACAAGCATTTCGGGGATGGGGTTGAATGTAAATCTGAAGACAGTACACAGAATTCGGAAAGAGTCGGATGAGTCGGATGATTACAAAGGTACGGCAGCTCGGAAAACTCACTCTGATTGTTCTTCTAAAAAAATCATGAATTAGTTGGGGAACACGGAGTCCTACGTCAAATGACTTGAGGCGGTAGTGCTGCCCTGGGTCAGGAGAGTGGTTGGCAACAGGATTCTGCACCACGTCACACAATCAAGTGAATCCAGTCAAGGGTGTCAGACAATTTCTGAGATCATATCCCCACTTACATCTAGCGAACTAACTCCCTAGACTGTAACCCCTTTGAGTATTATGTGTGGAGCGCATTGGAACGAGAGAGAAACAAATACCTTGCAACACCACAGATAAACTGAAGGTAAGGATTATATCAGTATTCACCGACTGAAACAAGGAGACAGTCCAGAATAATTTCCGGAGAGTTCCATGTTTTCTGGAAGCCATGATTGAAACCAATGAGGATTTTATTGTATAAATGTACTCTTTAGTATTTCGATATATTATTTGTGTAAATTTGGTAAATATCTCTGTTAAAATAAGATTTCTATGTTATTTTCCTTTTTGCGTATATATATATATATATATATATATATATATATATATATATATATATATATATATATATATATATGATGTGTTGTAATTATTTACATTGTTTAGATTTTTAGCCATATTCACAACGTTACGGCCAATGTACAGTTTGGCCTTATTTAAGTAATTGGAATTTCGGTTTGAGCCATTTATTTCTTCCACCTGGGTAGATTGTTCTAGTTCCACGTGCCATGGTTCTTCCGGGTGTCTCAGTTATTTCCCTTTAACTCAACTCCACTGCAACGTTTTAGTATTGAATACACAATCTTTTGGGTCACGTCTCTGGATCCAACCAACGCTTTTATCTACTACCCTTGAGGACATCAGTGTATGAATTTTTAGGACTTACAAACTTAATGTTTCAGTAACTTTTTTTTTTTACCAGAGCTTATAATGCAGTTTGTTTTTGTTATTATTGTTTTTTTCTCTAACACTCCTCATTACTGGTTCCCATAAGGTATTCATTTCTATACTTATCTGGCTTAAGAGATTTTTGTGGCCTAGGCTATGTGCTGATTCCTTAAGCTTTCGTAATTCCAGTGATGTTCTTTGTCCATTATTTTAACCTCATTGTGATATATACGACCTGCTCAGCACGGGCTGCCGCATAACGGCCTTTGTTAGTCTGAGCGTAAATGAGATCACGAATGAGATATTTTCGTCACTGCAGTGAATTAGCGGATATATAACAACTTTCCTGTTGTATGTTACTGAATATCATACATGCGTGCATACACGCATAAACGCAGCGAAGTGACCGCGTAGCTGAAACCACAACCTGATGTGAAATTATTAAACGCAGAAATCAAACTGAAATAAAAATGAATTCTGTCCATAGAGATTAGCGCGCAGATCTTCTAGAAATAGAAGTTTAATAATAATCTTCTTCTTCTTACTATTATTATTATTATTATTAGCAGTAGTAGTAGTAGTAGTATGACTATTTTTATTTGTGTATGTTATGTCTCCAGCTTTATATCCTGCAGAGCCGGGTCCAAACTGTGGTTCTTAGGTCCTGTAGGAGAATTGTCATTTAATTCCTAGCACTTTTTTTTAGTATATGTGATATTCTTAGTAGGGCGATATTCTGGGTAACTTCTATGTTGATTTTACCTGGGACACTCTCAGCAAAATTGTCCATCCATTTTCTCACGAGGCCCAGAGCTTCAATTACTCTTGATACAGTCCCAGTCTTCAACCCCACATCCTGTTTCATGTCCTTGTTTTAGGACAATTTCTCGATAATTTTCATGGTGGTGTTTCTCTCAGATGCTACTGCTATGTCAATAAGCATAACACTTGCTGAATGTCTTGTCTTATACCAAATCTACTGGCTTTTATCTCCCTGTCAGTTTGAATTGGCATGTGACAGATAATAGTTACATATCCTCTCCTAATGGTTTTGATTTTGTTCTTTTTTCATATCTTCCATTGCACTTATGTCGCTTCCTTGTTAGGTCTGTGGGTATAGTCTGTGGCTAGTTCCGGACATCCTGACATATGGTTGACAGTTTCATTATATTTTCTGGAATTTCGGGTTAGATCTATCCCTGATTATGTGACCATGATAAGATCTGGTTGTGATGATTTGGTCCTGAGGTGCAATAATTAGGCCATTTGGCTCAGCTTTCAACCGGATGCTCCTCAACCACTGATAGGTTTTCTGTTGGTTCACATATTATTATATTTTATTGTATATACATGGAGTAATGGATAGCGGCTCAGATTGAGGAATCAGACAGCTGAGTTCGAAATCTAGTCTAATCCATTACATTCACTTACTGCTAATACTCTTGGGAAAGGTATGAATCCTCTTCTCCCCCAACTATGTGTTAATAGCAGGACAGACCAGGTGTTATAGCCTTGAATGGCAACTGGTCTGCCGCAGAAAGAAATGGCAACCTTCTGCAGGAAAAAAATCTGCCTCGTCAGTCAAGTATAGAAACACACATGATCATCTAAGCTTGTATTAGGCATGGCACATAACCGACTGATATGTGTAAGATCTGTTTTCGTAATGTGTACTCGTCTTTTTTTTACAATTACTAAGATTGTTTAGAGTTATATTATCTTATAATTATACACGCACACACACACATGTATGCGTGTATTTTGGTTATTCAAACAAGTTCGACCAAAAAATATTGAATATTAAAAAACAAATTGAATAAACGTAGATGTTAAAATAAATCGCAATTTCTGACGAGGATAAATCAATAGGCGCTGACGTCAAAACGAGGCTCGTAATCTCCATTCTAATGGGCGCCATCGCCTATCCCTTGAAAATGGCAGGTCAGATTCGATCAGTGCATTTCATTGTGACTCAGAAAATGTCGGAATTTCAATGTATTTGTGGATACTGTTTATGCATTACGTTTTTTTTTTTTGGTTTTTTTTGTACAGTTTTCTGTCTGCTGTTAAGCAATGATGTACGCCTTTCAGCATTTTCTGCCATTTTCTATTTCACAGTTCCCAACATCTTCCAACGTTACTTTTATATATTCGCTCAACAATTTTTTCCATCACCATTATTCAAATTTTCTCTCTCATTTTATATTTATCTATTCTTTATATTTAACCTTGTGCTTCATTTATCTCATTAGCTTTATATATTTATTGTTTCTGTGTACGTTAACTAAACCGACTTGAAGAATTTTGATTGTGCCATCAGCTTCCATAATGAGAAAGCTTATTTATTAAGCTTTTATTATCATTATCACCAAAACCACCATCGCCATCATTATCATCCCCCTCATCTTGATCTCTTCATCTTATCCTTTTCGTTCAACTTATTTCTTCTTCTTCTTCTTCTTCTTCTTCTTCGTCTCCTCCTCCTCCTTCTTCTTTATATTGTGCTCTTTAACGACGTAGGTGATCATAACTCCCCATAACTTCCTATTGTTTGGAACACTCAATAAGGCTTTTCTTTTTGCTATCCATTCTTATCCTTCTTCAGCTAACCCTTTGCACAAGCTTCTTAGCTAGGTTTGTCTCCGCTTTCAGCGTCTTCCCTTATTCCCAAATTTACCTAATTTATCCGGGTCCATTTAAACATGATCCTCTTCTGCCTACAACCCTGCTCTTATTTTACTTCTCATTTTTTTCTTTCTGTCCTAATTCATTTTGTTTTTTCTCTTTCCTTCATTTACAATTCTCAAATACAGCTTTCGTCTTTGTTTCCTGGATTCTACGAATTCATTCGATTAATAGATTGACAGCTCGCTTTCATTATCCTACATAAATGTAACCGTTGATTCTATGCTAATAGTGTTTTTTTTTAATTTCTCTCTCTCCCGCAGTACTCTCTTCCAGCTTCTTCCTCTGGGGACAAATTTGATCTTTAAAAAAGAAGAAATTAGAAACAAATGAGTTTCATCTTCTTCCTCTTCGTCTTTTTCCTCTTCTTCAAATATCGAAATATCGTAATCATTATCCTCTCTACTTCAACATCATCAACATCGTAATCATTATCCTCTCTAATTCACCATCATCAACATCGTAATCATTATCCTCTCTACTTCACCATCATCAACATCGTAATCATTATCCTCTCTACTTCACCATCATCAACATCGTAATCATTATCCTCTCTACTTCACCATCATCAACATCGTCATTATTATCCTCTCTACTTCACCATCATCAACATCGTCATCATTATCCTCTCTACTTCACCATCATCAACATCGTCATCATCATCAGCTTATCCTTTCCTACTTGTACTATTACCTCTTCCTTTTCTTCATATCTCTCGCTTTTTATCTCATAATATACGACTTTAATCTTCTACACTTCTTTGTCTTCTTCCCACCTTTTCTTCCTCATCTACTTCACTTTTTCCTTCTTACTTTATTTCATTTTCTATTTCGACTCTATTCTTCTTCTTTTTCTTCTTTATTATCCACCTTCTTTGTCTCTTCTTCTCATATTCTTTTTCACCATTTCGTATTTCCTTTCGTTATCCATTTCTTCTTCGTTTCTTTCATCTGCTTGTTCTAAATGTTTTTCTTTGTCGCATACTCTATAAATATGTACAACCTATGCTTCACACTCTTATTTCTGCAGTCGACTTTTTTTCGGCACTTTTTAATATATTTATTATGTAAAGAAAATTAGAGCATTCGTCTTTGCTACCACAACTTTACAAATTTAAGCGAATTACTAGATTGGGAGCTAGGTCTCATCCTTGTACTAAAGAAATTGGTAAATAGAACCGTAGTTTATATGCTGATGGATTCTACTCTCGCATTAGTCTCTCCCGGCTTCTTGCTTTAAAGTCAAATCCATTTTCAAAAATTTAAATGCAATGACAATCGTCTCATTCTGCATTGTTGTTTAATAATACTTTTTTCTTTCAATTATTTCACATTCATTAACCCCTAATTAAAAAAAATAATTCATAACACTCATCTGTGGATTATATTTTTTTATTTTCATTATTCATGATGGGTAGCCGCGATATATTTATTGTCTTTGTATTTTAATAGTATTATTAAAATAGATCTACTCTCTAACTTTAGATAGACGAAGATCACCCTATGTTTCTGACTCATTCATGAGTTTAAACGCAATGTCTATTGTCAACTTCTGTCACTTTAATTACTGTTTTATATCGGATATCCTCCTTAATAATTTTTTCTCAAATTTTCTCATAGTCCATAACCCTTTGGGTCTTCGTCTCTTTATCGACTAGCTTAGATTTAAAGCATTAAAAAAATATTAATTTTAGCAGAATATGAAGGGTTATGAATATAGATTTAGTCTTTAAGGATTTTTCATTGGGAATAAAAAATGCCATGTCCTAGATTTTGATAGAGTTATCAAAGTTTAATTGTAATATTAACCTCAAATAAAATATTTCACTTCAACATTTTTTTATAGTTTTAAACCTTCTCGGTTGACTTTTTACGTGAATGCCTCAATAATCCACTAAGGCCCACATAGAAAAATGTAAAACACATTGTTTCATTGTAATGGTGAAGTTTTTATCAGGAATCGACCAGTAGGTTACATGTAGATAAAACAAAACACATTGTTTCATTGTAATGGTGGCGGTTTTACCAAGGACCGGACCAGTAGGGTACACGTAGAAAAACCAAAACATATTGTTTCATTTGCATGGTTCCGTTTTTTGTTTTTTTTTTTTTTTTACCAGGAATCATCCAGTAGGTTACACGTAGCAACATCGAAAGAATAAAGAAATAGAAAATAACTTAAACCACTTGAAGATCTTTTAAGGACTGCAAAGAAAAAAATTATGCATCGTAATTTTTCGCCTTGGACCAGCATCCCGAACAGATTCCACATAAGACATAACAGTTAAATGAAAACCATCCAGTCCATCAGACGATTGAAAAGAAATTGCGCAGCAACCGGTAGCAAATAGCAATGAAAAGTAAATGACTATTCAGCTATTGAAACTTAGACCAAGTAAATAGGAGAGAGGAGAGAAGAAAGATAAATAGCTCTATCCGAGCCATCGCCTCCGACAAATATATCACTACAACATTTGCTAATAACTGATGATTAAAAAAAACAGTTTTCATGCAATCTTTCGCTCAACGTACTCTACTCTCATAAGGACGTTAATTTAAAGACATTTCTCTTACATATCTTTTGCCAGTGGATATAATATCCTCCGTCATTATTCTATTGATATTGTTAGTAAATAAAACTTCCCTTTTCTTAGTAAACTTTCTTTTTAAGTTTTCTCAGATAACTGTCTATAATATATTAAAGACAACATTTTTTCATGTATTCATATTTCCAAAGTGTTATTCCCAACTTAACGGTGTAATGGATAGCGTTTCGGTAAGTAAAATAAGAGAGACGTGTTCAAATTCGAATCGGGTCCCATACATTCATTTACACGTAAATAATGTTTAATAATAGGCTGTCTACATGGAAAAAAAATAACTATTCACAAAGAAAACATTAATACAATATTCGCTCGTAAAAAAGAAAAAATGTATTTACAAGCCCAAAAGATGTTTCGGCTTGATGATAATAGGTTGATAGGTCATTAAAAAAAATTATCATTTCATCATTTTAGAATATATTGATTGTCTTTTGAAGATACAGTTTTCTTGCAGTTTTCTTGCAACCCATAGCAAAACATCAACCACAACAGTAATACTATTAGTTTATAAGTGACAGACGCATTCCTATTTCCATCTCCAGATTTTGATTAGATTTAAAAAAAAAACATCACAGAATTTTTTTGTCACAACCTACTCTCATATCAATCAATGTGCAAACTTTTCTTTTCTGTTGGCACTGTGTTAAGCGTTTACAGAAAAATTCCGTTCATAGAATGGTAATATCGGCTTACTCAACTACAGATTCAGGATGATGTTCATAGGATCTTGCAGCTGTTTTTTATCCCATAATGATGACAGATCTACAAATTGACCTACCTTGCCATAATGGTTTTGTAATTATTATTATTTTTATTTTTTTTGATTTCTGGCGTTTACACATTTCTTTGCGGGTCCCTCCCAGAGACCTAAGGTTAGAAATGGCATCATGACACTTTCCACTGACCAAAAAAAAAATAAATAAAAAATACATAGATAAAGCCCTTCGTAAAATATGGGCTGTACTTTTCAGAACAATTTATTGTATCTCCTTGAGGCCTGGACTTCCAGTTATTTCTTCAATTAGTCTACTGGAATCTAACCAATCCTAGGGCTCCAACTACAACAGGGATTGTTGATGTTCACATATGCCACATTTTCGAGATTTCTATTTCAAGGTCCTTGAATTTTGACAGCTTTTTGAATATCTTCAAAGATACATTGCAGTCAGCAGGGACTGCCATATCAATAAGGAGGTATTTTTCTGTTTGTGGTCTTTAATAACAATGTCTGGGCGGTTGGCTTTGATTATTCTGTCAGTGTGTATTGTGTAGTCCCATAGAATTGTAACAGGTCCTTTCTCCCTAACTGGGTCTGGGTGGTGTTCATACCATTTTCTTTCAGTTTCCTTCCCGTAGAAGTTGCAAATTTTCCAGTGCAGATATTGGCTCACTCTGTCATGTCGGGTTTTATATTCAGTGGGTGCCAACATCGTGCAACCTGATACAAGATGATCAATCGTTTCTGGATATTTATCACAGAATCTGGATTTTAGCCTAACACAATATTTTAGTATATGTGCTTGATAATTCCTAGTCAGCAAGCATTGGTCCTGTGCAGCAAGGACAAAACCTTCAGTTTCAACTTTCAACCCTGCACTACGTAGCAACTGATGGGTACGGGTTTTGTCTACGTCACCTTGTTTGGTACGGGCAGAGTATTAGCCATGAAGCAGTTTATCTTTCCATCGCTTCTGTATCTGGTCGGTTGCATTTGTCTTTGCTGTCTTTTTTTTTAAGTTTCAGTCGCTGTATTGTGCTGTACTTGCACTTCTGCTCCATTTTGAATTTGTTGGCTTCCTTTATTAGGGAGTAATGACTACTTTCATGTTCCTTGACGCATACCATCATCCAGTCTTCTGTAGTTTTCAAGTATATTTTGAGGCCAATTGTTGTAGTTTTGTAGAACAGTTCTATTTGAACTAATCCTCTGCCTCCTTCGGGTCAGGGCACATATTATTATTATTATTATTATTATTATTATTATTATTATTATTATTATTATTATTATTATTATTTCCTTTGATTTCTCATGTGCACTCATTTCTTTCCGGGTCGAGCCCAGGGACCTAAGGTTAGAAATTGCATCATGGCATTCTCTACTGGAAAAATACATAGACAAAGCCCTTTGTAACACTTATGCTGTACTCGTGAGAACATTTTTTTTGTATTTCTTTAAGGCATGGGCTTCAAGGAACCCCTTCAGTTCGTCTGCTGGAATCTTTTCCAACCAATCCGAAGGCTCCAACCACAACGGGGATTGTTGATGTTCCCATGAGCCACATTTTTTTAAAAGAATTATTATTATTATTATTATTATTATTATTATTATTATTATTATTATTTCTCTATCATTTTGAGTGTCTCTCATAATGAATACGTCTAACCACGTCTAATCATAAACATCAGGATGGAGTTATTGTATCACGGCTTTTGCTTACCCAGTAGAATGATATTAATCTCATTTTCAGGTGACGATTGGTTTAAATAGGACGAAAATAAACTTACATGGAAAAGGGTTCGTAGTGGGAGCAGGATGTGAGCTGTACTGGTAAGGAGGATTTTCTGAATTTCTTTTAAATCTATTATTTTTTCCTTTGATTATTGTATATACTCATTCATTTCCAGATCCTAACCAGATACCAATGGTCAGAGATGGCATAATGACATTTTCCACAGAGCATATCTGAGAAAAAAATAGTCCCTAAGATCTCACACAGTTTACATATACAGATAAAGAGCTTTCTAATGTGTGACCTGTAATTGTGAGATTGTTTTGTATTTCTTTAAGGCTTGGGCTACCAGAAATGAGTGTATCAGACCATTTTTCAATTAATTCGAGGGTACCAACTACATCTAGAAGTATTGATGTCAGCGTAAGCAATATTTTTTTTTATTTCCACTTCAAGATCCTTGTATTTTGATAGTTTTTGAAAGATCATTAGAGTTACATCACAATCTACAGGGACTGTCATGTAAATAAGTAAGTCTATTCTGTTTTTATGGTTTTTGATCACGACGTCTGGGCGATTAGCTTTGGCTGTTCCGTCTGTCTGCATTGTAAAGTCCGATAAGATTGTCACAGGTCCTCATGTGCTACATTTTTGAGATTTCGATTTCGAAGACTTTGTTTTTCATAGATTTAATGTAATAAGTTTTAAGAGTGGAGTTTGTAGAACATTTTCACGTTTACTTGTCTCTCGTAGCATTTCAATCTTGATCTCTTCGAGTTCGATAATCACCTCTGTTTCCTTGATTTCCTACAAGCCTCTCTTCCATGCATGCCACTCACTTTATACAACTTCATCATTTTGACCACGGTGTAGTAATGGATAGCGACTCGGATTGAGGAATCGGAGAGCCGAGTTCGATTTCCAGTCGAATCCATTACATTCACTTAATTGCTAAAAACCTTGGGAAAGGTATGAATCCACTTCTTCTTCCCCCAGCTATGAGTAAATTTTAGGACAGACCGGGTTCTATAGCCTTCGATGGCAAGTGGTCTACCGCAAAAAGAAATGGCAACGTACTGCTGGAAAAAAAAAATCTGCCTCGTCGGTCATGTATCGAGTGATACATGATCGCTTAAGCGTGTATCCCGCATGTGAGATGCGATATTTGATTCACTTTGATGTATGTGGTGGGAAAAATTTACTGTTCAATGCTAATACAATGTGAGACAATTAAAAAACAATCGTAATAAAAGTAGATATAAATTAACAACACAGAAGCCATAATAAGTTGAGCCAGAAAGGCTAAGCTAATCCTTTAGAAACATAATTTAAAATTAATATTAAAGTTCTGTCATTAACGTTTTGATGTAAAATCTAACCATCTGTTTTTCTTCTTCTTTACCCCGTTTTAGCATATGACCGATTCTATTAATTAAAACCTTATTTTCTTATTTATTTTGACTTTATATGCAGAGTTCCTGTAGCCTTGGACGGCAACTGGTCTGCCGCAGAAAGAAATGACAACCTACTACGGGAGAGACATCTGCCTCGTCAGTCATGTATCGAATGATACATGATCACCTAAGAATGTATCACAAATAGCATATAACTGGCTTATCGATAAAACTTTCCAGATAAGGGAAATAATATTTTTCTTTAAATTATCCGCTTCTCGAATGCCCAAACAACTATAGCTTAGCTTTCGGCTGTAATGTAAATAGTCTACCTTTTGAGCAGTTCGTGTTTTTTTTTGTTTTGTTTTGTTTCTGAATGTCTCAATTGTGATCAATATCAACATTGATCTCAACTATTACAAATTCCTTTTTGGTATCTTAGATGAAAATCATGACAGTTTGTATTAAGGTCTCCAAATTTCAATTTGTTTTTGGCAATGATCTCTAGAATATCCATAGACAGGAGATGGTGTAGATCTCCATTTTATTGCTGCATTCTTATGGACATTGTGTTGGAAAATATCCAAAAAACGTAGATATTCAAAGCCTGGCAGCTGAGTTCTCTTCTGATGAGCAGAATAGAGAAAAAAACTGCTCTATATCATTCAATTCTTCAAAAACTAAGTTAATAAAGTTTCATCGCTGCAAAACAGACACTGAATTTTCTGTAATCGATGAACGGCTTCACTTTCAATATGGCGTTTTTGATATGACCGTTTACTACGATCCCAGTTCCGCCCAGGAACTCTAGAGGAACGATCCATTGCTGAAGATGCTAGAAATGTTTTCAGTCGTTTTTACCGCTTCAGAAAGTTCATTATTTCTCCTATCATACTCACTCTTTACGAGAAAATATCCGACAAAAATTTATAAGTCGTTGCCCCTTATGTGTTGGTTCTGGCCAAACACCACTTTCAAGGTTTGGCAAAGTTGAAAACCGTTAACAACAGCCTTGTAGGTAATTAAATATTTCCAACGTACAGCCCAGTTCCCAAAGACGCAACGTTGCAAGCATTTCCCGATGCTATCGCCATTTTCATGTCAAATGTCCCGAGGCATTACATTCCCTAGATGCGCCAGTTCAGGCCCTTACGCGTACCTCTCTCCATGCTACGGACACAGTGTCGAATCATTCTCAAATCATCGATGAGAAGGAATTTCCACTGAAACCACTTATTCCTGACAACCAATATTTTCTTAGAGGATGCTTGATCGATGATTACAATCTTAAGATTTAAAATTTAACATCAATCTACAGTTGCTTCCTCGTCTTACATTCCGACTACAACCTCATTCTCTAAGTCTTTATATTTACTGATTCTTCAGCCTGAGAACCAGTACTTTTTAGAACAGATTCCTTAAAGTAGGCATCCTCGATCATTATAGGCTTAACTTTTTCGAATCTAGGATCAATCTACACTTAGGGCCACATTTTACATCTTTACCGAAAACCCATACACTAAGCGTCTAGCTTTAATAGACAACTGATTTTTAGAACAGATTTCTGAGAAAACTGATTTTTAGAACAGATTTCTTAGATGATGCTTGCCCGATCATTACAGTCTAACACTTTTCAAATCTATGATCAATCGGCACTTAGCTCATGGTCATACATCCTTACAGCAAAAATATCATTTATGAAGCCCCTAACTTTAGAATTTCTTGAGCCTGAGGACCACTACATTTTGGAATATATTCCTTAGAGGATGCTTGCCTGATTATTACAGTCTTCAACTATTCAAGTTACCTCATACATCCTCATACATTTGAGAGCAACAATGTAAGTGGTTCTTGGTTTGGTTTGGTTCCTTTCTTTTGTTTTTACGACATATCAACCTTAATGGGTTATTTAACGCCGACAATTTTTTTATTGCTGGTAATATATTTTCTTTCAGAAATGTATAGCTGGTAATAATTTCTTGCTGGCAATATTTTTTACAACGTATTTCTGGTATTAAAACCTGTTTTTAAATTTTCATAGTGTTTTAACCCTAGTTTGGGGGTTAACTATTTACCCATAGATGGGACCCTGACAGGTGCTACCACCCTGGGTCAGGGTGAACCCAGGAACACCAGCAATTAAGAGGTGGTTCTATGCACCTCAAAACCTCCTGATCAGAGGCCTTGCTATCAGAGGTAGTTTATCGTTTTACCCAGGACGCGGATGTTGTTTATCGTCATACCCAGGATGCGGATGTAGTTTATAGTCTTACCCAAGACGCGGATGTAGTTCATCGTCTTACCCAGGACGCGGATATAGTTTATCGTCATACCCAGGACGGGTGGTTCTTGTGCCTGAGAACCACTACTTTTTAGAATATATTTCTAAGAGGATGTTTGTTCGAGCATTGGAATATTAAGCATTTCGAATCTAGGGTCAATCTCCACACACCACCTCGTCTTACATCCCTACCACAAACTCATTCACTAAGCATCAATCTTTTTGTGTTTCTTGAGACTGAGAGCCACTACATCCTAGAAGTGATTCCTTGGAGAAGGCTTGCCCGTTCATTACAGTCTTAACCTTTTCAATTCATGGAGCAATTTGCCCTTACCTCCTCGCCTTAGGTCCTTTCAACAAAAATGTCATTCACTAAGCCACTGGCTTTAGCAGCTGTTGGGCTTGTATTGGGTAAAAATTTAGTAAAACAAAAATAAATCACCGTAAATAACCAGTGCCTTTTTCGGATCAGTATTTTTTTCCTTCGGGTTCCATCAATATTCTCCTATATCGCACTCATATATCTATATCTCTGACAAAGCAAAACGTTCCCGTCTTTATAACTAGAAGGTGTTCTTGCTTGAATGGATGGTCGAAAATATTTAAATTCTGCACTATTGGCATTGTTCGGACTATCGTCCTCATCTTTGTTGACATATTTATCACAACATTTCGTTCCATGTACTGTCCGACCTTCTTCAGGTGGTTGGAATCTAGTTCCAAGGGCCATGTCTAACGGATGTCAGTTATCGGTTATCTCCTATTAATTCCCCTCTGCAAGTTCTCTACCGTCTTAACCAGGTATTGAACTCACACTCTTTGGGTCCTCTCACTGTATTTAACACCTTTATCGACTGTGCCATGTACCCTTGACGATAGTACAAATATTATAAATAGTGTACATAATACCTCATCTCAGAAATATAGACATATTTCAATTCTATACTTTCGTTAATCACCTTTCATCCATGATTCATAAGATTTTGATTTCATAGACATGCACGTTGTTGTGTCTGTGTTTTTTTTTTTTTTTTTTTTCTATTTCACTTCAAGCAAGGCGGGATGCCACTAGCACGCAAGGGGTTACAGAGAGTGGGAGCAAAAGTAAAGAGGTGTAATAGAGAAAAGGATGAAGAGAAGGATAGGGAATAGATCAAGGCATCTGGGGATGTCGATTGGCATTACATTTGAATAGTTGGAGATTATAGCTATCAGGGAAACAATTAATAGGAAGGGAATTCCACAGACGGGAGGTGCGAGACATGAAGCTACTGGAGTAGAAGAGACGGTTATATTTAACCGTTTCGACAATGAATGTATGGGATAGAGCTGTCAGCCTAGCTGCACCTTTAAATTCATTCGGTCTGGTAACAAGCAAAAGCAGCAAGTTCAAATTGCTAAAATCACTATCATATCTTTTACAATTTGTGTATATCTGCATCTAAACTCCAGAGTTATCTTTAGTTTTGACTATTGTTTTTTTTTTCATGTTGTATTGCTTGTTAATTAATTTATGCTCGCCTTCAAACAGCTGCTTCATTTATTTACTAATCGTTTTATGCCAAACAAGGCGATAATGCCACTAAGACGCTAAGAGATCTGAGAGAAAATGAGAAAACACTAGTGAGGAGAAAGAACAATAAAGATACTGGATTCAGAAAGACAGAAATTGCCGATTGATGTTGCATTTAATTCTTTGAATATCGTAGTTGGAAGAAAAAGAAATAACAGGATGATATTTCAACAGACGAAGTTCTAGAGAAGAAAAAAAGTATTAGAATGGAACTTGTTGTTACTTTTAGCTATTTCAACAGTAAAACAGTAATGACTGTCGAGGCATATATTTTCCCACAGTAAGTTGTCATTTCTTTCTGTGGTAGACTAGTTGCAATTCAATGTATGTCTTGCTATTTACCCATAGCTGGGGAGAGAAGAAGAGGATTCATACCTTTCCCAAGTGTATTAACACGTAAGTGGATCTAATGGATTTGAGTAGAATTTTCGATCGGCTCTATATAGTACTACTTTTGAATTTTCTTCTTCTTCTTCTTCTTCTTCTTCTTCTTCTTCTTCTTCTTCTTCTTCGCCTTCGCCTTCACCTTCGCCTTCTCCTCCTCTTCCCCTTCACTTTACCTATTTTCTTCTTTCCGCTTCAATTTATCTTGTTTTCTGTAATTCTTTCATTTATTCTTCTTCTCACCTGTAACTTTTCTTCTTCTTCCTTTTTTTTCTTCATATTCTTCACTTTATTTTCTGCTTTCTGCCTTTCTTTATTTTCTTTTTTCTGTCTCTTTCATTTGCCATTCTTCTCATCTGTTTCTTCTTTTTCTTATTCACTTCGCATAATTTCTTCTTTCCGCTTTACTTTATATTGTTTTCTCCTTCTTTTCCATTCGCACTTATTATTATCTGTTTCTTTTTCTTCGACTTCTTCTTCTTCTTCTTCTTCTTCTTCTTCTTCTTCTTCATAAACTTCTTTAAACTTAACCCTTTCTTTTTTTTCTCCTTGTTCTATTTTTCGTTTTCTTCTTTGTCCTCAAATAAATACTTCCACCACCAAAACCAAAACCCCACACCTGCTCGTCCTTTCCTTCCATTACATTTCTTGCCCTTTTCCCCTCTAATCAGCTTTTATCAATAAGGCCCTTTTCCCACTTCTTCTCCAATATCGATCTCTTTGACACTTATAGGCTTCTTTAAAAGCACTCAGTAAATCACTTATTATTGGCTCTTTAAGTCACCTACTTCTCTCACTATGTAGCCCGATCTGCTTTCATTAACACCACAGGCTTTAAAGAACACGAAATGAAAGACGCTTTTTTTTTCTCTTTTTGTGTGCGCTTTTGTATATCCATAGGTAGCAAACCAGAATTCGTTTAAATCTTATCTGGAACACAAACATCATCTTTTCAATTCCAGCGTTTGCTCTGATTGCTTATTGCTTTTTATTCTCAGCAGTATTAAAGGTATGCTTCCGTTCGCAGTTTCGAAAAAGGAAGCAGAAGGCGTATATCAGAATATTGATTTATTGAATGATCTAGTCGTAGTGTTTGAATCACCACCTTACACGACCCATCGAAAAGATTCTCACAGTTATTTACGAGAGGTAACTGTAAATGTAATAAAAGTCTAAGCTATCTGGGAATTATTTTAACAGAAAGCGGAAAATGGGGCCCAGCAATTTGATTGTACTGTGGAACAGCGATAGATTCCTTCAAAAACCAAAACAATGTAGTAAGAAACAATGTAAAGAATTCTGGAATACTACGTAATCTCAAGCTAATCTATGTTTTTTTTTTTTTTTTTTTTTTACGGCTTTTCAACCTCAATGGCTTATTTATGGCCGACAAAATTTTTATCGCTGGTAATATGTTTTTCTTCAAAAATCTATTTCTGGGAACAGTTTTCCTTGAAGAAATCTATAGCTGGTCATATTGTTTTCAAAGAATGTATAACTGTTTGTGTTGCTGGTACTTTTTTTAAGTATTGCTGATAATAATGTTTCATTCAAAAATTATTGCTGGTAATATTTTTTTATTACAAAGTATTTCTGGTATTAAAACCTATTTTTACACAAGTCTGGCTGTTAACTCTTTGCCCATAGCTGGAACCCTAAGAGGTGCTACAACCCCGGGTCAGGGTGGACCTGGGAACACCAGCAATTAAGATGTGGTTCCACGATCCTCAAAACCTCCTGATCAGAGGCGTTGCTGCTGGACGTAGTTTATCGTCTTACCCAGGACGCGGATGTATTTTATCGTCATATCCAGGAGGCGGATAGTGTTTATTGTCATAGCGAGGACGAGCTACTATATAGGAGTGACGAGACTTGAAGTAACAGAAAGAAGCCGAGAATACTATGGAAAGAACGTATAACCAATGGTGAAGATTTTTTTTTGTTTGTGTTTTTTTTTTTAACTTAGAAAGAGAGAATTGAAAATTTGGGAGAGAAGGCTTGGAGAATGTAACGCTCAGAAAAATAATGAAGACAGAAGATTGAAACTTAATCATTATTCCTGAATTTCCTTTATAACTATGTTGTGAGATTAGTGGATTACTTACATAACGATTTTGTTCACATGGATGTCATAGAGGAGAGTACTAGGGATTATAACGTAGAAATGTTAATTAAAGCTAAAAAGGAGAATGACTTGTGTAGAGCCAAAATCGCCCACGTACTTAAAGGAAAAATACCTTTAAAAAAAAAGGTGATACACTAGAGACATGCCTCACGGTTTTGTGATATAAATGAAAATATAGCTAGTGAGAGCGTAACCTGAACCCTGCTGCTAGATATTCGTTTCTTTCAATCTGGTTTTTAGCTGTAGCTAAGGACCTGGTGCGTTCTCCCAATATTGCTTTTCGATCTTGGCTGTATTTGTGTGACCGTCCGTAAGCTGGCCTCCGTGTGTAAGGATGTTTATTTGACCAATTTATTTCCAATATCGAAGCACGAATGACGTGTCACGTCCAACATGCTCGGCAATTCTCCTAAATGTCCATAGAGTCTGCAATCTATTTCCTTTCAAGGGAATCTACTTTGACAAAACCATCAGGTGTGCTGAGTAGTACCAGGACCGAATATTTTGAAAATTTCATCGGAACATCTACTACCAACTCACATAGACATTCTTTAGCTTCAATAGTTCAGATATTTAATAAAAGAAATGGCTATGTTACTTCCATGGAATAGAAACATCCACATTTGTCCTTGAATTCCAAATATTTAAAAAACGTTCCACTCACAGATATTTTTTGTGGGACAGACTCCCATGTGGGTGCTTCCCGAAACACTTCAATGTCGACATTATGAGGTCGATGCACAGTCATTATCTGTTCACATTATAATTTTTTTAATTTTTATGTTTACCCCCAAAAAAGGCAATGCGGCCCCCTAAGGCGTAAGGGGGGTACTGGAAATGAAAGAGAATGAAGAAGCTTCAGAAGGAATCGGAAACTTAATCATAAACAGGGAAGAAAGGATAAACTTCTACTCCTGTTTATTTTCAGGTCTTTCCTTCATTCGTGTCCCACAAATCAGTCTTGCTTACTATTTGAATGGTAACCATGTAAGGTGAGGCGTCTCAAGAGCATCGTGATAGTTGAATCTTATTAAAAAAGAAACAAATCTATAACTAAGTCAAGAGTGGTAATAACTTTTTGGGTTTATGCATATTAAATTTTCCTTTATATATATATATATATATATATATATATATATATATATATATATATATATATATATATACACACACACACACATATATATATATATACATATATATATACACACACACACACATATATATATATATATATATATATATATATATATATATATATATATAAGACATATTTAATATATTTTCTGTTTATACACTATTTTTCTAGATAAAATTTATTTAAGTAAATGATAACTTTTTAATTAAACATTATTATTAGGTTTGTGCAAAAATAATTTCGTTTTTTGACGATATTTTTTATTATCGTTCACCCATTTATCCAACTTTTTTGACTTCACTATTTGCTTTAAATGGCGAACGACTGTTGAGTGGTCGACCTCGAGTTCAACAGCAACGGCTTCAATTAAGGCTTTCAAATGTTCGTTATCAACCGCAGTCGGCCGGCCGCGACCGTCTTCATCTTTGAGGCTATCGTCACCATTGCGAAATTTCTTGAACCACCGTTGTGCCACACGTTCGTTGATGGTTCCTGGGCCAAACGCATCATTGATATCACGAGCTGTCTAGGCAGCTTTTCGGCCTAGTTTGAACTGGAACAAGAAAATTGTGCGGATTTGAATTTTGTCCATGCTGTCGAAAAGTCTGCAAAAAAAGGAATGAAGAGATTGAGAACTGTAACGAATAACACGATTCGATAGAGCAAAATACGCGCTTCAAAATCATATATAACATGGCTATATATATCAATGAATTAATACAGAAATCATATATAAAAGTAACATGTGAGAAAACGACATTATTTTTGCACCAACCTAATAATTACGTTTACCTACCTGAATGTTCGGGAAATTTCATAGAAAATATGCGTTCTCCGACAGCAATTGAACCCTTATTCCTACACGGAAACAGTTAGCTAATTTGATGTGCTGTACTATTCTGCAACAGAAAAGGGTCTGGATAGAAAAGTTCAAATTACTGTTTATAAACCTACAATCTTCGACGATTTTCCTAAATTGAACAATTCAGTTAAGGAAGAATAGCGTAACATAAAAATAACGTATCAACAGGAAATATATTAAATAATTGTTGGACTTAATCGATTTCATTATATGTTGTCATTGTTTACGTTAAGATACATTTCGTTAAAAGATCGTGAAAAATCGTCAAAGATTGTGTGTTTATAAACAGTAATTTAGGTTTGCTAACCAGACGCATATTTTCTATAAAATTTCCAAAACATTCAGGTAGGTAAACGTAATCAATAAAGTTTAATTAAAAAGAGATCATTTACTTAAATAAATTGTATCTACAACAATAACGTATAAACAGAAAATATATTAAATTAGGTATTATATATATATATATATATATATATATATATATATGTGTGTGTGTGTGTGTGTGTGTGTGTGTAAGCAAATATATGGATATAGATCCGACAGTATGAAGAAAAATATACGGAAAAAACAAACAAAAATTCTTATATGCAATTATGCTGTTTTAATGTTAATATAATGTCAACGTCGGACGTTTCGGTCTAATAAACCATCTTCAGGACATATTCATAAAATATAATTAACATTATCAATTCAACATGACAAAGACGATGGGCATAAGAACAAGTCTTATCCAAACAGATAACTGAAAGTTTTATATGATCAGCGTTCCGTTTAAACATGGTCACGTTGTCGTCACGTGGGCGACGCTGTGAAAACGTATTCCTAAAATTTAAGTAGTTTGAATGAAAATATTGTTCTTCATATATATATATATATATATATATATATATATATATATATATAAATGAATAAAGCAGGAAATATATTAAATAATTGTAGGACTTACTCAATTTCATGATATGATATGATATGATATAATTTCTCCTGTGATCTAATATTTTTTTCCCTTCAGATTATAAATGATATAAAAACTGTCCGAATATTCTTTTTATCAGAGTCCGAGCGCCTTCGGCTATACCTTTAGCCATTTTCAAGTTTGAAATATATAGGAAATATATATAGGCCATACTATATGTTTGACACGAAGACTCACTCTACACATTTTTGACCATAGATATATCTATTTGTAACTTGTTTTCTTGTTGACAATACAAATATCCACATGCAAAAAAAAAAGGCGAAAAATAATGGAATTCTTGTTAATAAAAACAAACAAAAAGCAACACTCAATGATATCAATTATGAAAATAGACACAATATCTTGACCGTGTTTTGAAAATGAAAACATTATACGAATACATATATCCACCAAATAATTTCTTGTTTACAGTTAATATATTTCAACCTTGAAAATGGCTAAATGTATAGCTGAAAGCGCTGGGATGAAAAGAACATTATCATAGTTTTTTACATAATTTATAATCTGAAAAGAAAAATTATTAGATCGCGTGAGAAATTGTATAAAAAACTAAATCAATATCTATACACACACACGCACATGCATAAAAACACACACATATATATATATATATATATATATTCATCACACGTGTTCAGGTTACACTAACAATTTTTTTATCTCTTGATTTCTGAGAATAGAAGTTATTATTTACATACTATTGTCCTCATTCCAGCCTACCTTGGGTAGCCAACAAAGAATATTAAATCTACAGTTTTCTGTTACTCGAAAATTACTTTTTACTAAGATTTTTCTTACAGAGTGTTTTCTTTTCTGAGTATGTAATCAGTGCTCATGAGAACAATGTTTTGTATCTCAGATAATCAAGATTCTTTCGAATTGTTCCTAGTGCTCTTATCATTAGTGGAATAGTCGTTATGTGTAAATGCATTATTCTTGTACTTTTTATCCCCATGCCCTTTTATAGTGAAATTGTGCCAATTTCTTTTCGTAAATTGTTTTTATTAGACGGGATGGTAAAAAAAGCTTATCTCAAAATTCCTCCAATAAAATAATTTTCGAAGATAAAAAGAGAGAATATGAAAGGACTTTAAAACAAGAGTGGCATAAAACTGAAAATTAAACTTCAAATAAAACAATAAATGAAGAATAATTTGACTTGCATTTTAACTTAGAGGCCAAATGTAAAAGATGGAAAATATTCATTAATAAATAAATTTTTCAAATAAAAATTTTCCCAGAAATTCCGAATTACATAAAATATTTAACAAAAACACATTTTAATTAAGCTACAGCTGTACTACTAATTTAGAAACTACAATAAAAAGGCAAAACACCAGAAATCTCAAAACTAACGCGCAGCAAAATATTGTTACCAATGAATTATGCAATTGTAGAAAAAAAAATAGATTTCCATTAGATGAAGTTTGCAAAAATTATTTATATGAAAACGATATATAGACTTTTATATTTCAAAACAATGATAGGAAAATATATGACAAAGTGCTTTCGTGTGTTAGGGCTTTATCAAGCTAAAGTCATATTACGTTGATGCGATTACACATGCGCATGAAGAAGAGGAGCCATTGAAATTTTAAAATTTATTTATTTTCACTTGTTTCCGTAAAAGTAATCTAATCGATTTCATTTAGTATCTTTCTATTACTTTTGAGTTTTTTAAAATCTTTTTTGTTATTAAAATTTCCAATAGAAGATCTTTAAAGAAATGATATACAGAAACGCCTACATTGAAATGAATATTCTGTTTGTATCGTCCGAGATATCTACTGCAAATGATGAACGCTGTGATTCTGAATTTTTCCCCTTGAATTCTCAAGTAACACTGGAAGATCTTCGACTCTATGAAGAACTATCGGGACACTCAAAACGAACCATTGTTTTTCTACGTTGGCTTTAATGAAATTTCATATAGAGAAAAATCAAAAACACATTAGTTAAACCTGACAGGCGAAGAATCGATAAAATCAATCAGTAAGATAAATTATTGATCAGAACCAACTTTCGGCAAAAATAGGTATTTGAATACTTGGAATCTTGATCGATAAGATCTACGCTGGAAGAACAGCCTGCACGAGTTTGAATTAGATAACATGAAACAAAGTGAATTTGCACATACGTCCACTAACACACACCATAAAACTAACAAGTATAGCATAGAGAAAGAGAAAGAGAAAGAGAGAGAGAAAGGCGAAGGTGTTAGACACCTGGAATGATAGTGTGATTTTTCTTATATGACACTTTAACTTTCCATATATATATATTTAAGTTATGAAAAACTTGGTAATCCGTATGGGTAGTCCCAAGGAGGATGAAATCCTGAGAGTTTAGAGAGGGTTTAAACTCGACCATGTCTCTCAAACCACCCTTGATTACCCCCTCTGTTAAATTACAAAAACTTACACTACCCATCAAAAGTATAAATTTCCATTTAATTTCGTTTCGTTTCATCTTTTGGATGTGCTATCTGATGATCCAGAGTCCTTTAAAAGGGCTCTGGTGAAATAAATTATATAATGGAACCTTCAAGTGGTCTGTTTTTCTTTAATATATATATATATATATATATATATATATATATATATATATATATATATATATATATATATTGTTATGGGGTCCACCCCTTTTTCATACAAGTGGACTCGACCAGTGTGTCCTTGTACTGCTGCCGGTGAATACCCGGGAGTGACACAGTGAGACTAACAGTGAAAGGTTGTAGTTAACCGGAGGTGAGAGTGTGAGGTAACCGCTTTGTAGGAGTCACAGTTGCGAGAACGTAGACTCAGAAGGAAGTCCTACTTCGATACTGAATTTCCCAGACTGTATATATATTATTATTGCTACTAACCGCATTTCTGGATCTACTAACCGTATTACCAATTGTATTATTACGTCAATACATTTATTTGCTATATTTCATTCCTGCGTTTGTCATTCATTGGAGAAAGGATTAAATCTCGGAATCCACAATATATATATATATATATATATATATATATATATATATATATATATTGTGTGTGTGTGTATTCTCTGTGCGTCTGTGTGTGATAAAATATAGTTTTAACGTATCCTATTCTTAACGGTAAATAGGCCGTATGTAAATATTACAGTGCACAATGTGGTGAACGCCGTTGTTGACTTCAGTGTCACCCTTATATATATATATATATATATATATATATATATATATATATATATATATATATATATATATATATATATATATATATATATATTATACGGGAGTTATAACTACGAGTAAATAATTATATGCCCCTCTTATTTATATATATATATGCAAAATATTCGTAAAACAGCATGCCGTGGGAAAAAATAAACGCGTAGTAATAATTATTTGTTTTTTTATTTGGTATTGGAGACACGAGAAACAGAAAGACAGAGTAAAATTGTGAGTTTCAGTTCAAATGTAGATCAAATATGGATCAAATATGGATGAGAATCCGACAGATTTATATGATAAACAATAAGATTTATGGCTTGTTTTCTTTTAAGGACTGGGTTTCGTTTTATTTATTTTTTTAAGTCTACTATTTCCCTTTCATTCCTAGTTTTAAGGGGTCTACTATTGTGTGAACAGATAATTTTTTTGACGCAAGAGAAACTAATCTTTAACGTTTGAAGATTGACGATTTTTTTAAAAATTGTTTCCTATTATCAAAAGGCCTATATATTAATTTTAAGAAAAAACTGCCGATATTAATTTTTGAAAACCTTCAGAAACGTGGGCCGCACCAAATCACTTCCCTTTTCCTGTTCGTAGACTTAGAAGATTTATAGCTTTTCAAGTCTTCTTGATTATATATTATTTGTTTAAATTTACAGTTTTTGGACGCTTGATTGTAAATAAACTTATTTTCCTTAAAGATTTGGTTGCTAGAGGAGAAACTATTTATCCTAGTGTTGACGTTGTTATGAATTTAGAGTATTATCGACTTCCAGTGGTTTGTGTTGCCAGTGATCTAGATGGGGTCTGATTGTCTTTTAGAAAATGTTTAAATATAGCATTCGAAAGATTAAAGGCAATATCTAGAAAGTTAACTATTTTAAAGTTAGATAATATATCTATCTTGAATACCAGAAATTTGAAAGCTTTAATAATATTTTTTTGAATAATTTAGAAGTTAGAGGGCCATTGCTATTAGGCACAATGATGTGGCCACCATCTCTGTAAATTACCTACTTGGTTGGGGTTAATAATTTTAATGAGGGTGTCTAATATATATATACCCACAAAGTCAGCTGTTTGGGTAGAGTCGAATGATCCCATAGGATCATAGGAAGTTTTCATTATTACGTTAAAAGAGGTTTCATTATATAAAAGTATAGATCGTCTGGATGCTACAATAATTTCATAACCAAAATTTAGACTATTTATTAATAAGTCCTCAGAAATGTATGTTTTCGAACAATGTAAACACGCAAAATAATACAAATAAAAAATTTAATCGCAATACCTTGTCTGTTGTCTTTAATGAAACATGTATAAAAGAGAGATTTCTGCTTAAATGCAATATATATATATATATATATATTATAACTATTTTTTTTAAATATCATTCCTTTGCTACATAAGAGTTTTCATGTTTCAAAACCCTGTTTCGGCGCTCGTTTTTGAAACATGAGAAATCTTATGAAGCGAAGGAATCATATTTTTTTTAAAAATAATTATAATTTAAGCCCTACTTCCGTATGGAACACTGCTTTTTAAAAAATAAAAACAAAAATACTAAAGAACTGCGGATTATTTACCTAACGTGTTCTTTCCTATTTTTCTACATACCTGCACACACACACACACACACACACACACACCACACGTATATATATATATATATATATATATATATATATATATATATATATATATATGTGTGTGTGAAAATATTGTAGAAAATAGGAAAGAAACTGGTTTGGTAAATAATCCAAAGTTCCTTAGTATTTTTGTAATTATTTTTAAAAAAAAGTGCTCGATACGAAAGTAGAGCATAAATATAATTATTTATTTAAAAATATGATTCCAACACGCTACATAAGAGGTCTCATGTTTCAAAACAAGAGCCGAAAACTTCAAAATAATATTTGAATTAACTTGAGTTAAAGTAGGCTCTGTTCCATCTTCAAGCGAAATTTTTTGGGAACCAAAAAATTTACCAAAAAATTTCGCTTGAAGATGGAACAGAGCCTACTTTAACTCAAGTTAATTCAAATATTATTTTGAAGTTTTCGGCTCTTGTTTTGAAACATGTGACCTCTTATGTAGCGTGTTGGAATCATATTTTTAAATAAATAATTATATAATATATATATTATATATATAATAAATAATTATATAATATATTATATATATATATATATATATATATATATATATATATATATATATATATATATATTACAATAAATCATTCATACAAAAAGTATATGATATTACAAATTGTGATATAAATTGAACTGCATCACATATTTGATTTAAAAGAACTGATCCGAAGTGCAAATTTTCGGGATAACAACTGAGACATTACTTTACTTATTGAACTATTTAGTTCATGCCACATTGGTTGATTAACTCCTACAGTCAAAAATTCTCAAATTTCCATATTAGTAACAAACGCACTGACTTAAATTTTCAAAAAGCATTCAACCTTAGCGTCGCGACTGCACGCTCCAAAAGTTTTTATCCGTTAACAATAACACATTAAAAAAAAGAAAAGAAAAAAGAATATTTCGATTCGCATTATAGGGATCATAACATTCCTCGAGGGATTAGTAAGTTAATGCAGCTTTAAAATTTTGTTAGCGAAGAGTTTTCGCCATTTTTATATTATTAACTTTACTAATCTACTTTTTGTATAAATGTTTCATTGTAATATAAATTGAACTGCGCCACATAATATATATATATATATATATATATATATATATATATATATATATATATATATATATATATATATATATATATATATATATACATAAAGAGAGAGAGAGAAAGTGAGGTTATCTGAATGTTTTGCATATAGAAGCACTTTCGGCTATATACTTTTCGCCATTGATGATTTTATTTTTACTTTTAACAGAATGTAGGGAATTTTTTGTATGTGCCTAGAGTTATAGCAATGAACTATCAACACAGCCACAATGGAAAGATTGTTATTACATAGCAAATGACATCTACACCATTACCTTTCTGATTTTCGCTGTAGACACCATAATCATCATCATTATCATCACCGTCATCATCATCATCCTCATTATCAGCTTCATGTGTAGTTGTGGTCATAGGGGTCTCTGTGAAGTTGAGCACCTGATCAATTCAACCACATATTTGCGTTGAAAGCCGAACAGATATTAATTCATGCGTAAGGTGTTTTAAGCAAGTAAAAACGTTCCTCTCGAGATCAAACTAGAGCCGATATCCTTGCTTTGATCACGGATATGTGGTTTTGATTACATCAGGGAAAACCATCGCCCTCTACGTTGACTTCAGTCATTGAACCATCCGCCTGGCAATGCGCACTGGATGACCAGTATACTCCGTAATGTATGACGGCCTTTGGCCCTTCAAGAAGATCCCCCCACTTTAATGGATTTTTGTTCTTACTCCTGCTTAGAGTCTTGACAATGTCTTCACCAGAAAAGTGTGGGAATCAATTTCGTCGCCGATGACGCGAATATATATTAGGTAGTATAGAGTCACATATTATCAGTGATAATTATTGTATTATCGATTGCCATGTTATATAAGACTTTTGAATATATTGGTTTGAAACTGTATAGACATTGTTATTACATGCGTTATTTTTCAGTCATTTCAGACGAGCGAATATGCTAAAAATATCACAATCGGATTTCGGAGTTTACATATTTGATGACCTCCTAACAGACAGAAATTTCCAAGATATTATTAAATACTCAAGTAATTGTCGATGAACACACGATAATAATTAGTCCACAATAACAAGACAAATTTGTCTGGCCTTTGCCTAATTAACAACCAATATTTTTTCATTAATTATCCCGGCCGGCTTGGCAAGATTTGATAATTTGGAACGACATCATCAAGCCTTTATGTCGTCCCAAGCTATGAAAAACATCAAAAACTAAATGAACGGCAACTGATCGATTTATACACTAGTTTATTTTTTGTACTGTTTCATGAATATTACAGGCTTCCAGAAGATTACTTGTTCAATACAGGGCCCACACCATGCGGATATAAATGATGGTTTTTACATGGTCTAAAACAAAGACATTTTATTTCAAATATGTGCATATAAAGGAAGTTAACGAACGTAATGTGGTTTCGAATAACAGAAATAAAGAAGAAATATATCCATATATCTCACTTAACAAGTATTTTTTACAAAAGGATCCGAAAACTTAAAAAAAAAAACAAAAAAAAACAAAAACGAATTGGTGTTTGAAAAAAGATCTTGTAAAGAAACTATATCCGCGATTAACAATTTTTTCTACGTTTTTTGATAGACAGTTGTATCTGTGACAATCTGTTGACTTCTTTTTGCCAAAGAGAATATCTCACCCAGAGAACGACGCTAGAAGGAAAAGTATACGAAACCCTATATATTATAATGATATTCCAAGCGTAGCTTAGATGTGGCACAAGGCCGGAAGTATGGGGCACCCAGTGAGGACCGAACTCATTACTCAGTCGTGCTTGCTAACCATTACACCGCCTCGAAGCGCCCCAAGCCTATATATTAGGTTGGTGCAAAAATAATGATGTAATATTGTCGTTTTTTGACGTATTTTTAACGTCAAAAAACGACATCATTACGTCATTATTTTTGCACCAACCAAATACTATATATCTATATACTATATACCTATATACTAAATATAGACGGGCTTATATACAACAGTGGCATGCATAACAGTTTTGCGTGATATTGAAACATGTTTGGATAAAGTATTTTAAAATAAAATGACAGTATAATGTTGCGGTCGTTGATATAGTCGTTCCCAAGTAACTAGACGTGACTCCCAAATTCTCCATCACTGTGACATCCTTAAAACTTAAAATAAACAGCTTCTTGACTCCTAGGCATGATTCTTTGGAGGCGCCCTTGATCAGTGAATGTTATGCACCAAGCCTCCGCTAGTGGACATAGCTGGTTAGAGTTAGGCAACTTACAAGCAAGCGACTCCCACTGGACGCCATATTTACTTTCAGCCATTTTAATTCACCATGACAAAACATATATATATGCCTGTTAACAGCTCCTATCAATTAAGATCAGATATTATGAGAGCCGTTACTATTATTATTGTCATAATAATCCTATTAAAACTGTGTTTCCCCCCCCCTTCGTTAGTGAGCGCGAATATTATTTCCTGTCAATACCTCGTAAATAATAGACTATTCTGCGTTTTGATGGCGTGGAAAGCGGGAGAAATACATTACTTGGTTTCAGTGAGAAAATTAAAGAGAAAAGAAAGATAGTAGTTCCAAAGAGAAAATCAGATTAAGCTGATAAGAACAGATACGTGTCCTGATGGCGTCCACGATAAAGGCGACATTTTTCAGACGCACAGTATCGAAGGACAGTGACTGAGCAAAGCAATCGTCAACAATCAAATTAAAATAAATTAAATAAAATAACATCGTCTGCTGAATTATTTTTTAATTATTATTAACAGAAGTGTTCGTAAGACGGGGATTTGACTAGAAAGAAAGAAACAAAGAAATCAAGAAAGAAGGGAAAAATAAGAAAACAAAAAAGAAATAAAGAAAGAAAGAAAGAAAGGAAAGAAGAAAGGAAGGAAGGAAGAATTTCTTTCTTCCTTCCTTTCTTCTAAGAAAGAAAGAAAGAAAGAAAGAAATGTAAGTGTTTAACGTCCCCTAACAATAACTGATAGGTAATGGACTATCCCGTTTTGTTGGCGGGGAAAGAGAGGATAAGACACCGCTTGATCTCAGAGAGAAATTGAAGAAAAAGAAAGAAATGATTAACGGCTGTTTTAGTGAATTGATAATGTTGTCAATGTCAAATCTTTATTTCTACCCACTTTTTAAAATAACGACCAGTATTCTTATTTATGTATAAGTTCAAATATTTAACGATGCCATAGGGGAATCTCTACGATGTTTTATGGTCGTAGAACTCGCCATGACCTTTAACTTAAGAATTAAGATTCATCAGAATATTAAAATAGGAAAACTGTGAAATTTTCACGAATCTTTCTAAAAATAATTACTATTTGTAGTAGTAGTAGTAGTAGTAGTAGTAGTAGTAGTAGTATTTCCTTTGATTTCAGTTCTATACACATTTCCTTCCATGTCCCAACCAGCGACCTCTGGTTAGAAATGGCATCATGATATTTCCGCTGATCATTTTTATATAAAAAAGAAAAGAAAAAACTAAGACCACGCACATTTTATAAGCTCTTCGTAATGTGTGATCTGTACTTGTGAATACAATCTTTTGTTTTTGTCTAAGGCATGGGCTGTCAGGGGTCAATGAGTCTATCGGAACCTTTTCCAATCAATCCGAGAGCTCCAACAACAACTGAAATTATTGATGTTCTCACCTGACACATTTTTTAGATTTTCACTACAAGATCCTTGTATTTTGACAGTGTTTGTAGATCTTCAAAGCTACATTAAAATCTGCAGTGACTGCCATGTCAATAAGAACGAACATTCTGTTCCTTTGATCTTTGATTACGATGTCTGGGTGATTAGCTCTGAATGTTTTGCCTGTGTGTATTGGGAAGACCCATAAATCTGTTTCAGGTCCTATTTCTGTAACCAGGTTTGGCTGATGTTCATACTAGTTTCTTGTAGTTTCCTTTCCGTAACATTTGCATATTTTCAAGTGCAGATATTGGCCTAATCTATCATGCCGAATTTCAGTTGGGGCTAACACTATGCAACATAATACAAGATGGTCAACTGTTTCTCGATATTTATCACAGAATCTGCATTTCAGATTAACACAATTTTTCAGTATGTTTGCTTGATAATTTCTAGTTAGCAAGCATTGGTCCTGTGCAGAAAGAATTAAAGCTTTATCGCGGCAATAAAGATGAGGACAACAATGTAAATAGTGTAAACCCATTGGTTCCCGACTATTTCAAATCATAGATTCACGCGGCCCTTAATTCATATTGCAAGTTAAGATCTCTCAGAATAATCGATTTGTGACTTTGTAAAAGCGTGGATCTCGTCATATACCGATTTCCTTTTTAAAAATAGAAGCTCAGATATAAACTACTGATGATATCTAGTGATGGAAAATGTGACTATTTGTATTGACGCTGACATTTCCTCGATCCCAGTAGGAAGGAATTGGTTCGTTTAAATGAATAAAGTAAAATATTACAATTTAATAAGAAATGAAATGCGCAAAGACCGAGATAGCCATAATTTACGCTAAGAACTAATGTGACGTCACCCTGGCCTCTCTCGCACCCATGCTATCCCGTATCGACCAATGTGACGTGATCCTGCTGTCACGGCACGAAATGTGACGTTCTAACCCTTGGCTGATTCGGATGGGAATCTGGTTAGATTCGGTATCAGCATTGTCGTTCCCAGCTCACCTCCAACGTCTGGTTACCGAAGAACCTGCTTTGATTTCTAGTCTAACCTACCCACGTTGTGATTTGATCTTAGGTAGACTAAATCAATAAGTCGCCGGGCCGCAATGCAAGCCAAGTCCGAGCAAAGGTAACACAGCACAATTATATGTAACAGAAAATAAAGTAACAACACGAAAGGTTCAAATGTGTTAAAAAAAGAATAACAAATATTTTTATATCTGGTTGCTGAATACAGGACTGCGTCTTTCTCCCAATCCGCTAATATGGATTCGTGACACTCTGTGTTTGTTAGGCGAGTTTTAATATCTTAAGTTGTTTTTCGATAACTGGTTTTTGGTGTCTTCAGGCGATATTCGCAAAACTTGTTTTGGTGGTGTGAGTCTAAGTCGTTCTTCCAAAATAAATTGTTCTTGGTTAGAAGTCGAAGTCGGAATGCGTGGATCTTCAGTCAGCTTCCTGCGAGGCTGGTCTCAGAGCTCACAGCTCTCTCTGTCTGCGTCTGCGTCTCTCTCTCCAACTCCAACTGCAACTAACTCACTCCTCTGGAGACATTCGTTTATATGGACGCCGACCAAAACCGGGTATGGGCTTGTCGGGGATTGAGTTCCTCGATAATTCTAAATCCACAAAAAAGATTTTCTTTGTTTTCGGACAGGAAAAATTTATTACTTTTCATCTTTGGAAGTCCATTACTTTCTGCTCCAGTGGTGTTCTTAAGGGATTCGTCCTCCCAAATTCCTCCTTTCTCATATTGCTATCTCACACCAATCCCCTCAGAGGGCGTCAACAGGTTTCCTTTCTTTCTCATAGTGGTATCTCACACCAATCCCCTCAAAGGCGTCAACAGACCTCACCTCCTTTCTCATAGTTTACTTTCGCCTACCGCTAACGCCACCATTCAGCCAATGAACGCCCAACAGCGTGGGTGTGGCTAGACTGGCCTCAGTATAAAAATTTCGCTCAGAGGAAAAAAAATTATCTTCTTTTTTTTTTCTTTTCTTCACGACACCAGAACTCTACAACTCGTAGTGTGGTCTTTAATCTCTATCTTAACCAAACGGCACCTGGACTTTATCAACGAGATTTTCCTCAGCGTCAAGTGGGTGGTTAAATGGACGTCTCCGCACTATGTCACTAATTATCTCTTCCGGTAATAAACTCTGATCATGGCCAGGTCTAACATAAAACAGGTGTTTTTTTCCAAAACCAAATGATATCTCCGAAACATAGTTAATGGTTTATTCTTCCCTTTCTTCTTGGGTGGCCTCCGCTGATGTCTTTCTTCGTCAGTACGTGACGTGATTAATATTATCTTCCAGCTTCTGTTTCGTAGGCCACTTGACCAATTTTAAATTTTCATTATTTCCATGGGCAGATGGCTATCTTTTATTCGCCGCCTCGTAGCATAAATTAATTCGACAGATCCGAGATATTACGAATTTCCTATCTTCTGCGAAAAAATAATATTTTTTTTTCTTTTTCGCAAATGAAAATAAAATCTTTACCACTCTTCTTTGTTAAAAAAAATAACATCGCTCAGTATGTCTTTTCGTGATAGTTTCTTCTCGCCTTTAAGTATTTCTCGCTTTTATTTTTCACGCAACCGCTAAATAGTGTCACACTAAACTTATACATTGCATAACAGGTTTATAGTATATTTTTATAACGTCTTTTGTTTTTAACGTATATTAGAGAATATTATAACGCCTATCATACATGATGTATATTACAGTATAGTATAAAAAGAGAATTGGAAAAAAAATCTTAGTTTTTTGCCGATGCGTTTCGTCTTTCGTCTTTTTCATGGCAAAAATGAAATCGAAATGTCTTTGTTGTAATAGTTACATTAAAACAATCCAAATTTAAAAAGATAGACGCTTCTGTCTAAGCCTTTTTCTGGTTAATGTAAATTTCCTTTATACTGAAATATTTTTTTTTCATATCGACAATACAATTAAATTCCCAGATCAATTCTGTGGACAAGACAAATTAGTATAAAATGAGAATTGGAAAAAAGTTTTTGCCGACGCTTTTCGTCTTTCGACTTTTTCAAGTAAATGTAAAAAAAAAAAAAATCCCTTAGTATAAAGGAAATTTACATTAACCAGAAAAAGGCTTAGACAGAAGCGTCTATCTTTTTAAATTTTGATTTTTTACCAATTGTCATTTTATACTAATTTGTCTTGTCCACAGAATTGATCTGGGAATTTAAATATATTACAGTATGTTGTTATAATTATAATTCTATATTCTATTGTTATAATTATAAATCCACAGGTGAGGAATGTTTAAAACTAACGCTTGAATCTGGTATTTATTAGAGAATGTTTTTATTATCGAAGTGTTTTGCCTCGATTGAAGAAAACAAAAAATTGGCTTGCGCAAGATCAGGCGACTAGTGTTGTTGGGTGATGAAGAAAAAAACCATCAGAGATCCAATTTTTCCCTGTGTAATTCTTACTGCATGTGGTCATGTCTTTTTATGGGTGAGAACTATATTTTTCTATTAATCTACTGTATATCCTTCCACTGTCGTGTAAAAAAAAAAAATTATGCTATTGACCTCCAAATCTCTTCTTAACTGGCACATGTGACTAATCGTTAGGATGCCAGATATTTCATTACAGTTGGTTCCCCAAATATTGATTACTTATGATTTAAATTAATAATTATTATTGCTATAGTTATTTAGTACCGTTCTGGGTATGACGATAAAGTACATCCGCGTCCTGGGTAAGACGATAAACTGCGTTCCGCAGCAAGGCCTCTGATCAGGAGGTTTTGAGAAGCGTGGAACCACATTTGAATTACTTATGTTCCCAGGTGCGCCCTGACCCAGGGTGGTTGCATCTGTTAGGGACCCAGCTATGGGCAGATATTTACCCATGAAACTTGGGTAAAAATACTATGAAAGTGTAAAATAAGTTATAATACCAGAAATATTTGTAAAGATTATTGCCAGCAATAAATTTCTGAAGAAAAATAAAAAACTATGACAAGCAATATATTTTTAAAAAAAATATTACCAACAATGTTTTTTTTTTTAAATTAAATATTACTAGCAATGCATTTTTGAAAAATTATATTACCAGCGATACTTTTTTGAAAAAAGTTATTACCAGCAATATATTTTTGAAGGATCATTATTACTAGAAATATAATTTTTGACGAAATAAATTATTACCAGTAATAAAATTTTTGTCGGCATTAAATAACCCATTGAAGTTGATATGCCGTAAAACAAACCAAACCAAGTTATTAGGTTGGTGCAAAAATAATTTCGTTTTCTAACATATGTTACTATGTGAGAAAACGAAATTATTTTTGCACCAACCTAATATTTAGTAAGCGAACATGACATGAGACCCAAGGCTGAAAGTAAGGTGTACTTAATGAGGATCGAACTGATATGGCGAAACAATTTTGCTAAACATTACACAACGTCGAGCTGCTTAATTATAATCTTCGTATTTTTTTAATTTATCAATTTAAACATTTTCATGTGGACAAATTTTATGTAGACATTTGGTTCGCCATTGTTTCAAGCATCTGTAGACGTTATAAAGATAGAGACGTTATAAAAAGTAATTATATATTTGTTTTCGCTTATATTTTCCCAATATAATATTAATAACATATTCAATATAATGTTAATTCATAAAACGTGGTGAATATATATGTTCTTGGTCTATGTATATATGTAAGACAATAAATGATTAATTGTGGAAGAAATCTCCGATTATATTTTCTCTTGGCAATAAAAGTGAAGTGGTTATCCGATGTCTTATCCACTTATCAACCTTATCACGAGACAAGCTGTAGGTTGCCGATCTCTAGTCAACCATACCTGATTGCTTATATCCTTTGATAGGATTTATTTTTCTGTCCGGCCGCTTGCTAGAAATCCTCCTCCCACGAGCTTCTGTAGACGGACGTTAGAAGATTTTTTTTTTCTTAAATCATTTCACCCCAAGTATGGCAATAACGCTACTAAGACATGCTGTGATACTGAGTTAGGGAGTATGTGAAAAACAAATAAAAAATACTATTGAGGAGAGGGAATATTAAAAGTACAAGAATTAAGAAGACAGAAGGTAACCATTGATATTACATTGGACTTTTTGAAGATGAAAATTGACAGGGAAGCTTGAAGCCAGAAGATAGTTCCACAAGCGAGAAGTGCAAGCGAAGAAACCCTTAGCATAGAACCTACTATTATATAAAAACATTTTATCTGTAAACTGATGAGATCTTGTAGCAAATTCATAAAGATTTGGTACCATAGCGGAAAATTCGTCAGAACAATTAACATGGAAGTATTTATAGAAAAGACACAGGGATACTAGATTACGGCGGCGGGAAAATGACTGAACACGAGATGCCAGGTCAGGACCAATAACATTGCAGATGCTTCCTTGGATTTTATAAAGAATTTATATATTGTTGGTGCAACAAAACATATGTGGCAGCAATATTCAATGCATGGACGAACAGTAGACTTATAGATATGCAAGATAGATTCCGGAGAGGAAAATTGTCTAGCATGACACAAGGAATCAACTTTCCTAGCATCAGAACTAGAAATTAATTCAATAGAATACTTTCTCTTCAGGTCAGCGGAAAATGTTAACTCAAAAAGCGCAACGATTCACCCTCCTGGAGGTTAGTATCAGCCATGCTGATGGAAGGCAGAAAGGGTCTCTCCAATGATTGATAGAGAGCAGTTTTGTTTTGGAAGCGTAAAAATTAACAAGCCATTCCTTTCCCCAGTTAACAGCAGATTATATGCCAAGTTTGTTTTTTTTTTTAGAATAGATGGAAGATATCGTAAAAATGCAACAAACAGAAAAGGAGAGGAAGTTATAGAAAGATATGATCGCCCATGTCCTGAATGTGAATGCAAGCGGCAATCATTTTTACTATTAACAATTTGTTTTAAGATGCAATTTCAACGTCAAAAAATCCCTCATTTCAGTGAAATACTTAATTGAAATATGTTTCTATTTTCTCGGTACACTGTTTAAAAGCAACAGAAACAACAAATATGACATATAACAGCTTTTCTCTTGTGCTTTAAGACCAAGCAACAATAATGTTAAGTTGGTGCAAAAATAATGACGTAATAAAGTCTTTTTTTGAGGTATTTTTCACGTCAAAAAACGACATTATTACGTCATTATTTTTGCACCAACCTAATATTTAGTTCGTATGTAATTTCATTAAATATACAATTATTGAATGCACTTTTAATCGGTCATTTTAGTTATCCCCGTAACATTACAGAGTGTTATTTGTGACATAGCTGCGTACTAACTGGGAAGTTTTAAATCACCATATATCGTCTAGTGCTATTTAAAGGGAAATCTGTAAGATCTCAGATTTTGTGCAGGTTCGTGTGAACGACAGGGCGACACATGACCGAAATTTGATGATTCTGGGAGAATTATATTTGTAATTGAATTATTCAGTGATCAAAAACTAAATCAAATAATAAGCGTCCCCACCCGGAAAATCAATAATCCAGTTATTATCCTTTTATTGATGTACATATATTGGCGGAACGGATTGCACTGGAGTTGACCTGGTGTCTGTAAGGATTATCTTAGTCTAGCCTAAAACTAAAATGAAGGTAACTAACTTCCCAGGTAGAATTTTGTCTCGAACATGACGATAATTTTGAGGCTGTCATTAAAGACATGATATGGCGGGAAAAGTGGAGCATTCACTAAACAGTAAACACGTTCTGCTTGTGCAGCTTTTTAACTAGTGTTAATATTGTTCTTTTTAACTAGTGTTCTCTCGTCCTTTTTAATTAGTGTTAGTCATGTCCTTTTTAACTAGTGTTAGTCATGTCCTTTTTAACTAGTGTTCTATTGTTCTTTTTAATTAGTGTTCTATTCTTTTTAACTAGTGTACTATTGTTTTTTTTACTAGTGTTCTATTGTTTTTAACTAGTGTTCTATTATTTTTA